>JAUPFT010000005.1:3228711-3628711 GCA_036936625.1 Parnassius smintheus behrii | reverse complement strand
ACTTTGGGCGTGAGTCTGATGTATCTTTTGGTGATCGTGGAATTTCTGTACGACTTGACCAATTAAAGTCATATCTACAAAACATTTTACGACACGAAAGAGCTACGAACTAATAGGTAGCGCTGTAGTCAAGTTAAAACAATTTCTATATTTGAGCTCTAAATTTATTATTGTTCACAATTTACGTGGTAGAGCCATGCTACGGCTATATTGTGGATGTAGATGAATGGGACAGCTCGACCGGGGAAGGACTACGCTCTCAAAGAATACCAAAGCAAAATATTAGTTAAATCCTTCTTTGTTTCATACGGTGAGTATAGAGAACCGGAGACCCCTTTTACTGGAAACGAGCCAATCCATTTTAGTCCCCAGGGGTGCCAACGCATACAATTTTCTATTCTTCACCGGGGATAGATTGAGATGCCTATGGGCCACAGCATACACTAACCACGAGGTGTACTGTGTGCCCGTTTATCTCCCTTATAATATGGAACCAATTAGCCCTGTTAGCTACAAGTTATTACCAAATTAAAAGTGTCTTTCATCACGCCACCAACCGAAAATTGTAGTACAACATGAGCTATTAAAAATTCCAAAGCCAGTTAGATTTTATGTTTATCATTTGTATAAAACGTAGCTAACTAAATAGCGGTTAAAATTAACTGATAAGTGAGACGTGATGTAAGCAGCTTTGAATGTTTGCTTAGTTCATTTCTTATTCCCCCGCCGGGCGTATCACTGACCATTAATCTTCGCGTCTTCACCCTCGTTAGACCGCAGCGGAAGAGCCCAACAGCGAATATTATGACTGTGATCCGTTTAGATAAAACTTTATTTGCACTTCGAAAATTTATGGTTCTATTTTGTGTGTTTCGCCTCTAATCTCACATGCATATTTAGCTATGTTATGTTACGGCTATGTATTGCCTTAAAAAAATTCTGTGTGTGTATGTGTAAGCCAAGTAATTGTGTGTGTGTAAGCCAAGGAAATCTATTGCTTTTAATTTTAATAAATACGAAGTAATTACTTTCACCCTTAAACTTAGATCAATTGTAAATATGTATAGCCTACTTGACGCTCCTCTGGAAAGAAAAAAATGATATTCAAGATCTATGGCTGTTATTAGATTCCAAATTGGAATTTTATCTACATATGACATCTACTTGTAAGAACACCCATAGAATGTACTTAGAACCCATAGAATGTACATAGAATGTAAGGTTTTTTATTAGAACTGCAGCACAATTTGACACTGAAATAGCAGCTAAAATACTGTTTAACGCATTAGTTCGTAGCAAACTGGATTATGGTGTTTATGTCTGGGACCTATTTAAGGATAAGTATGTCCCTGTGACAGATAGAGCCGTGGTAGCTCAGATGGTTAACACAAGCTGTAAATATAATAGAACGTGAGTAACCCGGGTTCAATCCCAGCCGGCACCAATGAAATTATTAATTGCAATATTAAGCTGCTATTTATTGCTGATATTCTGTGTGAGCGTATTGCTGATATCCCGTTCATGTTGCAACTGTTATTATGCTACAGTGTGGCTTTATTTCGAATAAAAATCTTTATTTACTTCCGTCAAGTACAATAAAAGTTGTTAACAATTTATACAGTATACTAGCTTGCAAGGCAGACTTTGTTCTGCCCTTTTCGACGACCCTTTGTCATGTCCTATATATATATATAGTTTAGGAGTCCATGGCGGACAAACAACGTGACTCGTAATCTATATATAATAAGATATGTCTAATCTATATATAATAAGTAAGCTATGCATGGGCTTATTTCCAAAAGGGTTATGAAGCCAATTTTCGATAACTTATTACTCATATTCCTCTCTGCTCCCTTAAGATTTCATTTGGTTTTCTGTTACCGGCTATCAAAAGTCCACTGCCAAACTTAGGTCTCCCCATAAATAACCTTATAAGGGAAATATTTGTCACAGTTTTCTCACTAAATACCTCTCACAGAATAACAGTCTTAAATAACAGCTACCTACCAACGGGTCATCGCGAGCAGCAATAGCTCCGTACTAATTTGATTTTAGAAAATAGTCAGTCTTTTACTATATTATTCATTGCATATTGTCTTTGGTTTTGTTTAAAACAAAAAATATTTTGTCATATGGCAGTATTTGGTATCAAATTCGATACCGTGCTGAGCCAGCCGTAGGTAGTTTTTTTTTTATTTTTTTTTATAGAAGAGGGGGCAAACGAGCATGCGGCTCACCTGATGTTAAGTGACTACCATCGCCCATGATCAACCGCAACACCAGGAGAATTGCGGGTGCGTTGCCGGCCCTTTAGAAAGGAGTAAGCTCTTTTCTTGAAGGTCCCCAGGTCGTATCAGTCCGGAAAAATCGCCGGTGATAAACTATTCCACAGAGAGGTTGTACATGGAAGAAAACTCCTTGTGAAACGTACAATGGTGGACCGCCAAGCATCCAGATGGTGTGGATGGTATCGGGACGTTTGCCGTGTCGTGCGTTCACGAAATTTGGCGGCTGGGATTAATCCGAACAATTCCTCAGAGCACTCCCCGTGATTGATGCGAAAAAATACGCAAAGAGATGCAACATGTCTTCGCAACGCCAGTGAATTGAGCTGATCGGAAAGCACTCGGTCGTCGACGATTCGAGCCGCTCTGCGCTGGATGCGGTCAAGTGGAAGGAGCTGGTACTGGGGAGCCCCAGCCCAGAGATGGGAACAGTATTCCATGTGCGGCCGAACCTGCGCCTTGTAAAGTTGCAGGCGGTGTGCCGGCATGAAATACTGTCCCGCTCTGCTGAGCACGCCAAGCTTTTTAGAGGCCAATTTGGCCTTCCCTTCCAAGTGACCACGAAACTGCACGTCACTCGATATGTCGACGCCGAGGATTCCGATACTGGCTGAGGCAACAAGGGGAGTGCCTTGAAACTGAGGGGATACGACAAAGGGGTTCTTTTTAGCGGTTAACGCGCAAACTTGTGTCTTCTGGGGGTTAAACTGGACTAGATTTAGTCGTCTCCAATCCGAGACTATGTTCAGCAAAGACTCGACTTCAGACACAAGTTTGTCCCGGCACTCGGAGACGTTTTCCCGAGAAATATTGGCTCGGCCGGTGTAAAGAGCATCACCAGTGCTGTCATCTGCATAGCAATGAATGTTACGGGTATGCAACATATCATTGATATGCAGAAGAAACAGCGTTGGCGATAGCACGCAGCCCTGTGGAACACCAGCATTAATAGGCTTGCAATCGGAGCTTGCACCGTCTACAACGACCTTGATGCTCCGATCTGCAAGAAAGCTGGTGATCCAATCACACAATTTCTCGGGAAGCCCATAGGAAGGGAGCTTCGAAAGAAGCGCTTTGTGCCAAACCCGATCGAAGGCCTTCGCAATGTCCAAACTAACGGCCAATGCCTCCCCCTTGAACTCTACTGCCTCCGCCCATCTGTGAGTGAGGTAGACCAGAAGATCACCAGCTGACCGAAAACCAGTTTCTATAAGAGTATGGCCATGAGCTTACGGGATAAGAAGTAATTAAGTGTCCTTATAAAATGCGTAAATTTAAGAAATCATTATGTCCTTATAAGTTTATTAGTGAAAGGGGACCACAAATGTTAAGAGATGTTGTTATAGTGTATATATATATATATATATATAGATGAATTGCATAGTTACAAACTCTTATATAAAAAGTGTAATGATAATCTTTAAAACGGATGATTTTCAAACAAATCTAACAAAACCTTAAATATACACAGAGATGCAAAGAGATGTACGTAATAATTAAAACTAGTAGTAATGGAAATTCTTTGCCTAAAACGTAGTGATTATATAAACCAAAGTAACATTTTTAAATTTACATTAATAGGTTAATTCTAGATATTAAGAAGTAGTTTAATAAAAGTCCTAGACCAAACAACACGTCTCATTCTTCATTAGCACCTAACATTAGATGACGACCCCGGCAGATGAATGTTACACGTATATTTTTTTATTCAATTTAATGTATTTGTAACACATATCATACATTTTTTCTTTCTTTCTGACCTTATTTATCTGTGTTTAAAAGGAGTGCATAATTTTTGCTTCACGTTTCATGTATAGATTATATAAATGTGCTTATACATAAAGTTAAAACAAATTCAAGATTTTTTTTTGAAAAACTCATGTTCACAGCAGTATCTTTTTCTATTTAGTTCACCACGGATGGACAGTGATGCAGACCCATAACGCGGCCAGTTGCAAAAGAGACTAGCTATCTAGACAGCGATGTAATGAACGAGTGTGTGGGCAAACACAAATGCATTTTCTATTCAAACCTTCTTGACCTTAGAGAGAGCAGGCGCAAGCCTAATCGTATATTGTGCTTTATGAGGCATAAAGAGTTTCACCCCACTGCAAATTCCCTGAGATTTTATTGACAGCAAAACCCAATATATTATTTCTTCTCTTTAGTCTTTATTATTACGAAGAATTTTCGAGTCGGGTCGGGACGAATACGAGAACTGCTAGTCTAAAAATTAAGCCTAATTACGTTCTTCAGAGCGAATTACCGGATTTTCTGACCAGATTAGGATTGAATTCAGAACGGAGTGAAAACCGGCTCAGGACAAACAGCTTAAAGTGCTCTACAAGGCTCGGAGGTGAAACACTGCCAATTTCCTGATTATGTACCGCTACTAAATTTTTTTTATCAGAAAAACAAAATCACTTTTAAGGTCCGACCCGGGAATTCTAACCAGGGTTCTCATAAACAGCGTTGGCGCATACGACTACTAGACGAATGAGGCACCCTTTCTATGAAAAATTTCAACAGTTGTACCTACAACTAAACACTAAACGTTACAACCTATCAAAAGTCCACTGCTGATGGAGTGACGACCTGGTAAGACATGCAGGAAATCGATGGATGCAGGTGACTCAGAACCGTGCTTTGTTGCATACCTTGGGGGAGGCCTATGTTCAGCAGTGGACTTGTGAAGGGCTGTAATGATGATGATGATGATTGTTTTATGTAAGAGAACAATATTAAATTAAGGTATAATTATAATTACTTACATAAAATACAATATGCTTCCCTCATAGATTGTCTCATAATGGGAATATTTGTTATATTTGCCACGCTTGGCAAGCGGGTTGGAAACCACAGTTTTATATTTTATCCAGTTGTTATCTAGAAGATGCTGTTGCGCATCTCCTAGTCCAATTTCCCCTTTTTACCCTCTAACGACACCCACGGGAAGATATGGGGTCGTGGAGGAATATCCATATATAATACACCGCCACTACAAGGTACTGATATAAAGTAAGCATTTAGCTTAGTTTATTTTCACGACTTGCTACGGCAGCTGCGCTACCGAGTCTTATAAATCAATTAGCTTTGTGATCCGTAAAAAAATAATGTGATGTTCGTATTGCGCCTCGCTTCTTCCTAAAATTGCATGCAGCAAACGCAGTACCATTTCAGCCTCATCATAATAAGTATTTAAACTTTATTTCAGAAAACTCGACCACAAAAAATAATAATTATTTTAAATAATTTTTATTTGCAAATTGTACATTGTGAACATTGCTATTCCAGCGCAAAATCAAGCATAAAATGCTGAAAATGCGTTGTACTCTTAAATAATTATCATAAAATGCTTTCGAAGTCCAGAGTTATAATATGAACTATCCATATAGTTGTGGATGTATGATTTTAGGCGCTAAAATGAGTAATAGAGAGTTGTCCTCAAACCAATTTACTCTTAAACTAAAGTATAAAATTAGGCTTATCACTTTAATTTTATGAAAAATTAATTACATTACATTTTCATCATCAGATGAATTTCATTATTTATTACATAAAGAATGCGAAAAGACATTTCACGATCCCCTTCGACGATTATTTGATGCCAATAGAAATAAAGTGCAATAACAGAAAAATTTTCTCGCAGCATTAAAGTAGCCCTAAACTTTCTCTTATGAATTTTATTGAATATATTCCCGGATAACATTTAATTTTCCTCGTACCTGACACCTTCAGCAAAGTGCGAAGAATGAGAGCTATTAACATTTTCATGGCATTTTTATGTAAGGTCAGTGCTACTGCTACGATATGAATAGCTCGGCTTTTGCAGGAAAATACATTAGGAGCTGTTTCATTAGGTTTTGATTTTACTGATATTTTCCTAAGATAGCGGTGGTGTAAATTATGGCAGTGTTTCAACTTTACTAACAGTTATCGTGGAATATAACGGTGAAATACACATTTTTATAAAAATATACCATTGCATACATATTATGTAAATGGAACTAACAATAGGGCAGAAAACTAATCTGAAGTACAGATATTATATGCTAGTATATAGATAATTACTATACATACATACGAACATACATACACACATACGTAAACAGTCACGCCTGTCACCCATAGGGGTAGGCAGAGACTACAACTTTATTGTTTGGCACTATTAAAAAGAGAACACCCTCCTATCTTTATAATAAGTTACAATGGGCATGACACAATGCTACAATTTCGACAAGAGCTTCGGCGTACAAGTTGCTCATACCTATACATCATTCTGCCGCATTCCGAGGGAGCTTCAGTTATGCCGCAACTAAGTGATGGAATAACCTTCCACCGCCTCTTCGAAACCTACAATCAGTTTAAAGTTTTCGTATAAAATACAAAAAAATAAATAAATTTCGTGTAAAATATATATTAAACGAACAGCTGCAATCGTAGATTATCAATATTAAATTTAATGTTTTTATGCTTTAACGTGTCTATGAATGTTCCAGTGCGTATAATTGTCATTTTTTTTCTTCACACGTCACAGGTCAATCTAATTACACTATTCTCTATTGTGCGCGTAGTGTAGATAGATCCCAGGTTCTATGATAAAAAATGCTAAATGTTATGTTGAACAGAAATCTCTCGGGTTGCTATTGTATATAAGTGTTTTTATATGAAATTTAAATTATTTTTATATCCTCGGTTCCAGTTATGCAACGAAATTAACATTCATAAACAACCGGTATAGCACTACAAATATAAGGCAGTTGTGGCCCAAAATTAAATATAAAAAGAATATTGAAAACGTTTTAATCGTGTTTACTTGTATCACTAATCCAAATAAGTATATATTGTATTTGCCCCGTATATATAGAAAATATATGCCCGTGTGTATGTATATATGTGTTATGCGTATGTATATATTTATGTATGTAGGTGTCTATATCTATGTATATGTATATATTTTATATGTGTGTGTATGTTTGTAATGTACTTAAGGTGGCCACTAAAAATCAGGACTAGGATGACACATCTTAGCGTATTCTGAGTGGCAGTCCTATTTGAACCATTTCCTATTTAAAAAAAGTTTTTTTTTTGTTTTTATTTAGCTGTTAACTTTTTTAGTGTATTTTGTATCTATCTGCTTTGTCAAAATGATTTATTTTTCACTGTAAGTGTATAATTAAGTCTACCTATAAGAATACCCATACATAATGCTTGTTTTGAGTATTTAGTGATAATTTGTTAAGAAATGGCCAAATAAATATCTCTTTCTTTCTTTCTTTCTTTCAAATGAATTCATCCCAATATCCTCTTAATCAGATCCTTTTACCCCAAACCTTCCATTTAAATCTCCTAACATAATAATCTAATTTCCCTGACATTTCATTACCACCGTCGTCACTATGTCCCAAAACAGCTCCCTGATGTAAGTGAGCTTAGACTTATCTGGGGCATATCCCCCTAGCACAAACAATTTCTTTAAGCGGACTTTCATTCGTATCCACATCAGCCTCGGACATTCATACTCTCACACATTGTCTCATTCTTACCGAAAGGATTAATCGACTCCCTAGCATGCTTGCTCAGTCTCGTCTACACCAGATCAGTAAACGGTATACATGCCATGTGCAGTGGTATCCTTTTTCTTTATTTTCATCTCATTTACACATAACACATCTATTCCTCCATCATACGTGATTACGCGTACTTCATCATCACATACATTCAGCGTAGCCAGACGTGCCTCCGCAATACATTTTTCGCCCCTCCTGGAGAAGGAACGTAACGGGTGACGAAAGTCACCGTCAAATTTACATTAAAGGGGTACCGGGTCTAACTCGTGGCCATTTTTTTTGTTGTATGGCTCATGGTGTCATCTAGGCGATGGTAAATTTAAGGCCTCTACCATACGGTGAGGAGCCGAGTCTATTCTTTCGACTGTGTCACACGTTTAGCACGACCCCGGGGACACATGTAGGGTGTGCCTAGGGTTAGGTGGTTGAAGCCTACGGATGTGTGCGAAACATCTTCCTATACCCTATAGAGGTAATTTTTGCAGCTTATGAATACTTAGTCATTTTTAAACAAAGAAGCTTACAGAGGCATTGATATATTTAGGGAATGATAAGATGGAATATCCCACAGCCTGTAATTATACTGGCTCTATGTACCCTGGAATATACTAGTGAAAGCTTTGCCATTTGGTGGTAGAAATGAGGACGGTAAGGTAACTACCCAGACGTATTCCTGGGCAAAAAAGTTCTAAAATCCACTTATAGTTATTTTTAAGCTAAGGCATTGTAGTTTCCCATCCAATACAATATCATCACGTACTTATAAAAGAAAAGGAATTTTGTCTTTTGAATATGTTAATTCCAATAAAGATCAACGCCTAAGATCCTCAAGTCAGCAAGCATCATGTACTAGTTACTAAGTCACCATGTTGTACAAAAATATTTGCGAATTTGAGCGAAATTACTTCAATTACGTTATCTCGTAAGGTTTTATAACCAAAGAAAAAATAGATAAAGAAAACATAGTGAAAATATGCTATATATTAATAAGCGTCATTAAAACAGTCCATTGGTGAATGTAGGTCCCCCTCCAGGAATGCTATAAAACACTGTCCTGCCACCTACCTCTATCGACCTTCTGAATATCTCACTTGGTCGTTGCTTCACGTCACGTTCATCGTCACGTCATTTAAATGTGGTAGAGCTATGCTGAAGCTATATTATGGTTGTATCAAAAATGGGTCGGATCGACCGGGGAAGGATCGCTCCCACAGAATGCCAGCGTAAAATAGCAGCCGCTTTGTTTCCTATGGTGAGTGTAGAATACTCCGCTGAATCTGTTATAAATCGTAACTTTGTATTATTAATATAAATATTTATAGGAAAAAGCTTGCGCTAGCCATTAATCAGTTAATGCAACACAGGTTATTGCTAACAGCACCGTTCGATTAACATTAGTTCATCTATGTAGGCAATTTAGTAGTTTGTAAAGAAATTTCAGATTTAATGATTTCGTTTTAAGGTTAAAATTTCATTAGCGCTGATCGTAAAAGAGAAAATTATTATTGTCACACATATAGCAGCAGTAGGGTTGCATTCGCCTTTGCTTCGACTATTAAAACTCAATTGAATTTATATTCGATAAGGTGGTTTCATACAATCTAAATTTAATCTTTATGTTTTATGCCTTAAGACATTCTTCAACCTTTACTTACCTTGTTTTGTAGACGATCTTGAACATGTTATTAAGAAAATTGAACCCAAACCTAAGCATACCACTGCAAGACTTCATGATACTATAAGCTCGTTTTGCGTAAGTCGGACCAAAAATTAATATTCAAAAACTGAAGGTAGCCGGACTAACTATGACATTGGGACGTCAAACATCTCAGTCCCCCCCATGACCATGGTTGCTGTAAAGCACCCGAAACATCGGGAATTAAAAATAAGTAAAAGTAGTGAAATAAACGCGATAAAATCCGTAAATTTAGTTTTATTAAGTTACTACTGCTCTAAAATGAATATTTTTTTTTTTAATATTGTCGTGCTTGTGATCCTAAAAAGGTAAAAAGGTAAAAAATTAAAATTATTGTAATGTTGGATAACAAAGTTGTCATACCGCATATAATTAAATATTTTCTTCCCGCTGCAAGGCGACAACCGTTTATCAGTGAGCTGCCTCGTTCTATACCGGTGTATGACGCTTAATTGTCCGCAGTGCTGTTGCACGTTGGCTATGTTCTCTTTCACTCACGTTAATAATATCAAAAATAAATTAAGAAAGAATTGGGTTAAGAATTTGTTTCACTTAATTTTTTATCCTTAATTTATTCTCGGACTGCATTACTTAAGATTTTCGGTCAACATTGAAAATCAGCGTTGTGATTTCACCACAACTTATTATGCTGAGTGGCGTACTTACTGTGTTTGCACGAATTTGTCTACAAACTTTTGCTTTTCGGTTAAGAATCAAAATGCAGAAGCGTTGTCACCTTTGAGGAGTAAGATGGAATGCTTCGTTTCTAGTAAGAAGTTGGTACTTTTTTTTCTCTACACTCACCATACAGAAGCATTGAACTATTATTTTATCCCGGTTTTCTGTGAGATCCCGTGGTGCTTCCCTTGTAGTGGTGACCCATTTTTGCAACAAACTTATTAAATCGACGTATTCTAAAACAATTATACATTTGTATTATATTGTGTGCATCAATTTTTATAATAAAATTTAAGTTAAAGTTACAGCCTATATACGTCCCACTGCTGGCCACAGGCCTCCTCTCATTTCTGAGAGAGTTATAGGGCTAGGAAGTGTCCGCCACGCTGCCTCAGTGCGTGTTGGTGAACTACACATGTCTTAGAATTTTTTTATTTCGCGGACATGCAAGTTTTTTCACGATGTTTTCCTTCACCGCTGAGCACGTGGTAAGTCATCACTTAAAATTGCAATGAACAACTTCATTCGTGCCGGCGGGGATCGAGCCCGGGTTTCTCGTGTAATGTGACTTTACAGTGAGCACTAACCATCTGAACTACCACGGGCCAGCCTTATATTATCATAATTAAGCTTCTTTTTCTAAAATAAACATTCAGATTATAGTAACACATCATGATTCCAAAGTTGCAATGTTTTTTGTATTTTACTCTACACTGAAAATATTTTAAATGCTTTTACTTTCATTTTAACTCGAAGTCAACTTTTACCAGTCCAATTATGGGCAAAAACGTCAAATAAAGGAAACTTTAACTGCACAGTACCTGACCATTAGGTGGACTATGTGCTCATATGTCACCCTTATTCAATAAAAAATGACAATATTTTCCACAGGAAATATTTACTTGTAGCGAATCTAATGCTGCATTATTTCATCGCGTTGCTAATATTTTAAGCTGTCAAAACATGTTACGTAGAATAAAAATAACGTACGATGTGCTCGCGAATAGCAGTCATATTATCTGAAAATTTATAGGCTGCCGCGTTTAGTTTGTGTTATTTGTGACTTTACGTGGTGTGATTTTTCGTTTGTACATTCGCTGTTTAAAATTATTTTGGCAATTTAAAACAAAGAAAGTCTGTTTGTCTGAAAGTCATGTGTCAATACGTAAAGGAGTGGGCGGTGCTCGTCTAGTCACTAACATGTCAATTCACACTTTAAATGTTAACACATGTTTTTTAACGTCACATTCGTTGCCCAGTTTTTGTGTCAAGCGTTGCTGGGTGCAATTTATTTCAAAAACGCCAATTTGTGCGATTATTACGTGTCGGCAAAACAGCCCGATGTGATATTTGAATAAAAGAGCTATATCCTTTCACCAGTAAGTCAAAACTATTTATATTTTGAGAATATTAGAACCAAAAATAAAGAATTTTTTTTTCATTTACTATTTACTAAAAACAGATAACTAAAAAAGTAATTACTTATAATTAAGTATCGCCTTGTTAATAGACTAATAACAAATTTTAATTACATTTGTATTCGTTGCAACCTATTGTAATTTTGGATGTTAAATGTCAATACAAATCATTTTAAAGGCAACAAATAATAAAAAATACTAATTTAAAGAATTATATTAATGATGAATGAATGAATACTTTCTTTCGTCAATATTATAAATTGTGAGGATAAAAGGTAGCCCAGTCTTTTTAATTTTTCCAAATATCTGAATAGCATATCGTCAAAATCGGTTGAGTGGTCATAATATGAGTCATAACTGTTGTACCCATGTTTGCAGTTCGACCAAAATTTGTAAAGCCTACTTAGTTTACCCTTTTAACTTAACCAGTTATCAAACTGAAATAATACTAGTTTTTACGGAATTTATCGCGTATATTTAACTTTTTAATACCCGACGTTTCGAACGCTTTACAGCACTCATGGTCACGGGAGGGACTCAGATGTTCAACGTCCATATGTCATAGTTAACCGCGGTTACCATAGATTAAAATTTAACTTTTGTTCCGATCTATGCAGTATGAACTTACTTCATACTGCATAGATCGGAACAAAAGTTAAATTCTCTATAACATAATTAAGTACATATTATATATGTATTGTCGTGGGGGTTATTTAACACAAATTTTGTGTTAAATATAGAATAAGATTAGTCCAAATAAAGTTGTGACAGATAAATACATCTCCTTTCATTGACAAACATTTCTAATATTACAAGACAGTCCAATTGATGGTAAGTGAATGCTTTGGCTCACAAACATCTACATCTATTCTATATTAAGTACCAAAATGTAGATGCGTTGCCATTCCTAAGGACTAAGATGGAATTATTCGTTTCCAGTAAAAATGGTTTCCGGTTCTTTAAGGTCACCATATGAAACAGCAGTATTGAGATACTATTATCCACTGGTATTCTATATCTCCCGGATGAGCCAACCTATTAATCTTCTATACTCATATTATAGCTGCAGAATAGATGTATCGCATGAAATCCATTTTTTTAAAGGATGAGGGTGACGAATGAGCACACAGTCCATCTGATGGTAGTGGTTGCTCTAGCTCATAGACATCTATCCTCGATTACGAATCAAAATGCACATGTATTGTCACCCGTCAAGACTAAGATGGAACACCTCCGCTTCAGTAAATAGGGTCTCCAGTTCTCTACATTCACCATACAAATAACAGCAGCGTTAAGTTGCTATTTTTCTCCTGCAAAAGCGTGGTGCTTCGCCGGTCGAGCCGCGTTAAGTTGCTATTTTTTTCCTGCAAGAGCGTGGTGCTTCCCCGGTCGAGCCAACCCATTCGTGCTAAAACTATACTACTAATGTAGCTGCAGCATGACTCTACCACGTTAATAAATAATATTCAATTATTGGACCAAGTACGCTACGCTTCCTGAGATTTAGCATTTTTATAAAATATTCCTTAACGTAATATTATTTTTTTATTATGTGCGAGGAGCTATGCAGGTCTAGGTAAAGAGACCAGTATCACTGCGACCTAGAAGATCTATTATGATCACTGCTATGACTATAGTTCACTGCTAAGCCCTATGTCTTCAATGAATCAAAGGAGTTGCTTAGCCGTGAGCAATTTCACTTCTTCTGGGCGGAGTAGATAGTGTCCCAGATGAGTATTACGTTTGCGCATTATGGATCCGCAATCGGTTAGGATGTGTAGAGGCATTTCTTCCATTATGGAACAGAACCGACACATTCTTGAGTTGCTTAGCCCCAGGATGGACATGTGCTTTTTAAGACAACAGTGTCCAGTTAGGGCTCTTGCCAGAACGCGCAATTTATTTTTACTTAATCCCAGGGCTTCTGAAGCGAATTTACGATCAAAAGCCCGGATTAAGGTTTTAGAATGTGTTCGCGCCACTTTGCACTATCGCTTAACGCTTATAAGGGATTCGTTAATTATTATCCAATAAGATTACTGCAAAGCCCATTTCCGGTTTCCTATCTACCACTTTATGCCCAGCATGTGCATTCGTGTGTTAACGGGCTCACACAAGTTGAGAAGACACGCAATCAACCGCACCGCTTATATCTCGCATCATCGCTCCCACCCTTGTGTAATTTGGATATTGAATTATACAAGCATATAGTAAAAAGTATAGACATTTGCAATAACGCTATATTTCGTGATTATCTGTGAAGTTGATAAGTGTGAAGACAGGCGGCAGCCATCGAGACACGTGGCAGATCAGCGGAAGTCCAGGTGGGTGCACATGCATTCCTTCACGTCCTTCCTATATCCCGAATTCAGGGGATTTGCAGTATCACGAATAAATTAAATTCCATTCACCGCTCGCACCGCGCTCGTATACAGTCCACTATTCTATTAAAATTATTAGCCGCACCGCATAACATTATTTAATACATTTGAACCAGCAGTTTGGTGGTTGAAGGCCAAACGCAAAATCCACCATATATTTTTTGGTCACTTCGGCCGGGATTAAATTAACCTTTAGGCCCAGAGAAGTAAATTCATTTTTTTTATATATTACAAAAAATTATATACGTATATATTATTAAATCATAATAAATTGTAGTTCTAATTATACTAACTACAACCCGCATCGCTTATTACACGTATTATAATACCTTTGTAACGCATACCACACCGCTTCATTATTCCATTAATGATATTTTTCTTGTTGATTAACCGCCATCTTTCTAGTAACGTGGGATTGCTTCGTTCCCCAGTTAACTAATTCTACCGTCACTTATCGCAATAATTTTAGTCCGCATTTGTTTGTTGAAAATGACGACGAGAAGCAAAGAATCTAAACTGGTTTCGGATGAAGAAGTTAGTTTAAAAATTATTATCGCTAAACGTAATTATATTTACGAACGATTACAAAAAATTTACGAGACCTCAAAGGGCGCATTTAATCCCTTGGACGAGCAGAATTTATTTCTTAGCATCGTTTCGAATATAGAACAATTACGTAGTGAGTTTTAAGAAGTTCTAGATAACTATAATACTAAAAATTTAAAATTAAACCCTAATGCAGACGTTGATTACGAGGCTTGGAACTCATTTGAAGTTTTATATAGTCGTATTAAGTGCCAAATTATGAAAATATCCACATCGCCTTCCACTGTTACGTTAGAAAATAGATTTCCTACTAAGTTAAAAACTTCACTTCCGCCTATTGTATCAATGTCATTTAACGGAGACATACGCCAGTGGTCCATGTATTATCAACAATTTAAGACATTTATTCACAACAAATAACAATTAACTGATGCCGAACGTGTTTATTATTTGGTTAACAAATTGAGTGACGGGGCGTTATCAGTTTGTGCCGGGTTAGCCCCTACCGCAGAAAATTATTCCATTATTTGGAATGCGCTTATAAGAAGATATAATGACGAACGCACACTCGCATCTACGTATATTAACCAACTATTGGATTTAACACAGGTGAACGCAAACACAACAGGAGGTTATCATAAATTTATGGACAAATTTGATGCTTCAATTAATGCTCTAAAGCAATTAAAAATTGAGGACTTAGCTGATTTTTTGTTTTTAAACATTGCACTTAGAAAATTAGATCATGACACTGTTAAGTCATTTGAAATGTCTTGTCGCACAATTAGCATACCAAACTACGCCTCTTTAGTACAAGTTTTATACGAACAGAATAGGGCTGTATGCCATACATTTAATAATTCGCATACTTTATCTACATCCAATAATAATTGAAACAAATCACTTTCAAATAAATTTAGTAAAACATTTATTAATACAGATCCTTCGCATTCATGTATCTTTTGCAAATCAAATGATCATGAACACTTGTGTGTTTGTCCACGCTTTTTAAAATTAAATACACAACAACGTTACGATATTATTAAACAAAACAATTGTTGTATTAATTGTTTAAGTAATAAACACTCGACTTCTTTTTGTAAATCGAAGCGTAAGTGTATATACTGCGCGCGGCGCCACCATTCTTTAATTCATTCTGACCCGAATCAGAATGGCTCTAAGACTGCTTTTCGTAGTAGCAATACGTTACACTCAGAGGTTGTGCAGACGCGTAACGCTAATGCGTGCAGCGCACATTCGATTAATTACCGCGCAGTTAACGACAATAAGGTAAATTCTTCTGTCGCTCACAATTCGAATACGGAGGAAAATGAAAAAACACTTACCTCTTCATGTAATATTTCTCGCGATTATAGTACTCTCCCACGCTATACTACTTTATTGGGGACTGCAAAAATAAAGGTCGTAGATAAATACGACAATGAACATTTTATTCGGTGTTTAGTTGACCCCGGATCCCAAAGCGACTATATTACGAAGGATTGTTGTAAACGCTTATTTCTTTCCGTTTCGAATAAAAATCGTTCTACCGAAGTACACGGGATCGGTGGTGTGTCCCAAAAGATTTTAGGAGTCACTTCAATGCAGTTCACGTCTCGTTTTAATGATAACAAATTTTATCATATTGAACCATTAGTTGTTCCATCACGGGTCAGTTGCCAGATTCGATAGTAGATGTTTCAAAAATTCGCTATTTAGATAAAATACGCTTAGCAGATGATCAGTTTTATCAACCTGGGTCTATAGATATTTTATTGGGGGTTAATACCTACATAAAACTTTTGTCGCCTGAAAACTTAATTCATTCGCAATGGCCTAGTGCCATAGAAACATCACTCGGATATATTATTATGGGTGATGCTGAAGTCGCTATATCACATCATTCCCCGCGTTCATTTGTTTCCTATTCCTACGATACAAATTTAAATCAAAATTGTCTTAATAATATAACGGAAAAATTTTGGAAAATTGAAGAACTTCCGCCAAAAATATATTTGAGCCGTGATGAGCAGGAATGTGAAGACATTTATACTTCTACTACTTACCGCCAAAACGACGGACGGTATGTGGTCGCCCTGCCATTTAAGAAAAGGCCCGACATATTGGGTGACTCTTTAATGAATGCAAAAAAACGCCTCTTACTTTTGGAAAAACGCTTTAACAAATGTCCCGATCTTCGTTATACGGGAATACATTAATAATTCAAATTCAAATTTTTTTTTTCAAATTCAAATTCAAATTTATTTATTTGTGAATACAGGTAATGAGACAGAATAGATCTTATATGTATATGTTATACAAATATGTTCGCTGCATTCGACCCTTAGGTATACAAATATTACAGTTACAATTAAATTATTATATATTATTTCATTTTATTATTTATATTATAATTATATGAGAAAATTCGATGTAATAATTAATTAAAATAGGATATTTACAATAATATATTGTCCAATCTAAAGTCAAATTAATTATATTTTGTGAATGTCATTATAATATGCCTACTGATGCGTCACTTAAATATTCATCTATTGAGTAGTAGCATTTCTCAATTAGAAATGTTCTAAATTCTTTTTTAAATTTATGAATATTTTCCATTTCATGAAACATAGATGGAACCTTATTATATATTTTAGACAATATACCAAAAACGCTTTTTCTAAGTAAAGCTGTCTTTGATGAAATTGTATGAATTTTATTTTTACGTCGGTTGTTCGTTATTAGATAATCATTAAATATTTCAGGATTAGTTTTTACAAATATTACAACTTCATAAATATACATTGTGGGAAATGTCAATAACTTAAATTTTTTAAATTGTGGTTTACAGCTTTCTGTACTCGATATGCTTGCAATAGCACGCACACACTTTTTTGTGCTTTAAATATATCTTCGCGCCTTGTGGCATTGCCTCAAAAAATTATACCGTAGCGCACAGTAGAAGATACGAAGCCGTGATATACCGTCCGTAAAGCATCTACATTAACTACTTTGGATAATACATGTAAAGCGTATGAAAATTGGTTTAACTTTTTGCAAATATATTCTGTATGAGTCTCCCACTTTAAGTTGTTGTCAATATAAAGACCTAAGAATTTTGCTGCTTTGGTTTCACTAACCTTCTCACCATCGTAATTAATATTAAGTAAATCAAGGGGCTATTTTCGTTGATAGAAATTCATTATTTGAGTCTTTTTTAGGTTTATTATTAAATTATTTGACTTAAGCCAGCTAATTATACTCTTCAGGCTGTTATTAATTTCATTTTCATAATTATTTATGTCTGTACAAGTAAACACCATAGAGCTATCATCTGCAAATAGAGTCATAGGAAAGCTTACGCTGTTAGGTAAATCATTAATATATACTAAAAACAATAAAGGACCAAGTACGCTTCCTTGAGGAACACCAAAATTTGGGGATCGAGGATAGGACCAATAAATATATTCATTTTTAGTCTTTGGACAAATCCGTGATACTTGAGTAATTTGAATCCTGTTTGTTAAGTAGGATTTTATAAGATCAAGTGTCTTGCCTCTTACACCGTATTTATTTAATTTGATAATTAACAAGTCATGCCTGACAAAATCAAAAGCCTTCGAAATGTCCATATATAGGGCTGTCACCGGTAGTTTTCTGTCAACATTTGTAAATACTTGGTATAAAAATTCATAAATTGCTACATTAATAGATTTGTTTCTACGAAAGCCTTTTTGTTCTTTTGCAAAAATATTGAATTTTTCAAAGTAATTATATAAATTCTTATAAATTACTTTTTCTATAATTTTTGAAAATATAGAAGTCATAGCAATCGGACGGTAACAGGATAAGTCCTCCCTGTCATCTTTTTTAAATAATGGTTTAATAATGGAACGTTTTAAGAACTTTAGGAAATACACCATCTTCAACACATAGGTTTATAATATGACTCATTACTGGGGCAATTGTGTTTCCTACGTGTTTTATTACTTTTGTTGAAATGTCATCAAAACCAGTACTTTTTGTGTTTTTTAATAATTTTATTGTTAATAGTATGTCATTAGGTGTAACAAAATTAAAGAAAAATGAATTGTATTTATTATGTGTCAAATTATTAGAATAGGTCATATTATTTTTGTCATCTATTGCATATACTTGGTCAATGTAATGATCATTAAATGCCTGCGCAATGTCTTTTGGATTCGTTATAAATTTATTATTTATTTTAATTCGTGTTATAAAATTTCTACTAAACTCTTTATTATAATTTTTTCTGTAGCTATTAACAATTTTCCAAGTTGTTTTTGTCTTATGAAGTGATAAATTAACAATGTGATTGTTTTGAGCTTTTTGTGTTAATTTAATTATTTTTTTTAATCTATTTGAATAAGTCCTAAGCATATTTTTGTTGTTTTGATTAGGATCTCTTCTATATTGCCACAAAAGGTGACGCTTACGTTTACAACAAAATTTTATGCCTTTTGTAATCCATTTTTGTTTCGTATTTGTTGAAATTCGTGCTCGAATAACAGGAAAACAAAGATTATAAAACAATTTAAATTCATTATAAAACTTATTAAAAGCCTCACTAGATGAGCTACTGGTATAAACATCTGTAAATCTAATTTTATCTATGTAATACTTGAATTTGTTTAAGTTTTCTGTTGAATAATCTCGTCGTTTTGTATACCAATATTTTAATGTGCATGTTGTTTTCACCGAAAACTTGAATACCTGAGCAGTATGATCAGAAAGTCCTAAATCTAAAATATCACTTCTCCCTTTCCCAACATTGTGTATTATATTATCTATGCAAGTGCCACTACAAATTCTTGTCGGTTTGTCAATTTTCAATTTTAAATTATAACTATTCATTAACTGCGCAAACCGTAAAGAATATTTATTTGTTTTTATTATGTCAATATTAAAGTCGCCACAAATTATTACCTTTTTATTTAGTTTGAAACAAATTTGTTTCAGTATTGTATCCATTTTACTAAAGAATATTTCATAGAATTGACTGTTAGTTCTTGGGCTTCTGTAAATGCATATAATAATAGTTTTATGGGCAGTAAGCTCAACAGCACAGCATTCAAAGATATTAGATATAGATAGGTTATTTATGTTATTTAGGGGAATGTATGTATAATTATTCCTAATCAGTATACAACATCCGCCATTCCTATTATCTCTTGCATAAAATGAAGCTAATTTATATGATGAGACATTTAAGAATTCTGAATCAGTATACTTCATGTTGTGTTCCGTTATACATAATACATCTATAGATATATTATTTTGTAATAAATCATTTAGGGTAACAGTTAATAAGTCAGCTTTACTTATGAGTCCATTTATGTTTTGATGAAGCAAAGTTATACTATTGTACAAGAAAAAACTGATTATTATCATTTTTTACAATATTGGAAGATGCACTTATGTTCAAAGAATCTAAGTTTTTATTTTTAGAAATAATACATTCTTCGGTTTGCGTAGATTTATCGAATAATTTGTTAGAATTAATACAATTATATGAAATTACATGATTGTTTGTTATTTTGTATGCGTTAATTTTTATTTGATATTCATTGCGTAATATCTCTTTTAGCAACGAGCGGCAAACAAAAGTGGAAAAAAATGACTTAAATGGTATAAAATGATCAAAACTCATCTCTACAAATATACAATTTTTATGACGATTACAAATATATCTCAGTTCATAATTTAATTTTTTTTCATTTAAAAGTTTGTTATATGGAATTTCGGATATAATTACATTTGTATTTGATAAACAATTCAAATAAACTTCTATATTACACTTAAATTCAAATGGATTTTTGTCATTAATTCCCCCCATAATTATGACGTAATCTTTACTTGTGAGTGACAACAATTCCTGTTTAAATGAGGATAATAGATCATACATTTTCGCACCCGGTTTCCATAGACAAGTGACTAAAAATTCATCTCCGATAAGGTTTTGAAGGCAGTGACGAACTCCTCGACCCTGTTGATCTGCGATGATAAATATTTTTCTTTTAGTGCTGTATGTTGGAATCATGGAGCTTATTCCATTCTTTACTATTATTTTTGTTTGATATTGCGAAGGTATCAGGTCTGTGGTGCACGTGGAATGATTTTCGGTGTACTCTTTGGCTTCTTTTTTTGTTGTGGAGCATATTACATTGCCCTGTAATTTTTTTATATTTTGGTTTAATTTTTCTATTTGTCTGTTAGCTTCTTCCAATTCTTGTTCAAGTTTCTTAATTTTGTTTTCAAGATTAATTACTTGTGTAATACTTGTCTTAGGGGATATGGAATTTGTTTTCGTAGGAGTTTTATCCACAGATATAAAGTTTTTAATTCTTTTTATGACCGGAGAAGATATTACTGAATTTTCAGAAATACCAATTTTTTTCATTAAACTTAGAGTATTTTCTCTTTGGGCTAGAGTTTTTTTTAGGTCTATGTTTTCTAAAGATAATCGCTCCACTTCTTCGTTAGCAGATTCCAGTAATAATTTTTGTTCATTAATTTGACGTTGTAAGTTTTTTGTGTAGTCATTTTCCGTGATGGAAGTGTTTGGTAAACTTAGCGTAGATGTGTCGAAAGGATTCGAATAATTTACATTGCATTCATCGATAATTATTGAAAGATCTGTAACTGATTTAGATTTGTGTTTTCGTAAGGTGATGTTTGTTTTTTCCATTATTATTGTCTTTTTAATTGCATTGAAATTACAAATCACTATAATTAACAAAATAATTTCAGATCAGTAGTGACATCTGTTGTAGGTCATACTAGTGCTTTATTACCTATCAATGTATGCAGGTCAGTAGTACCATTAAATTTTGAAAGGTGGCGCTACTTCCAAGTTTTTTAAAAATAAAAATAAAAATAAAAAACGGTCTGTATTTAATATTAAATTTGTTGAAATCGTAGTTGATTCGATTATTCCACAATTCACTATATATCGTTTTGTATCAGAGCACTGTGAGTCTGGATCCACATTCACAATCACTTGAGATATCTTAAATTTATCTGGATTAGTCACTGTTACAATTATTTTTATTTAGCAGTATTTTTGTTTATTATAACTACGAATACCTTGAATAACACTGGTGCCGTTAATTAGTGTGTTTCTGGTTACTTTATTACACTAATCACTGTTTAAAACTTATAAGGACTGTTAAAATAAATTAAAATAATAAGAGCTCGTATAAAGCACTGTTTATTCAACTACCCGTTTTTGAGCACCTCCTAATAAGGGTATTTTATCCGCTGTTTCTGATAATTATTGTATACAGCCTTCTTTTTATTTGCCGCATCACCCTGTCGTGCGTAATGATAAAAGTACAACGAAGTTGCGCATCGTTTTAGACGCTAGTGCTAAGTCGGATAACGATCTTTCTTTCAATGACATTTTGCACACCGGGCAAAATTTACAAACAGACATTTTTAGTATTTTATTAAACGTTAGAGTTTATCGCATCGCTTTCTTTGCAGATGTTAGGCAAATGTACTTGTGTATCGAAGTCCAAAAATCCCATCGCGCTTTTCAACGCATTTTATATCGGTTTTCTACAGAAGAAACTACACGAACATATGAATTTAATCGCGTCACATTCGGATTACGCTCTTCCCCTTTCCTCGCACTTCGCACTTTACGCCAGTTAGCCGCTGACGAAAGGGAGTCCTACCCCCTTGCTGCTTCTGTAGTGGAAAGGGATATTTATATGGATGACCTCGTTTCCTCCGCGCCTTGCGTCAACAACGCAGTCAACACCGCCACTCAACTTATTCAAATGTTTCGCCGAGGTGGATTCGATTTGGTTAAGTGGACAAGTAACTGCAAGGAGCTTTTACAACATATACCAGCATCACATCGTCAACAAGACTCGGTATCATTTGATGATAATGACATTTTAAAAATTTTAGGCCTTCGTTGGTATCCCGCTACCGATAAATTTTCCCTTCTTGTTTCGCCGCCACCGGTCACTTGTACCAAACGCGCTATCCTCTCCGCAACCGCTCGCTTGTACGATGTTTTAGGACTTATCGGTCCAGTAATACTTTACGCCAAATTATTAATTAAAGCCTTGTGGGTTCTAAAACTTAACTGGGATGAGACTCCACCCACTAATATTGTCAATACATGGCAGCGATATATATCAGAGTTACCTTTAATCTCACATTTACAGATTCCACATCATATCGGTGTAAATGAAAAATCCCATGTGTCGCTACTAGTCTTCGCCGACGCTAGTGAAAAAGCTTACGGGTGTGTCATCTATTCGCATGTTGTTAATGGAAATAATCCTCCAATTATAACGCTCCTATGTTCTAAATCTCGGGTGTCCCCATTAAAGGTTATAACTTTAGCCAGGCTTGAGTTGTGTGCCTTGGTTTTGCTCGCTAAGTTAGTACGCACCGTTTACGATTCGTTGTCATTGAGGCATCCGATCGACAACATTTATGCGTATTCAGATTCAGAAGTCGCGCTCTGTTGGGCGTGTTCTTCACCGCATAAGTTCAACACCTTTATTGCTAACCGTATTTCGCAAATACAGTCCTATTTATTACCGGATAACTTTTACCACATCGCCAGCTCGGAAAATCCTGCAGATCATATTTCACGTGGACTGTTACCCTCACAAATTTTAAATTGTGACCTTTGGTTACATGGGCCTTCGTGGGTTTCCTTGCCGTGTAAAGAATGGCCTGTACAAAGGTTCGCATCAACTCACATCAGTTTACCAGAAGAAAAGACTGTGTCGCTTGGAGTCAGTGACATGGAAGAAAACCCATTTATCTCGTTAAGCTTAAAATTTGCTAATTGGAATAACTATTTACGATCCGTTGTTTACGTTTTAAGGTTTTTAAACAAATTACCGCGCATAAATAAAATTAAAGAACTACAGACCGATTTCCCTTCTGAGCCGCGTCTACGTGCTGTTTTCGAGAGTCATTACGAATCGTCTCGCACGCTGACTCGACGACTTCCAGCCTCCCGAACAAGCCGGTTTCCGAAAAGGCTTCAGTACCATAGACCACATACACACACTGCGGCAGATTGAACAGAAGACTGAAGAGTACAATCTGCCACCTTGCCTGGCGTATGTGGACTATGAGAAAGCCTTTGATTCCGTCGAAATTTGGACGGTGCTACAGTCCCTTCAGCGGTGCCAAGTTAACTGTCGGTATATCGAAGTGCTGAAGTGTTTGTACAGTAAGGCTACGATGGCTATCCGAGTACAGAACCAGAGCTCGAAACCTATCCAAATGCAGAGAGGTGACAGGGTGACTTTATATCCCCGAAACTCTTCACCGCTGCTTTGGAAGACGTTTTCAAGCTACTGGACTGGAAAGGATACGGTATTGACATCAATAGCGAGTACATCACTCACCTTCGATTTGCCCACGATATAGTCCTTATGGCAGAATCGCTGGAGGACTTAAGCACTATGCTCAATGACCTCAATAGTGCCTCCCAACGGATAGGTCTTAAGATGAACATGGACAAAACAAAGATCGTGTTCAATGTCCATGTCACACCTATGCCGGTAGTTGTTGGGAGCATCATGCTCGAAGTTGTTGACGAGTACGTTTACCTGGGACAAATAGTCCGACTAGGTAAGTCCAACTTCGACCGAGAGGTCAATCGACGGATTCAACTCGGCTGGGCAGCGTTCGGGAAATTACGACATGTATTCTCGTCAGGTATACCTCAATCTCTAAAAACTAGATTGTACAACGAGTGCGTGTTGCCAGTGATGACTTACGGATCTGAGACGTGGTCCTTCACTTCTGGCCGTATGAGGACGCTCAACGTCGCTCAGCGAGCTATGGAGAGGGCTATGCTCGGAGTTTCTCTGCGTGATAGACTCAGAAATGAGGATATCCGCAGTAAAACCAGAGTGACCGACATAGCCCAACGGATTAGTAAGCCGAAGTGGCAATGGGCCGGCCATATAGCTCGAAGAACCGATAACCGATGGAGAAGAAAGGTTCTTGAGTGGCAGCCTCGTACCGGTAGGCGTAGTGTAGGGCGACCCCCCACTAGAGGGAGTGACGACCTTGTAAGATATGCAGGAAGTCGATGGATGCAGGTGGCTCGGGACCGTGCTTTGTGGCATTACTTGGGGGAGGCCTATGTTCAGCAGTGGACTTGTGAAGGGCTGTAATGATGAAGATGATGAAATAAAATTATAACCGCATCCGACATAGAGATTAAATCAGAAGAATATTATAAGGCATCCAGTCAGGTGCTCACTGATAATCGCATTGTTTGGAAACTCAACCCTCCAAGCGCTCCACATTTCGGGGGTTTGTGGAAGTCCAATATTAAGGTTGTAAAAACCAATTTGTTTCGCGTAATAGGTAAGCAAATCCTCACGTATGAAGAAATGCTTACTACTCTTTGTCAGATCGAGTGTATCTTAAATTCTCGCCCGCTTTAAGTATTAAGCAGTGATCCATCGGAACCTACCGCACTTACACCCGCACATTTTCTAAATTTAAAACCACTTGAATGCTTACCAGCTGCAGACTTAAGCAAGGAACGTATTAATCTGTTATCACGCTTTTCTTTAATAGATTCTTTAGTTCAGTCCTTTTGGAAACGCTTCAGATTCGAATACTTACATACATTACAGAGTAGAGTGAAGTGGAATAAGAACTCTACTGCCATTTCTGTAGGGAAGATTGTTCTAATAGACGTGAATAATACCCCACCGCTTCAGTGGCCTCTAGGCGTTGTCACCGAATTGTTTCCCGTTAAGGATGGCGTGGTACGTGTTGCGCAAGTTAAACTTAAGAATTCCATTTTAAAACGCCCTCTTATCAAACTGTGTCCTTTACCAACACAGTTATTAATATAGTTAATTTTACATTATCGTTTATATATTTAGTTTAATTCTTAGGTCATAACGTCGCTTCATTTGGCTACTATATAAGTATTTATCTATATATATATATATATATATATATATATATATATATATATATATATATATATATATATATATATATATATATATATATATATATATATGTATATTTTTATACTTTCCTTGCTAGTTGAGGATACCTCAAGACCGGGGGTAGTGTTCGCGCCACTTTGCATTATCGCTTAACGCTTATAAGGGATTCGTTAATTATTATCCAATAAGATTACTGCAAAGCCCATTTCCGGTTTCCTATCTACCGCTTTATGCCCAGCATGTGCATTCGTGTGTTAACGGGCTCACACAAGTTGAGAAGACACGCAATCAACCGCACCGCTTATATCTCGCATCATCGCTCCCGCCCTTGTGTAATTTGGATATTGAATTATACAAGCATATGGTAAAAAGTATAGACATTTGCAATAACGCTATATTTCGTGATTATCTGTGAAGTTGATAAGTGTGAAGACAGCCGGCAGCCATCGAGACACGAGGCAGATCAGCGGAAGTCCAGGTGGGTGCACATGCATTCCTTCACGTCCTTCCTATATCCCGAATTCAGGGGATTTGCAGTATCACGAATAAATTAAATTCCATTCACCGCTCGCACCGCGCTCGTATACAGTCCACTATTCTATTAAAATTAATAGCCGCACCGCATAACATTATTTAATACATTTGAACCAGCAGTTTGGTGGTTGAAGGCCAAACGCAAAATTCACCAGAATGTTTTAAGTCTGGTGTGTCAGACCAGATCTTAAGTTATTTATTGTGATAAAGAGTTTCAAGGGTCAATCTGGCTAGGCTTCTTGAGATTCCATAAAATGGCTCGGGTCCAAATCGTGTGCACTCTGAGCCCTCTCGTGCAAGTTTGTCAGCAAATTCGTTGCCTACAATACCCTCGTGACCCGGAACCCATCTTAAAACAACCCTGTTGTTACAACCCAGGGCGTTTAAACGGTTCACACAGTCTCCAACTAGCTTTGAGTTCACTCAGTTTGATCTCAGCGCTAGCAGTGCTGCTTGACAATCAGAGTTTATGTAAATTTTATGGTTGACGTAGTGTTTTTGCAGATTGATTTCCGCACACCGAAGTATGGCGAAAATTTTTGCCTGGAAGATAGAAGTGTATCTACCCAAATTCATACTAAGTTTGAATTTGGGGCGTTCCCCATAAATTCCAAAGCCTACGTTGAGGCCCATTTTAGACCCATCGGTATACCATATGAGGCTACCGACCTCATAGATAACCTGGTCATTCAGTCAGTCTTCTCTGGAGGGTAATTCCACAATATACTTTTTATCACAAGTGTATAGTGGACGCATGATATCTGAGATTATGCACAAGATCGGTGATTCCTTAATTGAGTCGAGCATGGATCTCAATCCATAGGAGAGCAAGTTCAGACCGCCCTGGGCGTTAATTCTATACAAACTTGCCCTCGCCTCCTTGTCTAGATAGAGATCAAGGGGCGTTAGGCATAGAAGTTCATTAAGAGCCGATTCAAGCGATGATCGCATAGCTCCAGTTGCCATTAGGCAGGCAGTCCTTTGTGGACTATTTAGTCTGTCCGCAGTCGTCTTTTGGTTGGCCTTGTTACACCCGACAATAGAGGCGTAGGTGAGAATCGGCGTCACTATGCTGCTGTACAGTCATTAGACCATACTGGGACGCAAGCCCCAGTTGTTCCCGACCAAACGACTGCACGTACCTAAAGCAATTTTTGCCTTATGGCATACGTTGCTACGGTGAGAGTTCCACGTTAGTTTTTGGTCGATTGTTACGCCCACGTACTTAACTTCCGTGGAAAAAGGTACTTCTTTGCCGTTAAGTTTTGGTTGGACTAATTTGTCCAACCGTCTCTTTTTGGTAAAGGGTATTATAACAGTTTTATCAGAATTAACTGATAAACTGTTATCCCTAAACCAGTTATTTATGGTGTATAGGGCTCTTTGTATTATTAACGATAAAGTACTTTGGCAAAAGCCCCTTGCAATGATCACAAGGTCATCAGCATAAACCGATATGTCAAGGCGTAGGTTTGCCATTTTGTACAATAGGTGGTCAACCGCAAGAGTCCAAAGAAGGGGCGACAAAACACCTCCTTGTGGGCAGCCTCTTGTGGTTGCAACCTCAATCGAAGTTTGAAACAGCGCTATTTCTGCCTTTATGTTTGAGAGCATGGACTTTACCCATCTGATGGTTGTGGGGTCAACATTTTTAGATGTTAGGCCCCCAATCAGCAGTGATGTCGGGCTACTGTCGAAGGTGCCCTCAATATCGAGAAAGGCACAAAGAGATATTTCTTTATCCTCCAGTGCTTTTTCGACCCTGTCAATGACACTGATCAGGGCTGTTTCCATAGATTTGCCTCTGCGGTAAGCATGCTGGTTGTAATGTATGGTCCTTGTAGCTAGATTTACATCCCTTATATATCTTTTTATAACCTTTTCCAATGTCTTAAGAAGAACGAACACTAAGCTTATAAAGCCTAGCGATTTTTTTCTTTTCCCCTCCCTGGTTCGTTTCCGATTGTGGTTCGGCTGCAAACGTGCCCTCCACTTCACGGCTTGTCCCAGATTGGGGCGCACAGTTGCAGGGTATTGGTGAGGCTAAAAGAGTCTCTTCCAAACCTGCAGCTAATTCTATTAAAGGAGACTTCTCACTGTCTTTTACAAAATGTCGGTTTTTATCCATTTTGTTCCCACGAGTAGCTAGGGAAATACTTGGTCACCCCCGGCAGAGCCCCGCATGACGAGGGAAGGGCTAAAATACTACCCGAATCGCCCTGGTCTCGGGTAGGCACCGTTTGCGACTGGACTCCCTCCAGCCACGCATCCATCAGCACGGTACGATGGACACCTTGGATTGGGTTAGGATAGGAAAAGGGGAGGGATAAAAGAAAAGAAAAAGAGGATCGTCCGAGTGTTTCTGTTCTGTCTGTTTCCTATTGAACCAGACCAAATAACAGGCGGCAACCACGTGAAGAAGAACTCCTCAGACTTGCCCTGGGGATCAACACGACCTGCGCTCTCCCCCAGAGCCACACGCCAAACTGCTCGCCGGACAGGAGAGCAGAATAGGTGTTAATCTAGTCCTATTTATAATATCAAAAAGTTAGGAGTAGACTAACCCACTCCCTTAACGAAATAAGTTATAGTTTTAATCTTTGTTGCATGAACGTTAGAGATATGTGTGGGCAAAATTGTGTTTTTTATTGTTTGTCTATATGTGAAAGCTACGAACCAGCGTCACTTGTCCCGATATTAAACGACAGTAGTAGGCATTTCTAGTACCTAATTATTTAGATTTCTGTGGTTCCGGCAGAGCTTGAACTTGAAGTATTGGTAATTAACTTTTATATTTTCTTCTCTTAAAATTATTCATTAGTTCCGTGCACAACATACAAAATATAAAAGTGATTGGTGAAATAAAAGAAATCCTGTTTGATACATCACATCCGTTACGGTAATAAATTACGTGCTTTATCGAGTACTTCATATTTGGACACCGGGAAATACTACAGACAGGTCGGATTTTAATTGCCCTTTTAGGAGCGGGCACGATTGGCTGATAATATTTGATACAACTAATTTACCTACGAATATTAAATAAATATACTATAGACTGGCCTGTTGGTCTAGTGGTTAGTGACCCTGACTGCTAAGCCGGAGGTCGTGGGTTCGATTCCCACCCAGGACAAATGTTTGTGTGATGAGCACGATCATTTGTTCTGTGTCTGGGTGTAATTTATCTATAATATTTATGTATTTAGAAATATATAAGTATGTTTCATCAGTTGTCTAGTACCCATAACACAAGCTCTGCTTAGCTTGGGACTAGATGGCGTTGTGTGATAGTTGTGGATTATTATTATTATTATTATTATTATTATTATTATTGTTATTATTATTATTATATATAAAAATAAGTGTTCCTATGTCTGTTTGAGCTACAAGGTTTTTCGGCGGTAGGTGTAATAAAAGTAATATCTGTCCTTACGAGCTCCGATTTATTTAACGGTTTATTCAATAGCTGTGCATTTGTGAAGTATTTTTCTTAAGAAATCACTTACATTATCTGTCAGGTTAGCAAATCTTATAAGTGAAATCAGTGTAGTTTCGTTATTGAATTTTACACAACAAAGCTCACTATAGTGAATGTCACCCATGCCAATAATATTCAGAGAGAACTGGAAGTTAGCTTGTCACAAAGGATGGCGGAGTTTGAGGAACCGTAATAAGCTGCTATGGCAAATAAGAATAATAAGCGAATTCCAGGCTTTATTGGAACTAGTGAGTAATATGCTAAGCTTGTTACAAAAGCAGATTACTAGATGGTTCAATTCTATCGATGAAATGGACATGAGGCAACGGCGGAAGGTGTTAATGTTTAATGGTATTGCTGAGAACCCTGAAGTTAATTTAGTAAATTAAGTTCTTGGCCTTATTCAAAACAAAAGGGAACTTACAAATGTTGACCGGACCGCATTAAAACGGTGTCATCAGCTGGGCTCACATAATAAAAATAGTAACAAAGTTAGACCAGTTCTTGTCCATTTCCATGAATATCAGGTAGGTGATCAGGCAAGAGATATATAAAAAGTCAAGGAAACATTTCGGCATCAAAAAAGTATGGTCACACGACGGTACTATTTATATCAAGCTCCCCGATAGAAACCTTGCTAAAATAATCACTGAAGAAGACTTTAAGTGCTTGGTTGTTAAGTAGTCCTCAACTGGTTCTGCTGTGCTAAGCGATTCGTTTTCTACTCATAATAAAGACACTGAAATTAGGCCTGCCTCGCCACGGAGTACCCCAAAATGTAACCGTACGCAAGATGTGATGGTTATGCGCAATCGGTAAAGCTCTGCAGCCGATGAAAATGATAATGAAAACAAAAGGACAAGGCATGTTAATTCCAAAAAGTAAATCATTTTTCATATTTATATTGTTAGCATAATTAAAACTTCTAGGCTTATTAATTTGTTTCTAGGTTATTTTTGTTGTTCTTCACTATTGTATCAGTTTCATTAACAAACAATGTTATATATCATAATTACTTGATGGTTTAACATTTTATTTTATTTTAATATGCTATTTAACAAGTTCTTCGATTTTGACTCATGGTGTACAGTATTAGGTGTACAGTATGGTGTACAGTATTAGGTATTGTTCCCACGAGTAGCTAGGGAAATACTTGGTCACCCCCGGCAGAGCCCCGCATGACGAGGGAAGGGCTAAAATACTACCCGAATCGCCCTGGTCTCGGGTAGGCACTGGACTATATACAATGTAATTACTTTACTTTACTCCTTGATGTACTTATAATAAACATTTTGTTTCTATAAACAGTCAACTGATGGGATGATTAATAGTATTTTTTGTAGCTTAAATTATCACATTTAAATATTTAATATAATTATTTTAAATTACGATAATTGTGTTAGATGGTGATTGATTTCAGTCTGCACATGACTAAGATTCGTTTTCCTCTTGTAGTGATCTCACAGGGGATGACATGAAGTCCCTTCGTGAGCAATTAAATAGTGTTTTGTTAACTAGTAACAAATATTTTAACATTTGTCATATAAATGCACTAAGCATTCCTAGCGATTTTTCAGATTTTGAAGTATTTTTTGCACAGGATTGTAGCCATAAATTCTCGCTCATATCCTTTAGGTAATTTTATGCTTATTCGCAATGACAGGACTGAAAGATTGGGTGGCGAAATAGCCATATATCTGAGAGCCTCAATTCCTTACAAGGTTGTATTAACTTCTCCTTATAATCATTCAGGCTCCTCTGAGTATCTATTTCTTGAAATTTACATCAAAGGCATCAAGGCGATTCTAGGCATAATGTACTGTCTTCCTAATATGACTACTTCACGGTACTAGAAATAGCCTTCGACAACGTTGGGTCTGGATACATGTACTTCATAATGATCGGGACTTCATGATTAAAACTACTTTTACGGATTTTATCGCGTTTATTTTTACTTTTTATTTTTAATTCCCGACGTTTCGGGCGCTTTCCAGCACCCATGGTCACGGGGGACTGAGATGACTGACGTCCCGATGTCATTGTTAAACCCGGAGTACTTTCAGCTTTTTTAATTATTGTTTATGGTCCGATCTATGCAAAATGAACTGACTATGTCTTGAGGTCTTGCAGTGGTATGCTTGGGTTTAGATTTTATTGATTATAGGATCCCAAGCAGGTGGTAGTACCCAGCCTCCTTCTCTATTGAAATTAGGATGTTTTTTAATTTCAATAGCCTCACGTATCATTAAAAAACATCCTAATTTCAATAGAGAAGAAGGCTGGGTAGGTTAGATCGGGACTTCAATGGTGATTTACTGAGAAATAATTCTCGTGCTCATAAGTTTCGATCAACCGTGTAGTCAATTTCAGCATTCTGCCTTTAGCGGACACTTATCATAACATCGACACAAATCATTCATGGATTGATCACATAGTAACATCTTCTCCTGACCGTGTGGGCAAGCACGGACAGCTTTCAGTCCCCTATTTTTCATACCATGATCATAATTCTTCATCTTATAAAATTAAACCTCTAAAAAATATTCCTTCTATATTGCATTCACGCAATTTTTCCGGCCTATACATTGACCAACTCGGGCGGGGTGCTTTATATATATATATATATATATATATATATATATATATATATATATATATATATATATGACAAAATTTACTTTTTGAACACTGCTATTACGAATATCTATAACGTTGATGCGCCAGTTCATCAAGTAAGACTAAAGCGCCCTCCTGTCCTTTGGATGTCTAAGGTTGGACGAGTGGCAATGCGCAAACGAGATCGAACATTTACGAAATACAAAAGAGTACGTACAAAAGAGAACTGGTGTAACTTTAAATTGCTAAGAAACAATAAAATATAAATATCTAACATATCACCAGCGTAAGATATCAGCTCAACGCTGCTGATTTTCGATTGGTACGTATAGAGAATCAGATACTATCATTATTTTCATACTTTATCGAGGACAGATGCAAATAAATGTATATGCGTCTTAACATCCCGTAACCATCAAGTGGATTGTGTGCTTGTTTGTCTCTTTTCTATAAAAAATGCCTTAAATACTATAAAAATATTCTTCTTTATGAAAACAAACTTAAATAAATTTCTCGCCCTTTTCGAATATTCCATATAAAATAACATCACGTTTTTACCTTGTGCTTTTATTTCAAAACATTATAAACCTTACGAGTCACGGTATTATTGTGAAATTAAGCCGGACATTTTGTATAAATTGTACCCACTCGACCGCATCCTTTGTTGCTACGAGTAAATGTAATTGGATATACGGCAGCGTTTTCAGGCTTTCATTCATTAAAAGAATAGTGTTACTTTGCAAAAAAGTGTTGTCTGTTTCTTTTTTCCGTGTGTTAGTTTAATTAAATACTTTTTAATGTACATTTTATACATGGTAGTGTCAGTGCTGCTACATTGTAAAATTGTGTAATAACCAACTCTTTTACGTCAGACGTGGGATACTCAGACCGGTGATATTCAGCAAGGTCAAAGGTGATATGTCGTTGTTTTTTTGGTTCAGTTGGTTACATCATATTATTTACCTGGTCCTTCATTGCTGGCCGTATGAGGACTCTCAAAGTCGCTCAGAGGGCTATGGAGAGGGCTATGCTCGGAGTTTTTCTGCGTGATAAACTTAGAAATGAGGATATCCGCAGTAGAACCAGAGTGCCCGATGGATTAGTAAGCTGAAATGCCAATGGGTCGACCAAATAGCTCGAAGGACCGACAACCGATGGGAAAAAAAATCTCTAGTGGCAGCCTCGTACTGCTAGGCGTAGTGTAGGGTGACCCTCCACTAGATGGAGTGACGACCTGGTAAGATATGCAGGAATTCGATGGATGCAGGTGGCTCAGGACCGTGTTTTGTGGCATACTTTGGGGGAGGCCCATGTTCAGCAGTGGACTTATGAAGGGCTGTAATGATGATGATGATGATGATTTGCTCCTGTATCGTGGGAGCACTTTACATAAATAAATATCACAAGTGCAAAAATGCAAACCCGGAAAAATTATTTGTAGGCTATTTTAATGCTTGTTCTGTACGGGATTCGATCCCGCAGCCCTTAGTGCTGCAAATAATAAATAATAATAATAATAATCTCGGGACATCTGAGGTGAATGGGACTCCATGACGAACCACTCCGGGCTCAAATGCAGAAGGCGGTGGTCTTCAATACCGCCCGCATCGTCCGCCGGTTTGTTTCCCTTTCCCCCTAACCCTCGACCGGTTTGGTCTCCCCTGTCGAGGGCTTCCGTCTGGTTGGGCTTTTATTTATTTATTAATGCATTTTTGTATTTATTTTATCTAATTGATATTTATGTATACTTATCTTTTCATTTTAATTATAATTATATATTTATAGAACCCAAAAAGATGAAAAAACTGTATATATGTCCCAAATTATAATAATAAATAGGCGTCGGAAAGTGACGACGCCATCGCCCGCTAACGTAACGGTAATGTGACAAAACTGCTACGTCAGCGCAGTCAGACAGCAAATTGCCAAGAGTTGTTAGTGCCGTGCCTCGGCAAAAATTGAAGGAGTAAAGGCCCGCTTGTGCACATGGCCTCACCATGAAACGGTGCCGGGTCTGGGCGTCTCCCGTTAAATGACGTTCATTAAATGGATGATGGAATTAAATAGAACGCGCAAAGGGCCGCTACCAGGAGGTCACCAGGGCGCGTCTAGAGCTGGCACTGGAAGCGACAGCATACGAACCGCCAGTGAGCGCGAGGTGCTACTGAAACACCCAGCAGCCCCTCGCATCCATCATCTCCACCAGATGGCTCGGCCCGCCAATGGTGGAGTACGCTGCATGCGTTGGACAATGCAAACATTGCGGGCGTATTTTAATGCAAAAGGAGTATCAATTGGAGGTTTTGCTTATCAGGCTAGGATGCATCGACTTTTTGCTGACCTGGAGCCATCTATAACCGTCACCGAGCAAAACCTAGCAGACCGAGTTCGGTATATCTTGCGCTCAAATATATTTGATGTAGCCGAACTCTAACGGCTACGAAGCGACGTGAGGCTGTTTCTTCATCGGGTGAAAATGTTACAGCTGAGAATTTGGTACCACGACATGCAGAGCAACCCGCAAAAGTGGATGCCGCCGTTAATACCCGAGTTTTCGTTGTTTGAAACGATAATGGAACAGTCGGCCAGGAACTGTAATTAGAGCAAATGAGGAATATATTGGAAAAGGTGATTGTGGAAACACGCAGTACGCCTCTCGAAAAATCGACCGCATTTTCCCCATTTAGCTCTTAGCAAGCGGAATCGGCCTATCGTAAGGGCTCCTAACCCAATGCTGGTGACCTATGTAGAAGCCAGCCGTGACCTATGCGAGACGGACTCAATCCTTTTTGGCGCCGCACTGGCAGTCTGCAGTATTATAGGCGCCATACTTGCCATTAATTACTATACTATACTAATTACTATACTATGTAGTCTCCTTCCACAATAGGAAGCCAAATTTATGGCAGTGTCTGAGTAATACTGTATATTCTATGTCCATGTTGTTTTATTCCAGCCTTCTAGTTACAATTGAGACGCACATCAGCTATTATGTTCTTTAACGCCAGTTTTATTTGATCTTCTAGTTTGTCTTAAGTACGAGAGACCACATTCACAATCAAGATTCTACGCTCATTTTCGACATTTCACTTGACTGATGGTAAAATTTGACCAATCTTCTTCGGCGGCTTGAAGTATGTTTTAATGGAAACGCGCTTCAAGATGTAGTCAATCTTATCAGTAACTACTATGACTTATGGCAGTACAGCAAGTACACGCTCGACTGTGGCCGTCTTCACTCGTTCACTGTGACGTAGGTGCGGGACCCGAATTTGTTATCATGCAAAATTTGCTTGACGTGTTTGAGCTTGGCGGCCAGGTGTTTACTGTCACAGATCCATCGTGCTCTCTGAAACAAAGATTTAACAACGGTAGCTGACTGTGAAGGATTGTTGTGAAAATCACTATTTAAATATCTATCTGTATGTGTCTTTTTCTATATACTGTGTGGCACAATGTGTTATCATGATTCATGACATCTAGAAAAGCTAAAGAATTGTTTGGTCCTTACTCCATTGTGAAATACATTTATTCTTTAACACTAAAACTTTTTTTTTGTGAAATATTGCTTTTTTATTATGTGAGATTCGTAAATAATCGTAAATTCAACTGCCAAGCGTGATTTTTAAGGCAAATCCTCCATATATCGAAAGAGGTCCAAATCCAGCAACATTAACGCGCTGATGAAAAGCAGAAGAAAAAGTTCTACGCTGCAACCTCAATACGAGTATAATACTCCGTACACTGTGACCACGCACCATACCAATGCTGCTTTTCTTATGGTGAGTGTAAAGATCATTTTTACTAGAAACGAGGCATTCCATTTTAAGCATTAAGGGTTACCACTAGGTGATGTAGTGAGTCTGGGTAGGCAGAGAACCAGTATAATTACAGACTGTGAGACATAACATCAAGTCAAAGCTGACAACGCATCTGTAGCTTTATTTCTTTAAATTTGGCTGCAGGATGTTGTTACCGTCTACGGGTAGTTGTCGGTCTAAACATTTATCTCTCATACATGTTTAGTACACGTTTTCATTAAGTATATGTATAAGTATAGTTGTGGCACTAAGGGGTCGGCTCGGCCGGAGAAGGACCACGCTCTTACAGAATAACGGCGTTAGATAGCAGCTCACCGCTGATTTCGCGGGTTTCGTATGGTGAGTGTAGAGAAACGGAGACATATTTTACTGGAAACGAAGCATTATATTTTAGTTCTTACGGGTGACAACGCATCGTCTTTTTGATTCATAATTGAGGACATATGTAGATGTCTATAGGCCACAGCACCACTTACGATCAGATGAATAGTGTACTTGTTTGTCACACTTCTTCTATTAATACACTGAATACATGGACTGCAGTAGGCACTTACCATCAGATAAACTGCAAGCTTGTTTTATTAAAAAACAACACGTGTTTGAATTTTAATGAGACCCATTTTCATGATTTCTTAAATTTACGCGAACACTACACATTGAATAAAACTAAATTTACGGATTTTATCGCGTTTATTTCACTACTTTTACTTATTTTTAATTCCCGATTGGTTGCTTTACAGCAACCATGGTCACGGGGGGGACTGAGATGTTTGACGTCCCAATGTCATAGTTAGTCCGGCTACCTTCAGTTTTTGAATATTAATTTTTGGTCCGATTTACGCAAAACGAGCTTATAGTATCATGAAGTCTTGCAGTGGCATGCGTAGGTTTGGGTTTAATTTTGTTAATTATAAGATCCCAAGCAGGTGGCAGCACCCATCCATCTTCTCTATTGAAATTTGGATGTTTTTTAATTTCAATAGCCTCGCGTATCATCCTTGGTAGGAATCGGTGTTCTTTTGCGAGAATTTGTGGTTTATCAAATCGAATATAATGATGGGGACGATCTTGAAAATGTTCGCAGACTGCAGACTTCCCGGAGCGTCGGTGACCTATTTTACTGAAGACGATGTTTTCCGTCTTAGTCCTCAGAGTTGACAACTCATCAGCATTCTGATTCTTGATCGAGAATAAATGCTCTTTGGCAGACCTATTCCATAAAAAAGTTGGTGGATGATCAAGGGTACACAAAAGTGTCTATAGACCGCAATATTCACTTACCTGTGTACTGTGTGCTTGTTTGTCAATTCTAGTTATATAAAAAGCAGTACGATATTCAAAGCAGTATTACCTCGTACAATTATCAGAGAGAAGCGTTTTACAATTAAATATACAAGACTGTTATGGACCATTTCGCTTCATGAATTGCGCTTGATCGCTACAAAAGCCACTTCATAACTGGGACAAGTGATTGCCGGGTCCTATGCCGAAGTGGCTGAAATTTAGGACGTAGTTTCTGCATCAGAACGCATGTGCGAAATATTGTGATTTTTTTATCATGTTAAGAACAGAAAACGTCTATATATATATATATATATATATATATATATATATATATATATATACATATATATATATATATATATATATATATATGAGTCGCTTGCGTCCGAAGGCTTCGACCACCTAACCTTAGGCCCACCCGACACGTGTCCCCCGGGTGGTGCTAAACGAGCGACAAAGCTGAAAGCTGAAGGCTCCTTGTCGTATGGTAGCGGCGTAAAATCTACCACCACCCATTGTTCGCTCCATAACTCAGGAAATAAAAGAAATGCCGCGAATTCCCGGCGCCCCTGTAATGGGGCAGGGGTGCGAAGAAACTCCGGGAGAAAAACCGGCGACGAGGTTCGCCACCCGTCACGTTCTGTCTCCCGGAGGGGCGAAAAGTGGATTGCGGAAACCCGTCTGGCTACGCTGAATGTATGTGGAGGAATGAATGATAAGATGGATGAAGTATGCGAAATGATGAATGACAGAGGAAAAGATGTGTTATGTGTGAATGAGACGAAACGAAAGGGAAAGGATGCCACTGCACATGACACGTATACCACGTAATGGTCTTGTGTAGATGAGATCGAACGGGCATGCCAGGGAGTCGGTTTCATCTTTTCAGAAAGTGTGAAAGAGTATGAATTTGTAAGCCCGAGGCTGCCATGGATACGGATGATAGTAGGCTTAAAGAAGCTGTTCCTGCTAGGCTCTTGGATGTAAGTGACATGTCTGGGGCGTACCCAGACATGTCACTTACATCCAAGAGCAGTTTTGGGACATGGTAAAGATGGTGTTGACAAAATGTAAGGAAAATGAAAATATTATTATGTTAGGAAACTTTAATGGAAGGGTTCGGGTGAAGAGGTCTGGTTATGAAAGGATATTTGGAAAGTTGAGTGATGAAAGTATAAATGAGAATGGTGAAGACCTCCTCACCGTATGTGTGAAAAAGAATCTTTTTGTGACGAATACTTTTTTTCGTCATTAAAAGATTCACATGTATACATGGGAAATAGGTGATGATAGTAGCATGATTGATTTCGTAATTGTGGATGAAAGAATGTGGAGCGCAGTCGTAGATACAAGGGTTTACCGGGGGTCCAACGTAGGGACGGATTGATGACATTACCTGGTCTTATGTTAAATTAATGGTCTTTTCAAGCGTTGGCGGCATCGGACATCTGTGTCTATCACTGCGTTACAGCGTATAAGAATATAGAAGTTACAAGATGAAGATGTGAAAGAGAAGTATAAATGCAGACTGAGAGAAAATATTACGTGTTTGAATGAGTTGTGAATGAATGATTTAGACTTGAATACTGTGTGGGATAATATTAAAAAGGTTTGGTGGATTACGCCACCGAAGTATGGGTCGTAAGTAAGAGAATAAATGAAAGGAAAAGGAATACGTTGTGGTGAGATGATGAGGTACGGGTGGAAGTTGAATCAAAGAAGAAAGCATGGTTAGATTTACTAGCAACTAAAGCTGGTAATTCTGGTGGTTTGAATGATGAGATTGAAAGAAAAAAGGCAGAATTCAGACGTTTAAATAAGAGAGTAAAAGAAGTAGTTGAAAGGAAAAAGACAGAAAGAACGGATAAGAATGATAGAAGGATATCTGGTAATTTCCATGCTAATATAAAAAATGTTCTAGAAACTCGTAAGAACTGCCAGGGGAAATACAAAACAGCCTATAATTAATGCTATAAGAGACGAGAATGAATGTATTCTGAATGATGAAGTTTCGAATTTAAACAGATGGAAGGAATACTTTGAAAGCGTGTTTATAAGTGAAGAGTCGTCTGAATTAAATGACTTAGAAATTCCGAAAGAAGTGGAAAGGGGTATGGAGATAAGTGTAGATGAAATAATGAAAGCAATGAAAAGCATGAAAGCAGGTAAGGCAGCTGGATATGATAGAGTATCACTCGAGATGCTAAGGGCTGGAGAGGGAGTGGTGGCAGGCCTGCTGTACACCTTGTTTAATTTATGTTGGGAGTTAAAACGGGTACCGGATGACTGGTGTAAAGCAGTTATAGTATCAATATATAAATGAAAAGGGTCATAGCAGGACTGCAAAAACTACCGTGGTATCAGCTTGCTTAGTATTGTGGGTAAACTGTATGCTAAGGTGTTAATTGAAAGTGTTATGAAAGAAACTGATGGAAAAATTTGGGATGTGCAAGCGGGTTTTAGAAAGGAAATGGGGTGTACAGATCAAGTCTTTTCCATGTGCATGATTGCGGAGAAGTTTTTGGCCAAAAACCAGAAAGTTTTTTGTGCATTCATGGACTTGGAAAAGGCTTATGACAGAGTGGACAGGAATGTGTTATGGCAAACACTGAACTCATATGGGTTGAGCGCTGGTTTTTACAGGCATTAGGGTCTCTTTATAGGGACTCTAATGCTTGTGTCAGGATCAATGGGGTCTACTGGGACTGGTTTGGCATCCAAAAAGGTGTCAGACAGGGCTGTGTAGCTTCCCCTCTGCTGTTCAACCTATTTATGGACAGGTGTTTGCAAACTTTGAAAGATGAAGAATGTGGGTTAAGAATGGGCGAGTTAACCGTCAAATGCCTTTTGTATGCCGATGATCAAGTCATATTTGCTTCATCGGGGGCTGAGTTGCATATGATGGTTATATTAATGAACTGGGAATTAAAAGACAGGGGAATGAAAGTGAACGCAAGTAAGATGAAAGCGATGGTTTTTGAAAGAGAAGAAAGCACAACGGTATATGAAATAAGAATAGAAGGAGAGTTGATTGAGCAAGTGGATGATTTTGTGTATTTGGGATGTGTATTTAGCAGGGATGGTAGATATGATAGGGAAATAGAACGACGAGTAAATGCGGGGAATAGAGTGAATGGGGCACTACACTCTATTATGAAGAACCAGAATGTGTCAAAACAGGCACGTATGGTAATTCATAATGCTGTGTTAGTCCCTACTTTAATGTATGGTAGTGAAAGCTGGGTGTGGCAGAAGAAGCACGAAAGTAGAATAAATGCTGTAGAAATGCGGTCTTTAAGGAATATGCTAGGGTTGAATCTGAATGACAGGATGAGAAATTGCGTGATAAGAGATAAATGTGGTATGCAAAATGATGTGATCAGGATTAAGAAAGGAATGCTTCGGTGATTTGGTCATGTAGAAAGAATGAATGAGGAAAGAGTGACAAAACAAATTTATGGATTTTATTAAAGGAGGCGAAAGAGGTATGTCAGGATCGTGCCAAACGAAAGTTCGTAGTCTCTGCCTACCCTACTCTACTGCCTACTGCCCCCTGCCCCCTGCATACCCCCTAAATATATATACATATAATCGGAATCTCGAAAACGGTTCTAGTTCTCAAAGTTTTCCATAAAATTTAGTGTCCAGGGAGTTTCGGGGGCAATAAATCGATCTAGCTAGGATTTATTTTTAGAAAATATCTTTTTGTCCGTGTTTTCAGGCAATGAAAAACTGCTTCAATATAAGAAGGTAAATTTTGACATTGTGTTAATGACCGTAATAGCTCAAGTGGATATCGAGCGGTCGCGAAATCGTAATGCCTACGTTCGCGTCCTGTCTTTGGTCCAAATTTTTATCCTTTTTTTAGTATTTTTTTAAAAATACGAAAATTTAATTTAAATTAATTGCACTCATGATTTTTCATTCAAATAACCGGTTCAGTTTTTTCGATTATGTCAATAATGTCAAAAAATATTTATGTTTTATCAGTATGTAATTTTTATCTAAATGTGATTTCAAAAAAAATCTTTTTTTTTTATCCGGGTACTACTATTTATAGCTTATTTATGATTAATTATATTAAGATGTTGTTAGACTTGTGCACAAGTTAAATAATTTAGAGTAACAGCCTATATACAAGTTAAAGTTACAGTAGCCTAATGGAAATATGCAGATCGTGAACTCAAAAGGTACTGGATTCTAATCCATCATTTAACTACTGTCCTTAAATACTTCTTACACAACCATGTAGGCCAGATGGAGTACGGTACAAAGTGAGTGCATTTTTAAATATAAAAAACACAAGCAGTTTAAACTTATCAGGAGTGATATTTTTTATGGTATAAGGGTGATAAATGAGCACACATTCCACCTCATGATAAGTGGATGCTGTGGCCCACAGATATCTTCATCTATCCCCGAGTACGAATCAAAATGCAGTTGCATTTTCACCCATGAGGATTAAGATGGAATGCCTCATTTCCAGTAAATAGCTCTACCACGTAAGAAATGTGTAAGAAATTGTGATTGGAAATAGCAGTAATATTAAAAGCATTTCTATTATTTAATAAAAAATATATACGTCCAACTACTGGGCACAGGACTCTTCTTATTTCTGAGAGGGTTTTAAAGCTAGTGCTTTTAGCCTTTGAGCAGCCTTTTATAGCGTCAAATAAATTTGCTAAAGTCAAAAAATAATAATTTTCTAAGATCCGCGTAATAAAATAAAATAAAATAAAACAAGTACGAGTATTGACGGTGGTGTGTTTTTGCTGATGTAGTGGTATTGGGAGTAGTGGTGCTGGGATTGGTGGTGACGGGGGTAGTGCACGTAAATAAGTAAGGGCGGGAGGTGCTCTTTAAACTGGGCAAGACAAATCTTTCGTTAGATCACGGTTTATGCAAAGTAATGCCTGATTCTCTTAATTATTTTATAGCTTTATCTGACTCAGGGCTCGCTACCTGAAAAGCTGATTTCTTGGCTCCACACATGTAGAAGTGAAAATTAAAATTTTAAATAAATTAACTTAGGTTCCCATTGGAGTTTCAGCAGCTAACACGACCTACGACCAATACATTTTATTTATTTTATTCATCATCACTGCAGCCCTTCGCAGCTTCACTGCTGAGTATAGGTTAACCCCAAGGAATACAACAAAACACTGTACTGAGCCATCCGTCGACTTCCTGCTTGCTGTCCATGTGCTTGTTGCTCATTAAGGAATATTTGTCGTAGCTACCACGTTAGGCTGACGGGTTTATAACGACTGTTTTTATTATTATTGTTGTGTTGTTATCAGGAAGATGCTGCTGCCTATCCCGTTTCAGTTTTTCTTTGTCACTTCTTATGTCATTCACAAAATGAAATTCAGTGGCGAGTATTCTTATGGCACCACTTGCACTTATATTTTTCATTAAAATTAAATTACACAGAACTATAAAGACCAAACAAACTTGTCACTTAATAGCAGGGTACCCTCAGCCGGATATTACCACTTTTATTTCGTGTTTTCGGACTACTTATTAACCTTAATGCCATTGAAAAGGACCCGGATTAAAATAATAGGGACGATGAAAGCCTATGTTTTACAAATTAATGTAATAAAACTTTGTAAAACGTAGCTTCAGTGGGCTTAAATAAAAGACTTTCTCATGAAAGCAGCTTTTTAAATTTAGGCTTTTTTTTCCATAATAAGCCAGTACTTGACCACTATCTCCCCTGATAATAAGTGGTGATGCAACAGAAGATGGTGAAGTGCACTGACTTAGATTAACAAAATCCTATTTACTCTTGCCTCGAAGACACCCACATTATAATCAGAATCATATGTTCAATAATTCTAAATATGATTTTTTTATATAAAATAGGGTGACAAACGAGCACACAGTCCACCTGATGGTGAGTGGTTGCTGTGGCCCATAGACATCGACATCTATCCTCGATTACGAATTGAAATGCAGATGCGTTGTCACCTGTGAGGACTAAGATGGAATATCCTCGTTTCCAGTAAAAAGGGTCTCCGGTACTCTACACTCATCATATGAAATACAGCAGCATAAAGTTACTATTTCACGCTTGTGAGAGCGTGGTCCTTCCCCGGTCGAGCCGACCCATTCGTGCTACAACTATAACCTCTCACCTTGGACCAAAAAGGTAGATGTAGCTGAGTGGAAATAAATTTAGTAAAATTGGTACCTTTTTTGCGTTCGACTTTGTCATTTTTCACATACTCCTATAGACGACTATAAGGGCTAATTTACATAGGGGACCTCTGCATTTAGGAATTGGTGTAAGGATTGTGTACATATGCTGATTTGCCACCTCTCCTATAAAAATGGGTGATTTAAATTAACACTGGAACATAAAGCCAAACGCAAAAATATGATCTGACCGCCGAATTAGCGGAATTACGTATTTAAGTGGTACAATTACAAGGAAGACAAGCGTGGTGCGGATCGGGACGCAGCTGTTTCCGCCCTCGTTTAAGATCAGGCTACAGACAAGGAACGGCTCAGAGACGATGCTCTAGTAATGATCTAGCCTGGCTATGCTTTAATCGCTATAAGAATGGGCACCGAGCTACCAACTGCGTAGAACCATTTGCGTGAAAAACATATAAGGGAAATCGAAAAACTAGAAAAAGTGCAGGCGTTGGTGGGCCCCTGTACCGTGACACTTTCACGCCGCCTCTGTGTAAAAGACAAAACAATTGGACTCAGGTATTTAGAAGATACAGCCGCTAATGTTTCATTCATTGCAATTAGTAATAAATTGCGCACGTACACAAAATCTAACGGGTACAAATTGTATGCAGCTAACGGTACAACTGTCAAAACGTATATCAAAAATTTGACTATAAACTTAGAATCAAAACGGGAATTCAGGAGGTTTTTTGTAGTCGCTAATGTACGACAACCAACGTTAGGGGCAGATTTTTTGATTCACCGTGGTCCTTTTATATTTGTTGTCCATTTCGGTCGTTATAGCCTTAGTAATCAGCTGCAACCAACGCTCAATTAAAACTGTCGACAGCAAATAGAGTTTATGGAATACCATGAAAAAAAAACCATCATTTTCTCACTGCATATCCTTCACTTTTATCCATTTCTCTATTGGGAAGTGAATGGCATTGCTATTGGGTGTCAACTTTGAAATTAGAATACCACGAATTCACAGAATTATGATATAAGTATCTTAATATTACGAGACCTGACCTGACCTGACCTGACCTGAGGAAATGCAAGAAATGAGAATATGCAGGCCTTCCAAGAGTGATTGGACTAGCCCACTACGTGTGGTACCAAAGCAAAACGGTGATTTGTGACACTGCGGAGACTATTGTGTAGATGTACGTAGACTAGCCGTGTAGTAGCAGTTGGAAACATCCACTACCTAATATCTTCCCGTGTGTGTCGTAAGAGGTGACATAAAGAGACAGGCAGGAGATGGGCTATTCATGATACCAGCAATTATACGTGGTAGAGCCATGCTACAGTTATATTAGTAGTATAGTTGTAGCACGAATGGGTCGGCTCGACCGGGGAAGGACCACGCTCTCACAGAATACCAGCGTGAAATAGTAGCTTAATGCTGCTGTATTTCGTATGGTGAGTGTAGAGAACCGGAGACCCTTTTTACTGGAAACGAGGCATTCCATCTTAGTCCTCACGGGTGACAACGCATTTGCATTTTGATTCGTAATCGAGGATAGATGTAGATGTCTATGGGCCACAGTAACCACTTACCATAAGGTGGACTGTGTGCTCGCTTGTCACCCTATCCTATATAAAAAAAAATAAAATTAAAAAATGCAGTTGCCAACACTCTTGCCGGGCGTGGCATCTATGCCGAGCATTCCCCAATGAGCAACGGCACAAACAAACGGCCCTCAGTATGGCGATATACCTTCCATGAAGAATTACATAAATAGAAGGCCCCCAGTCCCCAGCGGCCCCTCTATTCCTATCTACGGTGTTGACTATAGCAACTGCAGGGCAGACGGTGCTAAAAATCTCTGGTAGAGGTTCAGCTGCCACCTTGACCGGCAACGACGAAAAGATCCTGGAGCTGGAAAAAGAGGTAAATAAGTTGAGCTGGAATATTATAGGATTATCCGGGGTCCAAATATAGGGAAGGACAAGGTAATCTTCGGATCCTGCAACTTGTTCTCCTCTCGGTAATACTTGTTCTATCACTGAGAGGGCGACCATCTGTCCCAAGGAGGTGTCGGATTTATCGTCCACAAATCTCTCATCAACAATGTTGAAAAGATTGTGAATGTGTCCACTGTGGGTTGCGTTACCTGATACTAAGAATTACCAAACGGTATTCGCTGTTGTTCATACAGGTTTACGTATCAACCTCGGCACAGCCCGATTAGGAGGTGGAAGAAATATATGAGGATATTTCTAGAGCCATGCATTCCTCCAAAACCCAGTACACGGTGTTGATGGGAGACTTCAACGCAAAACTAGGTACAAAAAAAAGCGGTGAGCTGGAGTTAGAGAAATTTGGAGTGGAGCAACGGAACCGTAGGGGCCAGCAGCTGGCCGACTTTATGGAGAAAGAGAGACTCTTTATGATAAACTCTTTTGTCCAGAAGCGGCCCCACAGGAAGTGGACGGTTCGACAAAAAATGAAACTGACTTCATTATGATGATCAGACGCCAACTGTTCAGTGATGTCTCAGTGATCGCAAGGGTGAAAACTAGCAGCGACCACCAAATGGTTAGAGGCACACTAAACTTAAACGTTACGTTGGAGAGGTCTCGTCTAGTGAAGTCAACGCTCCGTTCCCCTCATGCGCTAATCCAGGGTATGAGAATATCTCTAGAGCCGTTAATTACTACAAAATCCATTATACGGTGTTAATGGGAGACTTCAACGCAAAACTAGGCACAGGAGAAAGACACATCAAATTCCTGGGTAGGCAATGTGTTACAACAATTTTTTATCAATAATAGGATTCCTATCGGCTATTTTTTTAGGCCAATAGGTAATACCGAATAAAAATACTTGGCTTACAGTAGAAAATTATTGGTAATTTACTAAGCTATTAAATACTTTCAGAACCTTGTAAGGCAGGAAATTAGTGAGTTTTACCTATCACAAGCCACTAACTAACCTCTACATTTACGAAAAGTAACAATTGTATAGAACAATATAGCGAATTTTCAACAGATATAAAACACATAATAGGTTCCAAATATGTAGTAGCTGACGCCATATCACGGGTAAATACATATTATTACCCAAAATAATTCATTACAAAAATTTAGCTGGGGCCCAATCAGGTGACACGTATGTAAAAAACTGCCCGAGAACAACATTTATTTTTTCAAAAAATGTTGTACCATAAACAAGAGGGTAATAAATTTTTTGTGAAACTGAAACTAGTAATGGAAGGCCTTATCTACCCGAAAGTTTTATAATACAGAATTTATAAAGACGTTTGAATTAATACACAATTATAGCCACCCTAACTGAAATTGAGATATATGGAAATGGGCTAAGACATGTTAACATTGCCAACACAGCAAAGTCATTCGTCGTACAAATTCAGAATTAGAATTTTTTTCAGATTGAAATCGATTCGAACATATCACGTTGACATTTAGGGCCCACTAACCACAACGGAAGACGTGTTTAGATAATTATTGACAATCATCGACAGGCGGACACGATGGCTGAAAGTATTTCCTATCAAGGACATAAATAAGTGGCCAATGATTTAAGGGAATACGTTGCATATGTTATAATATTAAGTAATGGTTCGACTCCGGGTTATTGTATATTATTCATTATTATCTCTGTGACCATCGGCAGTGTATTCGTGTTGATGAAACTCACTCATCTTGGTGTGATATTACTGCAGGCGTGCCGCAGGGCGGCGTGTTGTCACCTTTACTCTTTTTCATTTTCATTAATTTAATCACTCATAAAATAATATCTTCTCTCTACCACATGTATGCGGATAATATTCAGATTTACACCCAGTCAACTCTTGAGAATTTGAGTGGAGTAAGTCACGGCCTAAATGTCAATCCCAAAAAATCACATGCCATTATTATTGGTAGCCGGAGCTTTATCTCAAGAATTGACTGGTTCTCCGTACCACCTACCGAATTCCATGGAACTGTAATCCCTTACTTTGAAAATGTCAAAAATCTTGGTATTTATTTCGAAAACTCCTTCAATTGGATACGCCAACTAAATGAGGTAAGTAAGAAAACCTTTGTCGCTCTTCGTTCACTGCGTCGTTTTTCATCATTTCTTCCCATTCCTACAAAAATAATGCTCACACAGTCTCTTCTACTTCCGATTCTCGACAATACTGTCGCAAGCTATGTAGACATAACCGAGGACCAGCTAAATAAGCTTGAGCGACATCAAAACACTAGTATTCGGTTAATATATGGATTGCGCAAATTTGACCATATTTCCCAATTTCGCTCACGTCTCAAGTGGTTACCTATTCGACTTCACCGGAATATGCATATTCTTTCTATTCCATACTGTGTATTTTTTCACCCTTCTACACCTCACTATCTAAAGGAGAAGTTTAATTTTATAGGGCTTCCAGGAGAACCTCTACGCTCTTCACGAAAATTCATTTTAAGGGTTCCAACTCACAATACTTCCTTTTTTAATAAATATTTTACTGTCCAGTCTATCAAGTTCTGCAATGCCCTACCATTGCGTATACGCGAAGCACAAACTATTGTTATATTTAAGCGACCACAGAGCATTACTTGTCTCAGTCGTTTGAACACCGTTAGAATGATTTAAGTGATTATGTATCTATTGTATTTATCTGCTTTATATTATTGTTTGAGGAATTTTGATATATATATATATATATATATATATATATATATATATATATATATATATATATATATATATATATATATATATATATGGGTAAATGTGTAAGTTTGTTTATATATTTATACATGTGTTTTACTTTATTTTTTTATATTTTAGCAATTTATATAATTTCATGTATTAGTTATCTGTATGTTATTTTATTGCATGTATTGTCTATAAATCGCGTGTTTTATTATTATATTATGTATATTTATATTGCACCACCTACCTAGTTCTCACTGTTCCAATCCTTACACCTTTGGTTGCCTGCAAGAGATCGCTATGTAGCGATAAGGCCGCTAAATTGTACTTACATAATTTAACTTTCTAATTTTTTCTCCGTTCCTGTCAGCAAGAAATATATAATAGTAATATATTTAGAAAAATGAATATTAATTTAACAATTTAAGTCGAATTTTAAATATAAATACAGTATTAATCATGCTCACATCGTATATAAGTGAGCAACGATAAAGCAATTTATGATACAAACTGGAATATACATTTTTTTGCCTCAAGCTTTGCCATCTAAAAATGTTAATATGTTATTCAAAGAAAGGCTTTTAGCATTTTTGTGCTAATAAACCACAAAGAATTATTTATACTATTATCTTTATTTGGAAATTTCATCAAACCACTTTGTCTCGTGGGTTTAGTAACTAGCGACTATGGGAATTATAGAAATATTGCAAGAATTAAATTATATGACGCAGTACAAGTCACGAAGTCGACTGCGTACAAAACACCCAGGCTGATGTTGGAGATACCTGGTTATGTGGGAATCCGCCCGACAGTGTATAGCTATTGGGCAATTATTAATAATTTTTGAAATTATTATATATGCTAAATGCTTCCATTGTAAAAATATTGGGCAAATATTTTTTGAATGGATGCGGAGCATATGCACATAAATGGAAAATAAGAAGATTATAGTTCTATTTAAATAATTTGTAAATTATTTTACAGCTACGAGGTGTGTTCAAAAAGTAAGGTGACTTTATATTTTTATGAAAAACTATTTATTTATTCATCAATATTTATGTTGTCCCCTTCAAAGTAATCCCCCTCAGATATAATACACTTGTGCCAACGCTTTTTCCAATTGTCAAAGCATTTCTGATAATCACTTTCTGGTATAGCCTTCAGCTCTTTCAGCGATGCAGATTTTATCTCTTCAATCGTTGCAAATCTTCGTACTTTCATAGGTCTCTTCAGTTTTGGGAACAGGAAAAAGTCACATGGGGCCAAATCCGGTGAATATGGTGGCTGAGGCATGATTGTAGTGTTGTTTTTGGTCAAAAAACCTCTCTCAAGCAACGATGAGTGAGCAGGTGCATTATCGTGATGCAAAAACCATGAATTGTTTACCCACAATTCGGGACGTTTCTTACGTATTGCTTCTCGCAAATGGCGCATAACTTCAAGGTAATACTCCTTATTGACCGTACGACCTTGCGGCAAGTACTCATGATGCACCACATTGCTACAGTCGAAGAAAACTGTAAGCAAAACCTTCACATTTGATCGAACTTGGCGTGCTTTTTTTGGTCTTGTTGATTCAGTGTGCTTCCACTGGGACGATTGAGTCTTAGTTTCGACGTCATACCCGTATACCCATGTTCCGTCACCTGTTATGACCCTTTTGAGCAAATCTGGGTCGTTGTTGACATCATCCAATAGCTCTTGAGCGATTATCATGCGACGGTTCTTTTGGTCGAAATTGAGCAATTTTGGAACAAATTTCGCTGACACACGTTCATGCCCAAAATATCCGAAAAAATTTCATCGCAAGAGCCAACCGATATTCCAACATCCTCCGCAACTTCTCTGATAGTGATTCGACGATTTTCCAAAACAATTTTCTTCACTATTTCAACGTTTTCATCGGTTGTTGACGTGCTGGGGCGTCCAGAGCGAGGTTCGTCATTGGCATCTTCTCGGCCATCTTGAAAGAGCTTGTACCACTTATAAACGTTTTTTTTACTAAGAGTAGACTCACCGTATGCCACTGTCAACATTTCAAGTGTTTTGGAGCACGTTATTCCATTTTTTACACAAAATTTGATGCAAATTCTTTGATCCATTTTTTTTTTGATAGAAGAAAATCGCCGAGCACACCAAAGTACGTCTGACCTTTGTAACTGTCAAAAATAAACTAAACATGCTATACACTTCAAACTTGAAACATATGCTCAGGACATGTTTACCAACGCAACAAAATACAAAAATCGACAATCGAATGTGCGTTGCCCGCGAAATTCAAAAAGTCACCTTACTTTTTGAACACACCTCGTATTCGAATGCCACTAGGAAGAGTAAATGAAGTAATAATACCAAGAGAGCGGTTAGCAGCATCGGCAATCAGCTTCAATGATATTTTCGAATGTAGAAGGCTTTGGTCTTCATTGACTATACTCTTAAGTCATGTTTATAGTCTTTGGACTAACTTGTAAGTCAACCTCATTATTGACACATATAGGCTTTTTCAACATTCCAATCTTCACAACTTCTCTCTATATTTTTCATCAAATTTTCTCTGGAGGTTTCAGCGTTCTAATTATATTAATACCCTTCAATTTCAACATTTTAAGAGGCAATTCATCTTATGCTTTACCTTTAACAAAGCATTTACATCTTAATTCATTGTCAAAGGTAAGGTTATTAATGTTCAGACCACAATACCCACATACCATCCGTTGGCTTGTGTTGTCGTTTGCTACGCTTGCTATTTTTAGGGATTCATCCCTGAAAATGTAAAAGAGGAACCCTTATTGGATCACTTTTTTTGCTGTTTTTCTTTCTCTCAAAGTACTTTTAAGGAACGAGTAGAGGTATGAGGTTATAATACATGTATAAAATAAATAAGCCTTAGTCAATTCATAAAATACGGCCATATATGTCACATATTTTGATACACTTGCAATGTCATAACCAAATGGGTTGTCAAGTTGACCTAGAATCATGAAATTTGACATAAAACAAGGTTTCACGATAAAAGTACAGTAAAATACAATTAAATGATTAGTATGTTCTCATGTGTATTTTTTATTGTGCCACTAAAACAAATATTGTTTCTGACTAAAAACTTATATTTGTAGTTGGAGCAGCAATTGTGTGTAAATCGATGTATGGGAGAATATTTTATCCACTGCACAGTAAGGTGTAACTTTAAAGTGACCTACCCTTTTATTAGAGAAATACTTGGAGGTTACTTTACCGGAATAAACCATATATATTCTCAAATTTACATAGGTAGATTTTATTTTATACATAACCCTATGACTGAGAATCCATACACTTGTATGTGGTATTTTTAACAAATATTACTGAAAATCGTTCGTTCCTCTCACTTTTGTAAAAATAACAATTTGTGTGGATGCGGCTATGTTAAGTGAAATATTATTTATTTATAAAATGTTCTCTATTATTAAGAAAAGCGCGCACGTATTAAAACGCTTGTGTCCTTTAGGAACCACGGCTGAATTAATACATGTACAACTGTAATTAAGTTTGAAATTAAGAATATATTATGCAAAATTTAAACATTAAATCACAAAACAAATTAGTAGTGCGATAGCAAACATTAAATACGGGGACATGACAACGCGTATCACACATAAACTACACACGTTGGCCTTTCGCATCCAACCCTCATAAATCTTCAAATATGGCTGCTTTTCGCAAGCACTATACCTTATTATATTTTCCATCAACATGACAAGCTAAATTATAATTTAGAGAGTTAAAACTAAAGTTAAGTTGTAGAACATGAATAAATCATGTTTTACAACTTATAAAAGTCCACTGCTGAACACAGACATCCCCCGTATATTGCCAATATGAGGAAGGTTGCTGTAGTTGCCACTTGTAGCAGGCGGATCGGCAACCGAATTTTTTTATAAATTTGGGTTGTTATCAGGAAGATACTGCAAGTTAAATAAGATGTAAGTTATCATCATCATCACCGTTACAGGCCTTCATAAGTCTCCTGTTGAATATATGCCTCCCCTAAGGAATGCCAGATAGCAGCATTTAGCCACCTGTATCCATCGACTCCCTGCATGTATTACCAGGTCGTCACTTCATCTAGTGGGTGAGGGAGTCGCCCTACACTACGCCTACCGGTACGAGGCTGCCACTCGAGAACCTTTTTTCCCCTTCGGATGTCGGTTCTTCGAGCTTCGTTGGGCTATGTCGGTCACTCTAGTTCCACTGCGAATATCCTCATTTCTAAGTTTATCACGCAGAGAAACTGCATTCTCCATAACTCGCTGAGTGACGTTGAGGTTATCACTGGCAACACGCACTGGTTTTACAATCTAGTTTTCAGATTTTGAGTCATACCTGAAATGTAATAGTTATAATGAAATATAAGATATTATTTTTTTAAATTGCGCAAACTCATTTCTTGATTTTAAAATATTTTTCGTTATTATCATTATTCAATATCAGTTTCAGGTTATCTGCCCTTTTTTAATTTTTGGTAAACGTTTGTACATTAAATGCAAAAAGATGCTGTCAATATTCTTAACTTTTATAACATTTCACTGTAATAATCTTTGCCATTTTTATTACAACTCACTGCTGCAATGGTATGAATAAAACTAGGCACTTTTGAATAAAAAAAATAGGAGTCAGATATTAAAAAACTCTCAAACTTTAAAAAAATATAAAGGAAAACAATTAAAACTAAATAAATAACAACTATAACATTTTTATCTTAAATTTTTTAACTTTAACATCTTAATTAGATGAGTTTTAATAATGGAAACTTAAATATAAAAGTCAACTTGGCCCTTTAATTACAGCCATGTTTCCGTGGTCCCTGAAATAAGACTTTACAGTGGCTCTATAATTAGCCATATCAGTAAAAATAGGTATTCTAGAATCACGCAGGGAATGTTGTAATATCCGGTCGATGATTGCAACGTAGCAGTGATTACTTTTTTATTTTTAGTTTTTGGCTGATGATATATCTATAGTATTCTTTATTGGATTTGGCTGCGGTTGTGCAGTAGTCCACCACTTACCATCAGGTGGACTTTAAGTTCGTTTATCACTTCAGTTTTATATAAAAAACTACACTCATTTCATTTTTCATTTCCTTCCCTCATCCCTTTCTGCACCCACGGAATAATACGGGATAGTGATTATTTTACGCTGCTACTACACGGCATGTAAGTAACATTTTTTATTATAATATATAATCATTATTAATACTTACCAGTGGCTGATATTGGTATGTGTCGAATCCACAAAATTTGCTCAAAAACACGTTAGAGTTTTTTCTTTTCATAAAATAAAGGCACCAAAGGAGCACACAGGTAGTAAGTGAAAGCTGGTTCATAAGGAACATGCATTTACTTCGCCGTAAAACACTCGCATAGCCATTTCAGAAGTAAGAGAAGGCCTGTGTCCAGCCCTGGGATGTTATTGAGCTATGACTTTACTTTTTTAATTCAAATTGAATGAGTTATACTCACATAAATATAAGAATAACTCATATTTTCAATGAAAAATTTTGAATATACTCGTAAAAGTCTAAGTCTTTCCGGTCATAAACGAAGAAAAACACTACGTAAATATGTGGATAAGATCACGGGTTAATTTTTACTATCAAACATATAATGTAGCACTATCAGTGGGCAACGATACATGTAATGTATAAATAATTATTTTCTAATCATATGATTATTTTTTTTATTTTGTGTTTTTCGCAAAAATCAAGTTTTTCGGATAAAATGCAGCCCAGTTCTCTCCTGGTATTGCTGCAAATAACCCCCTGAGCTTAAAATATGTCAGTTATTTCATTATTCAGAACTTTTATTTATATGTGTATAGTCCCCGATGGGATGCTTAATAAATATAATTATTGGCCTTTTTAAAGAACAATTTGAAAGCAGTATCGTTTTTGTAACAATAACTTCATTAAAAAACTGCGATTTCCAACTTGTTTGCCAAACGTGGCAGCTTTGAAAAATATCTCTTCTATGAGTGAATCTATGGGGAGACCAATATTAAGCGGTATACTGCAATAGTCTCTTACGGTAACGGTGATATGAATTGTTGAAAATCTTTTTAATATAATGGCACGAATGGTTCGGCTCTACCGAAAAAGGACCGAGTTCTCACAGTATACCAGTATACCAGCATGTAATAGCAGTTTAATGCTGGTGTGTTTCTTATGATAAGTGTAAAAAACCGCAGACCCATTTTACTGAAAACGAGGCATTTCGTTTTAATCCTTGGGAGTGACTAGATAACAATTTTGATTTTTAATCGACCATAGATGTAAATGTCTACGGGCCACTGCAACATCTTAGCATCTCGTGTACTCTGTGTTCGTTTGACACTTTATAAAAACTTTTTTACTTTATCAATGGACTTCACAAGCTTATATGAAAAAAATTGTGTCGAAATGTGAGTTTATATTATTACGAATTGGCACTAATTGGGGACACAAACAAAATCCTCTCATTCCAGATTACTTACCACTGTTCACTGATTGCTCGATAAATTTGCGAGAGGTCACTTATTCTAATCTAGTTAATGAAACCAAGGGACTAATTTATTTTGATTTTTATACTAGAAAAATTAGTTTGAAAGAACAATATATTTTTATTTTTGTTATCAGTGAATACGTTCTAAGAAAACAAAAGTTAAGTTGGATAAATTTCAACTAATTGTTCCATAACCCTATCTGAAATTAAAGGAGGTATCGTCAAACAGTGGGATCTTGTAAACTCAGTGTTTATAAATAAAAACTTATATGAACAAAATCAGGCGTTATTTTGCGGAAATCCATTATGTTAAAGATATTAAAAATATTAACTAAGATTCACGTAATAAATTAAAAATTATGTGTCTCAGACAGTTTCAAGAGCATACGGAAGTGCACACGGAAGGTTCCGTACGCACTATCCGCATCACAACTAATCCCAGCACCACTATTCCCACCTCTACTACTCCCAACACCACTATACTAGGAAAGGCACATTATCGTTGACCGCTTAGCGGTAACCAGGTTTGACACATTTTATTTTATCACGCGGATCTTGACTAATTAAATTTTAACATCTATAATCGTGTCTTGATAGTATTGATAAAAGAAGAGTGTGGTTAGCAAGATGATGCAGTGACCAGGATTAAGAAAGGAATGCTTAAGTGGTTTGGTCATGTAGAAAGAATGAATGCGGAAAGACTGAAAAAGCAAATATATGTTGCAGAAGTGAATGGAAGAGTCGGAAAGGGATGTCCTAGGCGGACGTTTGTCGACCAAATTGGCGATATACTAAAAATGGGCCAAATTAAGAGTACCCTTAACCGACGAGCATGTATGCGTATGTATATGGATGTGGAAGAGGCGAGAGAGGTATGTCAGGATCGTGCTAAATGAAAGTCTGTAGTCTCTGCCTACCCCTCTGGGTGACAGGCGTGAGTGTTTAGGTGATAGTATTGGGTTAAAACTATAGTTGAAAAATAGTTTTTGTAACATACAAGTCCCTTAGCTCCGGCATCACAGTTTTTGCGAAATTTTGCATTTGAACTGCCAAATTGCGTACATTACATTTTAGTTCACATATTTCCGCAAGAATTCTTTCGAGAAACAGATTAAGAGCCTATACTACCTCAGCTCAAATTCTAATTTCGCCCCCACTTCCCTGCGCCATTCGTTCGCACACTGCTCGCGGTCACGCGGGAACACGAGGTCAAAGCGATTTTGTTAGAGGAAAATAAACTATAATCGGACGCGTAGTAAGTAATAAAATTATCAATCATAATTTACTATTTACTTGTCATTATATGAACATAAAATTATATATCGCAAATTTAATTTCATTGTACATACTAAGGGCTACTCAAACTAATATTCTAGTATAAGCTGACTCTTCATTGTACTGAAAGCCTATACAATGCAAGATCAGCTTATACTGGAAATTCCAAATACTGGAAGGATACGCCCATTGGTTTAGCAGGTAGTAAGTTTGCGTTTTGTAGTTTTCGCCGTGTATGTATGTAATGTGACAGCCGTTAGGTATGTAGTTATGTAGGTAGTAGGTCTATGCAAGTACCTACGTTTCCGAATGCATGATTGTAAGAATTCATGATATCTGTGAATAGGCTATTTATTTCGTGTCGAAGTTTGCGTCTTTAGAAATGTGTTCAGATAAGCACTTTACTGATCTAGTGCGTGAGTCGAGTTCGACTTTGAACGGTGCCGATCTCGGCCGCCCAGCTGATGAACAGCGATCTGTGCCGGAGACGGACCGTAAACATACCGTTTAGCTTTGAATAATAACACCCCGTTTCGTGAATTTGAACTTGATTCGTGTGGCAATAAAAATGTATAAGTAAAAATATGTTATTCAAATAAATTTCAAATTCACGGAAGTATTTCTACGGTACGACGGATCGATGTGTAAAGAGTAACATTTAGAAGCTTCTTTCATAGGCCTACAAGCTGACATACCACCAATATAGTACGTAAATAGGTACTAGGGTCCATTCCGAGACTCGAGTTTCAAAATTTAGAGGCTCGTGTTTTTTTTCGTGGACTCGAGACTATCTAGACTGATCCATCATTCAGTCTTCGCGTAGATACCTACTCAATTTATAAACCTAAAAGATTAGCATGAAATAAAATGTTATATGTAAATATGCATTTATTAAACAGTTTAATATGTACTTATATTCAGAATATACATTACAATTACAATAATAAACAAAAATCCGTAAAAAAAAAGACAAAAAAGAGGCTTCAACAAATTACGCGACACGAAATATTCATACGTAAGTACCCACTACAAATATCATATTACCGTTATAACAAAAAGTAATGCTTCCTAAACAAAAATAAACTCTCATCATAAATAACTAGGTAGATATGTAAAACACTACACGAGAGCGCGTCATTACTATGGTAATAATAAGAGTTTTTTTTTATTACAATATTTTAAAAGCACAGAATAAATAATAGTAGTACAGACTAAAAGTAAGTAGTATCAATATTTTTTGTCATGGGTGACATTTTCATGGTTTTCGAGGGTGTTGAAGCCGATAGTGCTGTCGAAATTTAAATCCAAGACGGCGGCTGCAATGGGTATTGATTTGTTCATCATGGGTGTCATTTTCATGGTTTTCGAGGGTGCTGAAGCCAATAGTGCTGTCGAAATGTAAATCCAAGGTGGCGGCTGCAATAGGTATAAATTTTTTCATCATGGGTGTCATTTTCATGGGTTTCGAGGGTGTTGAAGCCGATAGTGCTGTCGAAATGTAAATCCAAGATGGCGGCTGAATTAGGTATAAATTTTTTCATCATGGGTGTCATTTTCATTGGTTTTCGAGGGTGTTGAAGCCGATAGTGCTGTCGAAATGTATTTAAACTACTTTAAAAAATTCCGTATAATCATATATATGTTAATCATATATAATCATGTTATACGTAAATTTTTTAATGCGCTTAAGGCATGCCCAACTGGATTTACCAATTTATTTTACATATTATTGAAATGTACAATGGATTGCTTACATTGTTGTATATCTGTCATGTCGTAATTGTCGGTTCTTTCCTGCGTTTTTGGGACCTTGGCAAAATGAGAATTTATTGAATTATGTTTTCTTTTCTTGGGTTTTTCTTTGATTGTGGTCGGAGGACTTATTTTTCTCAAGGGCATATTACGTGTTTTTCGCGGATCCAACAATTCCGGCAGTAAAGATTCCAAGTAAAATGTTTTTAGTTTGGGAACCATATGATCATTCCACAGTCTTTGGTCGCATTGTATTATTTCTGTTTTTATCTGTTGATTTGAACTAACCCACACGGCAAAAAGACACTCTCTCCTTCCTGTAATATTTAACTGTCCTTGCACTTGGAAATACCAGTGATGTTTCTTATTGATCAACATTTGGCCATTATCATACTTCCAGAAAGTAATTTTCCTGTTTTTCACAGCATCTTCCAAGCTAGTTCTGTAGCCTGATACTGGACATTTTATTTCTATAATCCTATTGTCATCTATCACACCGTCAGGAGTTGCTCCTAAAAATGGATGGTTTTTATCGATGAATAGCCCACAGGGCATAATTTTAATGTTTTCTTGCTGCTCTAGTTGATTCAAAGCAATTTTTTCATTAATTTTACCATGTTTGATGGAGGTAACACCAGAGAGATCTTTTTGATACAGTAAACTTTTAACTATACTACCTGACGTCGTGCTCCTCTTGTTTATAATTTTGCCGAAATTGGAAGCCGTTAACAAATTCCTTCGTATTTCCATCCATTTACTACAATCACTCTGGAGGACTGTTTTCCTTTCAATATTAATTCTTTCTTCGTCAGATTTCTCCAAATTTGTTAAAAATGTTTTTTTATTCTTTCTAAATCTTCTGTATGCAAATCAGGCTTCATACAATTTTGACCGTAATTTTCATCTTCAGCCCTTTTCTCTTTCTGTTGATAAACAAGCTTTCTGGGTTGCATTTTAGGCTTGAAACACACCAAGAATAGATCTTTGGAGCTTATACAAAGGTCTTTTTGTATTAAATGATACGACTGCCGTAGCGCATCTGGTCTGATTTGAACGCCGAAGACAAAAGTTTATGCGTTTACCACCGATATATTTTGCAATTATGGCGTTAAACTGTTCACAACGATTGCTGTCCACGTCTTCAATAAGACTTCGTGCATTAGCTGCAATAGAGCAGACTATAAACTTTATTTGATTTTCTAACGCCGTATCTTTCAGTTTGACAGTGACATCTTCACTTGTTTTTTTGCTTTCGCAATAAAAATTCTGACAATTGGTATGACAATCGAAAGCATTATTATATGAATTGGAAATTGCTACATAAAGATCGTTTATTTGTTTTGAGCGGGTATCACTTGTTTTCTTCAGGTGTTTTATTGAAGAACAAATAACTTTTCTGATAGCCAGGATTCTTTGTGTATTCAGATACCTTCTATGCTGCAGTTTATATTTGGTATCTTTGGTAAGCGCTTGTAATTTATTACACAGGTTTCGTAATAAATGGTTTCTACACTCTATCTTTTCAACAGTGTAGTTAGGATATGGCCGAGCTGCTAAAATTTTAGAATAAGTGAAAGCGTCTCCATCAGCAACCATTTTGCCGTATATAAGACCATACATGTGCAAAGATTGTTTGAATCCTTCCACTAATATTTCCGATTCCATGTTTGTAGATGAAACAGTGTAATTTTTAAAACACATGTGCTCTGATGGTGTAGTTTGTTTATTCTTGGCGCGTACACATATGCAACAATATTTATTTTTTACGGCGAGATATAGCACTTCCCCAAACTTTTTACCTATGATTTCAGCAGCGCCTGATAACGAGGAATAGTTTTTCTTGTAGGTCCTCTTAGCCCAGCAACCATCAACGATCACGTCTATGACGGGGATTCCATCTGAATTGACTCTGCCTTCGTCCAATGCACTTTGCTTCTCACGAGCAGCCGCAGCTTCCATTTCAATTGTGGCTAACTTTTCCCATTCTTCACTAACTCGATTATCAATTTTCTTATAAAAAAACTTCTGTCATAAACGGAACATTTATTGATGTAAATATTTCTTGCAATTGTGTATATCCTACACCTGTAATAGCAGCACTCGTTACTACGGCAGTATTTACATTCAAATTGTCGCTTGGACTAGGTTTGGACGTATGTGTAGTAAATTCAACATTACACATATTGCATTTGAATTTTAATTTTGAAATCAAACCTAACCTTTTCTCCCCTATCAACTCCAAATTATTTATACCGCAACCGAAGGCTGTTGAGTGGTTCGAAATTGTTTTTAATTCTTTTAGAAAATATTTAAGGTCTATGATTCTTCTTTCGTCTGATTCTTCATTGATTTCTGCATGATTTCTATCTGACGTGTGCTCTTCGTCTGGAAACCTACAACAGTAATACATATTATTACATAAACTATAAAGCAGACAATAATAATAATGCATGAATGTTTTGAAACAATAGTATATCTTTGAATAGCTCCGATACGTTCCCATGTCCAAATACCTTTCATATAATATGTCACTTTACCTACATTGCTAGCGCTGTAGCATGGTGCGGGGACAGATGTCAGATTATAGTATCAGGACAGACTAGGACAGAGACATTACACAATTAAATTTACATCATCTATACAAATACCAATCTACATCAAAAATCTTGTTTTCTTTATTATAATTAAAAATTAAAATAAATAATTAAAATATATGTGTGATATTATTATCATAATATTATTAAATTTATTTTAAAATATGTATTTCATATAAAACATTTAAAAAAACATATTCAAAGCACAACCGATATTTATGGATATATTAGTGAAAAGGTACAGTTCGTCTAATGTCACTCACACTACACATATATACGCTATATACTAAACCTAGTAACAGCTAGTAAAGCAATAACAGTAGCCAAGCATTTTGTATATAACTGCTCCAAATTTCAAGTCGATAACATTAGTAGTTTCTGAAATATACTATTCTCCAGACCAAATTTCGGTCACGGCGGCCTGCCTCAACGGAGACTAGCCATCGACGCAGGATAGCATTATAGTGCGCAAATGTATGCGCAAGCATAGGTGCACTCTCTATTCCCTCACCCTCATAATCCGATGAGACGGTAAACCGACACAACCGGAGAGAGATCAGGTGCAGGACCAACGGCTTTACGTGCATTCCGAGACAAGGAGGTGGGCCACCGCCAACTTCCTGACTCCGGGCAGCTACTGAAAATTTCTTGACGGTATCAGAAACTACGGGTAGTACCTCTCATAATAAACCGGTTGATCTTTTATAAATTTCAACTTATTTACAAAAAAAATTTTGGCCCGACCCGGGATTCGAACCCAGGACCTCATGATCAGCAGTCGCACTACTACAACCACTAGACCAATGAGGCAGTCAAAGTAACATAACATAACCCACAACATTCAAAACCTATCCCTAACCCCACTGTGATACCTATTCCCTGTATCGTGGGTATCAGAAACTACGAGTGGTACCTATCATAACACCCCGATTGATCTTATATAAACATAAACAAACTTATGTAACAATAAAATTACAAAACGTTTTTGCAACGTGACGTGACACTAGACATGAGCTTTATCTCGTTGCAATAAGGTTGAAACTCGAAAAATTATTCGCAAACCGATCCTTCGTGTTCGGCTCTATACATATTTGAAATACCTAAGAAGCTACGTAAACAAAAGAATAATTTGACGGCCTCCGTAGCGCAGTGGCTTAGCAATGAGTTGTTGCGCTGGGGGCCGCGGGTTCGAATCCCGCAGGGAACAAGTATTTGTATGGCCTACAAATAATTGTTCCGGGTCAGGGTGCTTGTCCTCGTGCAATTTATGTTTGTAAACTGCCTCCACGATACAGGAGAAAATCCTAGAGTGGGGGTAACGTTTTTTTAAGAAAAAAAAATTTAAAATGATACCGTTATTTATATCGGTAGTTAGATAGGTACTTACTTTTTTTTCCTTCGTTCAAAATACGGAGTTGTTCTCTTAGACGTTTCAATTGTTTTCTTTTTCCGAGAGTTTTCTTTTTGCCCATCTTTATTTACACTTTAAATATAGGTAATATATTTACACAAAACGTTTTAAACTCCTTTTTACAGTAACACCTACCACAGTACAAAATAAAAATGTCGGAAATAAATAGTCGTCTCTCCGTAATGTCGCCAAACATAGGTTCGTCCCGTAATAGATGCCGCAGCAGAATGATTGAACAAATTGAAAAGGATAGCGCTATTGCTACCACGTACAAAACAAGAGACAGAAAGAGAGTGTGCTCGTTTAGAATTAAATAACGCAAGCGCCAAATCACATAATTGCTAATTACGAGAAGACCACGTAGAAAAATAAAAAAATAAATCGTCACGATTTGAGATAACATTATTATCTATCTATTAGCTAAAAATCATCATTCAATTCCATAAGGTTTCAGAGATCTAACTAAAAATAAGTGCAAAACGAGGGTTTTTCATTTTTTTTATCGAGAATTTTTTATCGAATCGTGTTTTTGCTTCAATAGATTTGAAGATTATAAGTCCAGGTTTAATGTTTCCAAATAGCAAACTGTTAGATCTTACAGATACCGAGATCCAGATTGATCAAAATCACCAAAACAGCATTATGCGGCCTCTTAAGTTAAACTTAGACTAAGTAATATATACTACTTTTTGTAATAAAGCCGAATAAATTATTAAGTGAACTAGCGACTCAACACAGGTGATTTCTAGATCTCAACAAAAGCGCCACTTACCGGGTCTAATTGTGAATCTAAAATATCGAGGAACTCGCCTAAAAACTCACAAAAAAACAGCAGTAATACAAAAATCACTTTCATAACATATTGAGCACATTATAATTGTATTTCTCTTTATAGGTAATCACAACATGAATTATTTAGTAAATGAAAGGATTGTAAGAAAAAAAAAACTTGAATTACATCATTGAATAAATAAATTATTAAAGTTCAGTCAAAACACACATACCGAAGAATTTTATTAAATCTTTGCCAAGGTATTAAATACTCGCAGATTATTAGCTCGCTCAACTAAATATTGTAACCAACTTTAAGTATTTTATATAAAAGAAAAAATATTTATTGAAAACGCGCGACAAACGTACTAATAAGGCATTTAAATTTAAATATTTGTAAACGTATCAGTTAATAAAGGACACAATAAAAAAACAACTTGTACGGCATAACACTAAACAAAAGTATGTTTAGATATAAATTAAAACACTTTACAAACGTGTGAAGTGGCGCGTTACCGATCACGCTCTCATAAAATACCAACGTAAAGAAGCAGCTGAATATTGCTTTGTTTTGTATGGTAAGTTTAGATAACCAGAAACTTTTTTTACCGGAATCGAAGTATTTCATTCGGTGCTCTGGGGTGGCAATGCATCTGCATTTTGATTTTTAATTGAGAACAGATGTAGATATCTATGAACTATGGCACCCATTTACTATCAGGTGGACTATGTGTCCGATTGCCACCTTTACTGTATAAAAAGATATTGGTGCACTAAATCTAGGTCTTAGAAAATTCCGCATCCGTAAAAGATCGTTTATAGGCTTTTGTCAAGATCTAATCGGTGAACACATCTCACTGTACGCAAACAAGAAAAGTTAAGATTATAGAATATATAGAAATATTAGTTAAGTTTAAGTATTTTATCGATATGTATGCGATTTAAAATTGCTACGTGACATTTGAATCATGGAACTCCATCTTCCGCGTGTTGCACAACACAATCTGCTACTGACACTTAATTTCCTTCACGTTCACTCGTGTACGTGGCGTATTATTATTATTACTACGGCGGTGAATCGCTTAATCAGCCCCGCCAAAACGTTATTTATTTGTACTGTTAAATTTTATCTATTAAATTTTTACGTAATAGAGTCACACTGCAGATATATTGTGGTTGTAGCATGAAAAAGTTGGCTCGACTGAAGAACGACCGCTCTGTCACAAATTTCTAGTGTAAAATAGCGTTCCGATGGTGTTGAGTTTTGTATGGCGAGTGTAGAGAACCGGTAACCCTTTTTACTAGAAACAAGAAATTCCGTCTGAGTTTTCAGTGGTGACAACGTATGTGCAGTTTCATTCTCAATCGAGTATGGATGTTTAGGTCTATGATCCACTGCATTCAATTACTATCAGGTAGACTGTGTGCTTGATTTGCCCCCTTATTCTTTAAAATATAACTAGATTCAATATATGCATTTTCTAAGCTTGGAAAAATTGTTATAAAATTAAAATTAATTTTATGTAGTAAGGCTGTCCAAAGTACGACAAGGCTAACATTGACCCTGGAATTATTTCTTCGCCAAGCATGTGACCATTACTGTATTACATCTGTTCGCGCCACTTGCACTATCGCTTAACGCTCAAGGGATTCGTTAATTATTATCCAATAAGATTACTGCAAAGCCCATTTCCGGTTTCCTATCTACCGCCCTCTATGCCAAGCATGTGCATTCTTGCTTACGGGCGCACACAAGTTGAGAAGACACGCAACCAACCGCACCGCTTATATCTCGCATCATCGCTCCCGCCCTTGTGTAATTTGGACATTGAATTATACAAGCATATGGTAAAAAGTATAGACATTTGCAATAACGCTATATTTCGTGATTATCTGTGAAGTTGATAAGTGTGAAGACAGCCGGCAGCCATCGAGACACGAGGCAGATCAGCGGAAGTTCAGGTGGGTGCACATGCATTCCTTCACGTCCTTCCTATATCCCGAATTTAGGGGATTTGCAGTATCACGAATAAATTAAATTCCATTCACCGCTCGCACCGCGCTAATATATACAGTCCACTATTCTATTTAAATTAATAGCCGCACCGCATAACATTATTTAATACATTTGAACCAGCAGTTTGGTGGTTGAAGGCCAACGCCAAATCCACCAACATCAAATATGAATAATTAAAGTGTAAGTTATTATATCCTAAGATTTACCCTGTTCGCAAAAAAAAACAATAGTTAAAATCGATATATTCATATGTGATTCATAGGATATCATAAAAGTTAATTTAAAGAAACAAACACCAACCCTCATGCTATAAAAATATAGACTAATCAACTTAAAAATACGGAGCTAATAAAAATTAAATTCTAAACAAAATAAAAGCAATTCAATCAAAAGATTTACGGTAGAGGTATTATTCAAGAAGCTGGTTTTCGGTGCGCCCTCTAGTGAGTCACGTACGGACAAATGTGTAACAATAAGTACAGCAATTACTACAATTGTTGCCTTACCATACGAACATATTATGAGTAAAAAAGAGGATGAGAAATGTATATAAAGATAAATAAAGGCCTGAATAAAAATACATAATAACTGACAGGAAACACCAACGCTCTGGGAAGTGTGCAGCTTGTGATCAAATCCTAGGCGACTCCCGCCATTACGATAGATTTGATAGACCACAAATCCTTGTGAAATAACATCGATTCCTACCAACGATGATATGTGAGGCTATTGAAATTTAAAAAAAAAAACATACTAATTTCAATAGAAAAGGAGGCTTGATTCTACCATCTATTTGGGATCCTGTAACTGATAAAATTAAAGCTAAACCCAAGTATATCTTAAGATACAGTAAATTCAGTGTGCGTATATCGGACCAAAAGTAATAATCAAAAGGCTGAAGGTGGCTGTACATTGTCGAAGTGATTTGACATCGGTACGTAAATTCGCTCAATCCTCCCGAGACCATAAGTTCTTCAAAGCACCCGAAACGTCGGGAATCAAAAGTTAACTAAATTTAAAGCTATAAAGTCCGTTAAAAAAGTTGTGTTCAATATTAGTGTTCATGTATATATAAGAAATTATTAAGAAATGTAGATATTTCACAGTACATAGCAAATTATTTGTTACCGTCAATAGAATAAATATAAAATCTAATACTACTACTACTGCTACTACTTAATGCTAGAACTACTAAAGTATACCGGAAAAAAACATCCCACCAAAAACATTCTGTAAAAAACTAGCCAAGTCTCGATGGAGCTGCTTGTTTATCTCTAAAAAGTAATTAAATCTAGACAAAGTCATGCCAAGTCTAAGCTTCCTTACTGCGATTTCTTTATTATTGTAATTAATGTTGTGTGACTTGGCCGTTGAAGGGTACACAAGGGTACAAAATCAGGTACTACATTACACCCTTGCTCCAATCTGTTGCCAGAACCGCTATCCATTGACGATGGAAAAAAAAGAGATAAACAAGCAGCTCCATCGAGACTTGGCTAGTTTTTTACAGAATGTTTTTGGTGGGATTTCACTTCTTTTTGTAGAAAAGTGGGCACATTGATTTATTTTATTAGATTTTCTTATTCGACACTTTCTTTTTTTTAGGAGTAATTTTTTTATTATTAAAAATCTTTCTTTTCTTTTTTTCCGGTTCTGATTCTTGTACAGTAGCAACAGTTTTTCGTATTGCCCATTCGCGTTCATTATTTATTCTTTTAGACGGTTTAGATGGTTTAAAATCTGAAAGATCGGCGCGGTATTTACGCCTAAGTCAGTTGTATTCGGTGATCACTGAAGCTTGAGCTTTTATACTCTTGAGTCAACATTTATGACGTGCATCCCATGAAGATTGGTTACTCGTGAAAGCGCTACGTAGGCTTGGCCACAAGTGAATATGGAGGCGCCAATGTCCATGAGGGCATTTTTTAGACTTAGACCTTGGCTCTTGTGAATTGTTAGGGCATACGCCACACAGATTGGGAATTGTTCCCTGTACACGTATGCCCGGGGTATGATCTCAAATTTTGACTTAATAGGCGTGTAATTCGTGAATCAAATTATTAGCGAATTTTACTACCAATTGTTTAGGCTTTGTTTTGTCTTCCGGGTTCCACCTCACTTTTTGTACAACGCCTAATGACCCATTCACTAAACCTAAACTAACATCAATATTGATCCTAAGCATTACTTTAGCTCCCTCTTTAATGAATATAGTTTCTTCCAGTCCAGCAGTCATCGACGCATCATCTTCATATTTTTGTAAACACGCCCGGGCTTTCGTTATCATACATTTTGAACAATCTAAGGAATCTTTAGCAACTAACTTTATCTCGGGGTGCGGAATCGCTTTTAACCCTTAGCCACCTATCGTGTATTTTAGTAACACTTCCACCGAACGTCGGCCATGGTGACCGCTTGCATATAAGTACTATTATAAAGGCGAAAAAATCATAAATTGGCAAAAATCGAAACTACAAAAAAATTCAGTTGTTTTTATTTCAATTTGTTTCAATAAACTCTTCAAATTAATACTTGTTACTTCTTATTTTTATTAATAAATATTGACTAACGAATATTTTAACAAATTATAGGTTTTCCGGTTAAGCTGAGTTCTAAGCAATAACAATCAATGAGACTTCTTAGTTTTTAAATATTTTAGTAACTTAAATATATAACCTCTTATATAAAACTATCATTGGCACAATTAAATCACAATCGTTACAAAATTACATCACCCTAACATTCACAATTTTTCGCGGCAACGTACACACATTTTTGACAATACTCAATGCAAATTGGATTTTTGCACTGAAAACACAAATGAACACATGTTGAACAATTGAAATAATACTCGTTTTTACGGAATTTATCGCGTATATTTAACTTTTTAATACCCGACGTTTCGAGAGCTTTACAGCACCCATGGTCACGGGAAGGACTGAGATGTTTAACGTCCAGATATCATAGTTAACCGCGGTTACCATAGATTAAAATTTAACTTTTGTTCCGATCTACACAGTATCAACTTATGGTATCATGAAGCCTTGCAGTTGTATGCTTGGGTTGGGATTTAATTTTATTTATTATGGGATCCCAAGCAGATGGTAGCACCCAGCCATCTTCTCTATTGAAATTAGGGTGTTTTTTGATTTCAATAGCCTCGCGAATCATCCTTGGAAGGAATCGGTGTTCTTTAGCGAGGATTTGTGGTCTATCAAATCTGATGTAGTGACGGGGGCGATCCTGTACATGTTCACATACTGCAGACTTCCCGGAGCGTCGATTCTTCACATCAGCTATATGTTCTTTGACGCGGCCACTTACAAACTAAAAGATCAGTTAAAACCCGCGTACCCCCTCACCAACAATGACGTGGTCTAATGGTACATCTTCTACATCACTGCAGTATTCATTTGATAATTCCGGCACGTCCCTTTCATCCTCGGAATCTAATTCACACTCTTCTAACCATCTAATGATATTTTGATCACGTTCAGACATGATAAACCAAAAAAACAACACGAAAATGTTAGCACTAAAAGTAACTTAACAACCTAACGTCGGTCACCATGACCGCATGCGAAATATATTTACCTGTAATTTTTTTATTGCGCGCACGAGTTGCTTGGTCGAGCGCAGGGCGAAAACTGGAGAGGGCGGGGAAAAAGTACATAGAGTCACAGGCGCGTGGCCTGTGTAATAACGGAAATATTTGAAAAAATATATCGCCTGGAGTCACTGTGACCGACGCTAGGTGGTTAAGGGTTAACATAGCATTATTTAACTGCATACCCATATTTCTAGTCGGAAGTAAACAAACAGTATCTTCTGGTAAGTCTAGTGTAATTTGTTTATTTAACCTTTCTCTTACTGCGCCCGCCGTAACAAAAAACAGCTTTGTCACCTCAGCTGGCGGCACTTGTTATAAACATTTATGTTTCTCATTTATGTTTAAAGGGGTTTTTGTTACAGTTATTTAAAGCCGATAAGATTTTCGATAAGTAGAAACAATAACCATAATATCTAAATGTTTATTTTATTTTGTACAGCTCTTTGTTTCTAACGGATCTTGATAAAGTGTACTTACTGACAACAAATTTTATTTTATGAATGAAATATCGTAAGTTTTTATTTTATTTTTATATCCTTACAATCAATACAACATATTCTTCCTAAGTGAACCAAAATTATGCATGTAATAATTATAATAATTCTACTTTTTAACTTACAATAGACAGATTGCGCGCGCTTTGTAACCTCATTTTCAAAACCTTTTTGCGTATATATTATAGCGTCTTCCTTTATTTTTCTTATAAAATCATATAGATATAACATTTAGCAATTTCTCGTAAAAGTATTTACTATGGTATTCGAATAAGAAATATACTATTATTATCTTATTAGAAATCTTGACCGTTATGAATTGTTCGCGTAGAGGTTTTTTGATTCTACTTCTTTATCAATTGAAACATAAAAGTTACTGTTGTTGTAACTTAGATCATTCAAAAACATTACGTAGTAAAGATAAATAACATTACTTACAGTTTTTTGAAAGAAAATCCAACTAAAATCACAATCACAAAACTTTAACGATTACGCAACTAACAGCACCAACAGCCCAAAAGCCAATGGCTGTTATATTTGATTTTGCCTATGTAACCGAGTGAATATAATACTTCAGAATACTCTTTAGTTCGTTCAGAATTGAATGAAATAGTATTCAATTGAAAATATACTGTATTTTTATATCAATTAATGAAGAAAATAGCAGCACATAATGCGGACATGAATTCATGTCCACGGTACTCAACATGGAGATGAATTCATGTCCACGGTACCTTAAAGGAATTTGAGTAATGTTCGAGTAGAATAAAGTTAATCGTTCGACTATTTTTTCTTGTAATATTGTAAGTATAAATATAAAAGCCAATCAAGTATTATCCAGAGCTTTCCTTTAATTTTATTTATATGCGTATTAAAAGCAGAAGGGGAGGCATTCGCCCAGCAGTGGGACGCTATAGGCTAGATTAAATTAGATGTGTCCCACTACGCTGGATTTTTGCAATGACAGTAGATTTTTATGCACCAATGGTAGAAGGGGGCATTACCATATCTCTAATACAGCTGAGACCAGCTGAGGGTTCTTCATCAGATACTTTAGACCTTCGATTTTTGACATCAAATGAAGCGGCCCACCAAGTTGAATATTTTTCCTAAAGGCGGTATGTCGATCTATTCTAATAGTTTGGTTGGGCCTTGTGTTTTCTAGTCAGGGTCACCAGGTACTCCAGATGTTCGATTACCCTAGTTTTTATAGTTTTCCCTTTATGTGGACATTAAACCCTAATTCTGTACCAAATTTCAGCTCTCTGAGTTTATGGGAAGTACTAGTTCTATTCTGATGATCATGAGTAAGTGAGTTAGTGTCTAAAATGCGAAACTTTGCTTTCGCTTAACTTCGGAACAAAATGACCTACAGACTTGAAATTTTGGATTTTAAGTATGTGATTATAGTTTACTGGATGACGAAACATTTCTGCGTTCTGGTATTATCCAAAAGTTCTCAAATAGGGGCCTGAAAATGCCGCGAAATGGTTCCAGTAATGGATGGTACGGCAGTGTTTGCTTCGCGCTCGACTTGGCGGGGTACTGCCGTGCCCCCCGATATTCTTTCTGCTTATTAAGTATTTGTTATTTAGTAGTATTATTATTATTTAAAATAATTCATAAAATATTACTTAACAGTAACAGTAAAATTCTACACCGCAACTAGTTCCCTAGGTGTCTTAACATAGGACTATGTAAAACTCTACGAAGATCTTATGTCCGTGAATAACCATTTCGTTTACGTTTGACGTCAAATATCCAGACCAGTGACGGTAAGTTGCGTCAAAATGCGGGATACCTGCTACTATGATCGTAAACCTGACTTTCAAGTGTGACGAATAAAACAAATCTTCACTACATCCGGAGAGATCCATTGAGTAGTATAATGACGGGAAAATAGAAAGAAAAAAAGCAAGATACATTTATTTGGCACATATACTCGTAGAAAAAAACTGACAGATTTATATACGTAGAATTAAAAAAAAAACACACAAAAAGAGTATTACATAACAACATAAAAAACAGACGATGAACAAATGCAGACACCTGTTGTCTTGCAATACTTTTTTGACGTGTTAAAGCTCGGAGGCCAGATATTTTCTGTCACAGATCCCTTGGCTCTCTCAAACAAAGATTTTACACGGTAGCTAATTTTCATGGATGGTGGTGAGTTTCGCCATTTAAATATTGGATTGCATGGGTTTTGTTACCATAGACAGTAATGTCAGCTCTACACTTTGGCCAACACAGTGGCGAATATATTGGCCGAGACTTGGGGACGACGTCCACACGTTGGAAGGTCGTTCAGTTTACTTCGGTTCGGGCCAATGTGCGGACGGACGACGGCTCCGTGGCGCAGTGGCTTAGCAATGAGTGGCTGTGCCGGGGGCCGCAGGTTTGAATCCCGCACGAAACAAGTATTTGTATATACTTCAAATAATTGTTACAGGTCTGGATGTGTGTCCTTGTGCAATTTATATTTGTAAGCTGCTTCCGTGATACAGGAGAAAATCCAAGTGTATCCAATAAAATAATTATAAAAGTATAGTGGATATTAATGGGCTGTAAATAGATACGAGTATACGATATACGATTAGCTTCATTTATTCTTTACATGCATCATAAACTGGAATAAATACCATTAATAAGAACTTAACTTATTTTAAAGTTAAAGGAGTTATAATCGATTAGTCTATGTTTTAAAATTGGGTTTTGATTTTGAAATTTAGCAAAATATGTACTTTTCTATCAGATATTTGATGTTTATAAAAAAACACCTTATAATTTATTTGGTAATTTAATTATTTTTTGAGAAAGACAAAAACAATAGCAATAAATATAATTAACACTGACTTAATAATAGGTACTAATTATAACTTAGAACATAAATGAAAAACTCATGACGAGCAAACTGGCTCAGAACCATGCTTTGTGGCAGTCTTTGGAGGAGGATGTTCAGTAGTTGACCTGTGAACACCTGTAATGATGATGATGATTCGAAAACTTGCACGATTAAATTATAAGAAATTGACGTTTTTTTACAGGATAGGGTGACAAAAAACACACAGTTCACCTGATGGTAAGTGGTTACTGTGGCCCACAGACATTTACATCTATCCTCGATTACGAATAGAAATGCAGATGCGGTGTCACCCGTGAGTACTAAGATGAAATGCCTCGTTTCCTTTAAAAAGGGCCTCTGGTTCTCTACACTCACTGTACGAAAAACATCATCATTAAGCTACTATTTTACGCTGATATTCTGTGAGAGCGTTGTCCTTCCCCGGTTGAGCCTACCCATTCGTGCTACAACTATACTTCTAATATAACTGCATGGTTCTATCATGTATAAACGACGTGCTTCATTTTTTTCATTTTAAAATTATTCTCGTAATAATCTGATTGTAAATAAATGTTCGTTATTTTTTTGATAAATAGCTTATCGATTAAAACAAATGTTTAAAAAGTAGTAGTAATGTTTAAAGTTGAAATTGGCTCTAAAAAGCTGGTAATTGGGGCATCTACCCTACAAGGCTTGAATATAAAATCTAAATCAGATGCGTGTAATCACACTGGGAGCTTGTAGCAAATTAAACTCGCGGCCAACCTGTGGACGCGGCGACCAAACTCTGCCAACAATCCTTTGATCTTTTGTAAAAAAAAAGACGTGTGGCACTCGAGAACTGCCGCGGTAAAGCTATTGCATAGCATTTTGTATTAACTTATGCAATTATAATTATTTATTTATTTTATTTATGCAGTATTTCTTTTTCTTTGATATTAATTCAAGTTACACTTTTTGAGCGTGGTGACCGATAAGAAAACAATTTTTTTTCTTTTATTAAATAAATAAATAATAAATGCACTTTGTTCATTCATATTCAAAGCACTTTATACACAAATTTTACAAGTACAGCTATTCACTGTTGTACATAAATACCTATACACCTATATACTTTCTCATAAACAGCTGCTTATGTATTCGTCCGATTTCGGAGCAGCTCGTCTCGATTCGTGCGAGCTTCGTAGAGTCGTACAATACGTCTAGTTGCACGCACACAAACACCGTGTCGAAGACTGCCGAAAAGAAACGACGTTAGACAATGCACGGCCTTCAAGCCACACCTCCGTGCCCGTCGGAGTGGGGAGCGTGAGGTTTTTTCGTTACGGAATAAATTTCTGGATTCGGTCCCCACGCTCAAGATCCGCGATAGAAGCTATGCAATAGCTTAAAAACCGACACCACACGGATCTCGCGCCCCCAAACACCCCCTCTACACGTTGGCCAATGCTATTGGACACTACATTCGTCACTGAGTTGGCCAACGTGTAGTGGCGCCGTAAGACTAATAATATAGTGTTATTATGATAACTATATAATAATATAATGTTATAAAAGTATAATGTTATAATTATAATATAAAAATTAGGCCAATAATAAGTACTGCTATTGTTTTAGAATGATGTGGTCCTCTATAATTGGTAGTATATAGTAATTTACAGATGTAAAGCATGTGTTAGAAGTAATTTAATATGTACAACTGTTGGAGAGCCGTACACATAAATAAATAAATAATGTTAAAATGATAAAAAATATTTGCCTCTAACTCCATTGTCAATTGTACTTTAGAGTTTATGAAACTAAAGTGATCTGAAAATGCAGTTACTTTCTCGGATGTTACCGATATTGGGTAAAGTAAAAGAAAAGTGTCGTCAACATACTGCTTGTAGGGTCTTGGATTTCCAGGAGCTGGAAAGCACGCAAAATGTTGAAAATTAAAGAAATAAAATTAAACGCGATAAAATTCGTAAAATTTGATATATTTATTATATACCAACTAGTGTGACGCAACTCTTGCGTTTCCTGGGAATTTATAAAATAAAAATTACAACTCAGAGTAAATTATAAGGCTCCAAAACTTTGCGCTTTAGAAAATTGAAGCAATAATGCTTCGTAAGCGTTGGTGCGACACATCAAATTATTAGTCTCTCGCACGCGAGGCTTGTGAATTTAACCCCAGTTATTAAACGCAAGCCTCGATTGACTTTATTGTATGATTCTTGCAGAGGTCGAAGAATTCAATCAATTATGGAAAAGAATAACTTGTTATCTATATACAACATGTAACATAAACCCTGTGGTTCCCGTTGAGTGCGTATTCAGAATCAATATTCAAATGTATAAAATACCTTTACTTCAAATAAACTAGACCATAAAAAAATCATTTTTAGTAAATTGTATGTGGTTTTACTACATCTAATTGACATACATATCGGTCAAATGGGGATCCCGACTGGCTTCCAAATACCGCATTTGGTTCAGATCCCTCACGGCAGCCCGATTGCGCTTGCTTAGGGCTATGCGGGGAAGTCGCCGTCGATTTTCGAGAGGTGTACTGCGCGTTTCCACAATCGCCTCTTCCAACGTACTCCTCATTTTCTCTATTTATAATTTCTGATCGCTTGTTCCATCATCATTTTAATCAACCACCATTGGGATATTCACGGCGGCATCCACGTGTGCGGGTTGCTCTATAACTTGTGGCACCGCATCCTCATCCGTATCATTTTCATATGATGAGGGAACAGCCTCACGTCATAGCCGTTCAAGTTCGGCGCCATCAAATATATTTGAGCGCAAGATATACCGAATTCGGTCCACCAGGTTTTGCTCTGTGACGATTATAGATGTATGCAGCTCAGCAAAAAAACGATGGATCCTAGCTCGATACGCAAAACCTCTAATTTCTCCTCCTTTGACCCTAAAATACGCCCGAAATGCATTTGTATTAATTTTGATGGTCCATTGCATGCGGCGTACTCCACCAGAGGCGAGTGCCGATTGCTGGGCCTGCGAACACCCTGCCGTCACCATGCAAGCTTGTGGGGATGATGGATGCGAGGGGCTGCTGGGTGGTTGTGCAGCACCATATTATTGTAATTATTATTTCATTATTCAGGTAAATACACCCATTTTGTTAGTACACTTAAAACTTGAAAACGGTTAGTAAATTCACAGAATACATACATTATTATATTAGACAAAAAATATTATTTATTATTAAACATATTAGGCTTGGAACCAATAAACACTGTGTTCCAACTCCTCATAGTAGGGTAATCTTGCCTTCAATATATGGGAAGCAAGGAGGCCGTTGGTGCTGTCTCGCATGCAACGCTTCAAGGAGGCTATTCTTTTGCGTAATATTACTGCAAAGCTGTCAACGCGTGCCTAAACATACATACACAATGCGCTGCAAAAGCGTTGCAGCCTCAACAACATCCTGAATCCAATATTGTACTGAACACGTAGCGCAATGAGAGTTCGGCGAGTACGAGTTTGTCCACAGGCAGCAGGTGCAGAAAGTCTTTTTTTATAGGAGAGGTGGCAAACGAGCATACGGTTCACATTTATGTTAAGTGACTATCGCCACCCATGAACAACTGCAACACCAGGGGAATTGCAGGTGTCAGCCTTTTAGAAAGGAGTAAGCTCTTTTCTTAAAGGTCCCTCGGTCTCATCGGTCCGGGAAATTCGCCGGTGGTAAACTATTCCACAGAGAGATCGTACGCGCAAAGAAAACTCCTAGTGAAACGTACAGTGGAGGACCGCCAAGCATCCAGATTGTGTGGATGGTATCGGGAGGTTTGCCGCGTAGTGCGTTCATAAAATTTGGCGGCTGGATTTAATCCGAACAATGTCCGACGGTAAGCTTTGAATAATGTTATCTTAACTTCATTCGCACATTTAGCAAATCTGCGAGCAAGCATATTACACCTCACTGACAACGCTCTACGTTTCCGTTTAACATCTAAATTGTCATAGAGATCCTCGGCGACCCATTGTTCCAGGTAACTGAATTGGTTACTCCACTCAGTGTAACTTCTCTAAGTCTAACATAAGGAACAGACTTAGATTTTCTATTTCCAGCCTTAAACATGAATAGTTCGCTCTTATTAGAATTATATCTGAGATCATGTGCCGCCGCGTAGTTTACAGACGATTTACTTTTACAAATGCCCACTAGTGTTTCGAGGGCCCTAATCGAAGTACTCAAAAAGCCATGTCGCCGGCATAGCTTATATTATTAAGAAAATTACCGTCGATTGAGCAGCCGACTTTGGCATCACTGAGCTCAACAATCAGACCGTTGATATACAGGTTGAAGAGTTGAGGGGAGCTAAGGCTGCCCTGCCTCACCCCGCACTCCAAACTGTACTCTGACGAATATGAGCCAGCCCATTTCACACATTTATTTTGGTTGTGACACCAGTATTTGAAGAGGTTAATTACTTCCTTGGCTGTGTTACTTTCCTGGTTAATATGTTTATCTCATAAAACTTTGTACGAAACCAGGTAAAATGCCTTCAACAGGTCCAAAAAACATGCGTAAACCGGAGTTTTTCACGTAGTGTAGTACTGAACAGTATGCTTGAGTTGCAGTACTATAGTTTAATTTGAAAGCCCCGGTCTGTAACCAAACTGAGCCTTGTGTAAATGAATATGTTGGCTGAGTTGCTGATCAAGCGAACTGGTGCAGCGGTAAGGTTCCGGGCTCTTTAGTTACGTAAAATGACGCCACTTTGTCAAGCCTCCCCCCCCCCCTCCTTCAGTGCGTGCGGAAGGTAAAACGGATGAGAAGGGAGAATGTACCGACTAGTTACTAGCTAACAGAACAAAAAATGCCGCGGTCTCACCCTCTTGCCTATTTCTGCTACCAAATAATCATGCTTTCATTACTGTAACCTCAGAGATGGCAGCGCTTCTATCATTGCTGGTAGTTGGCCACATGTGTGTATGGACTACTGTAGTACCACTTACTATCAAGTGGACTGTGATTTATGTTTGTCAAAAAGTAAATAATACGTGGTAGAGATCACTTCATTACATTTCATGTGTGGAAATGCATAACAATACTTAAGCTATTTGTGCAAACATAATTTATCTATTTTACATATAACTTATTTTTTTATATAATAAGTGTGACAAATGAGCACACAAACAATGTGATTGTAAGTGGATGCTGTGGCTCATAAAAGTCTACTTTTATCTTTGATTAGTAATTAACACGCGGATGCGTTTTCAGCCTTGAGGATTAAGATGGTATAACTTATACAGAGGTTACCTCTTTTTAATTGGACTATGGTCTCACTTATCATTTTCCACGAAGGCTACAATAAAAATAAAAATTTTGACTATATTCTACATACTTACTTTTATTAATAATCGTGTTTCTCTATGTTATATTACCTCTTTTTATTTAAAAAGAAATAAATTACTATAGTAGTATGATGTCACTGTCTGGGGAAAATTTTATGATATCTTATTGTTAGTTACTTATTTATAAATAAAATAATTTTGTTATTTTTCTTTCTTAGGGAATTTGTTTTAATCGTCATCTTTAGTTGATCCGCCTATGAAGCGTCTGACGAAATGACCGCCTCGTATTCAGCCTGGGTATTTTACATTTTATATTTCCAATTCCTGACTAGTAAATGGTTATCTATCGGAGGCCATAAGATCTGGTAGCTTTTCCACACGGAATACAATTTATTTCATAAGAACGAATGAATAAATATTTTAAATCGCCAGCCCATGTTCATGCAATGAACCTGTTGATTGAAGCGGGATCCGCTGGTAACCGACTGATGGTGGAAGTTCCATCGAAAAACACTGAATTACAATGTGAAATATAACTTGATAATGAATGAGGATCAACAAGGTCAGGCTATCGGCTTTGCGCTCATCAACACGCCTGAAGTGTGGTAAATATGCGCAAATCTACTTGCTTGTTTTTTTTTTTTTGTTTTTTTCGTATTACTGGCGACTAAACCCTTCATCGTGATACTAAGGCGCTATAGCTCACTGTAGTCGTAGGTGGTGTATCTTTCCTAGTGGGTTTTGTAATAATTGTTCTGGCATAAGTTGTGACGGGGATATATTTTTATATTAGCTAATTATTTTTCAACATTTTTAATATAGTGTTATTTTAAGGAACCTAAAAACATAGAGCTCGGTGCCGTTGCAAATAGCCGATGTGCTTAACGATTTACGCCGGTTTGGTGCGAGGGATTGCCACGTTTAGTTTTATGCGCAACACGTGATGTTATATTCGCGCGTTTATGTTCAAACACATTACGTTACATAAAATATCGTTTTAATGAATAAAACAAGGCGTACGAGTTCCTCCGTTTTGAATAATATTTTTCCTAAAATTAAAAAAAAATATAAAACTTTTTCAAATAAATTTTTTGTTTTGTGAACGTCTATTGAATGGCAATTTGTGTAAGAATATCCACTAATCCATATAGTCCCTTGGGTGTCATAAGAGGTGACAAAGGAAAACAACCAGGAGACAATAAGCGTCTTTCTAAGCTGCTGCCACCTCTCTATCAAGCGTGGCATCTGTGGCAAATTTCCCTTCTATGTAGCAATCTATGACCCTTGTTCAGCCTTGTGCAGCTTGTATGGCCTTTGCTCAGCAGTGAAATTTTGATAAGCTTTAAGAGTATCTAGCTCTGTTTGAAGTAATGTTTTTGTTCGTATATCTTGTCAAAACATTATTTCAGGCTTCAAAAGTATTACAACACGCACTCCAGAAGCTCAGCAGGCTAATTGCTTCGTAACCCTCTCAGAGGTGAGAGTAGATCTGTACCCAGCTGTAGGACGAATAAAAGTTGTTAATTTAATTCACTTTTTAGCATTGTTCGCTATTTTCGTATAAAAATTATTGCGTGGCAAGGTAAACTAATGGGGGAGGTCTTTATTTAGCAGTGTAATTTTAAAGATATGAATGTACTCGTATGGGTATATTTTCTGGGACTTTGGTGTCATACGTGTACATTGCCTGGATTACTGACTGTGAAGTCAAACAACTGTTATCGTTAGCTTCTGTTTACAAAGTTATATCGCTTTTGTTATTAAAGCTACGAATGTTTTTGTGGACATATGTACATAAAATTTTCGTAAATATATTGAAAGGCTGACCATGTGCTCACAGAATACTAGCGTAAATATCATCTATATTCACGCAAAGTCGCACGGTGGGCGTTAAAATCGCCGAAGATCGCGATATCTGCTGTAGCAACGAATCTGTAGCCATTTGGACATGGTCGAAGAGTCAGTCTGTTTTGGCGTTACCGCTATGGGACCTATAGAAGCATCCGTGCACGCGCGGATAATCGTCGTTGTCTACGCGTAGCCAAAAGATGGACAGGTTCGAACCTTCAAGACAGCCGAGGAGTCGAGAATAGATTTGTCCTCTCTGACGTATACGCAAACTCTAGCCCGAGGCACAAAGGAGTATTGCAGTTTGTACCCCGGGTAGGCGAGATACGAAACATCAGCTGGAGAAGTCACCTGCGTCTCGGTTAGAAAGAGTAGAGTTGGCTTTGCAGTCTCGAGATGGTAGTGGACGGCGTTTAGGTGCCAATGAAATCCCCTTTTATTGCACAAATTCACATATAGCGTGGCAGGAGTCGTCTAGGTCTTGTTGCTCAGCTTACCCCGAGCAGGTTTTGTCTTGAGTGAAATTTTGAATACCCTCGTAGAATACGCTGGGCAGCCTGAGCACCCATGCACACAAGTGAAGTAGCTTGGTCGTGGATGCTCAGCGAGGAATTCTCAAGGGGTGCTGTTACCCTCCTGGGATAGTCTTAAATTTAATTCCGCTACCATGTTGATGGGAGGGGAGGGGGAAAAGGGCCCCTACACTCACCAGACTAAACGCGGACGAAGAGCTTACACTTTACGCCGGTATTCTGTGAGGTCGTGGTAACACTCCGGCTCGAGCCAGTCCATACGTGCAATAGCATAAGCAGCCGCGTAGCTCTAACGCTGGACTGCTCTTGGATCGTTACTCACACTTGCGTGTGGCTCCAATGATGACATGTACAGCTGCCCTTAGAACCTCTCAATGTCACTCAAAATCTCAGTCCTGGAAACAATGGTGCCAAAATCGGTCTTCAGCTTCGACAGTTGGCTCTTTCTGGCAGACAGATCTCAGGCAAAGACTTTTGAGTCCTTATTACAACAACTAAAAAACTGAAAAAAAAATTTGCGGTTGCTAACCTACTTCCTAAGAGAGGTAACTATGGAAAATATTCCCCCTACGTCCAGCTTTAACTAACGTTATTACTAAATGAAGAGATGACCTGAAGAAACTTGAGACCTAAAGGGAGGAGTTGGTGACTTAACTCAGGAGGCCTTTGCTCAGCAGCCGAATCATGGTGGAATTTTATGATAAAGAGAAATAAGACGGGATTTGATTTGACCTAATAGTTATATTTGGGAGGCGACTTGACGTAGCAACCTTTGACGCTCCTTCCCGTTGCCGGTGTGAATGGTTTACGGCTAATTTTCACGAGACTTAAGATGATAACAATTTACTAACTATTATCCACATAATAAAATGAAATAGTTCACCTCCAATTCACACACTTTACAGAGTCTTTTTCATGTGATGATAAATTCTACAAAAAATAACTTGGATCTTTGTGTCATCTCATTTGTTTATCTATTGCATCCTAAAGATTTAATGGTTTTTATGGCTTTTAGATTCTAAAGATGTCAACTTCTGTCAACCTCCTATTTCATTTCCCTCTGCGCTTCTTACGAAACCCACTAGATGATATGGGATAGTAGGTTATCATATGCTGCCTCTAAATAAAGCGCAAAATAATTTTATTTAGCTTATTTTAAAAAGCGACTAATGACTTTTACCACTGAAATTATTGTGCGTGATTTGTCAGTGTATCTCCATATCAAATCCATTGCCACATTATCAACATTCTATCCAAGTGATTGACACCCCTCGCTTTTGTGAAATATGGCTTTGAAGGTTATATTAATATTTATATACAATTAAAACATTCCAGTATCAAAGGAGTATATTCACTAAAGATTTACATTGTATTTTAATACTTATATGGACAATATAGTGGTACTATTAGAACAACCACTTATCGTGAGTGCCGTAAAAGGTGGCAGATGGACTAGGAATAAAAACAGTGGTTGCCATCCCGCCTGCCTAGAGTGGCAGCTATGCTGAACTTGCCCTTATATGAGGTAATCCATGGGGAGGCGTATATTCAACACCGAACTCCGATACTTAGACTGTTATGGTGATGATAGTGATGATGATAATGTATGTAATCACCTCGGTGTCTACAACAGACGTTTCAAGCCGACTTAAAAAAAAGAAAGAGGTTCAGTTTATCATGGGTGTATGTTTTTTTAATGTTTGTTCATCGATTGCTTAAAAGCGACTGAACTGATCAAAAAGATTATAACGGCGTTCCTACTTAAGTATAGAGAAAAATGTTCTCCCCTAGCGGTGGAAGAGACGAGAATGGAATTTAATATTGTAACTATTAAAACAACTTTCTACTTGTTACTTGAAACGTGATATTGCTTATCCCGTTTAAAAAACGTAAAAACATTGTTTTTCAATGAAAAATAAGAACCTACAGCAAAATTTATAGATATTTAACTATTTTCGGTATAATTACTTCTGAAGTCGGGGCTCTAAATTTAAGATCAGTTTTTAATTAGAGTTTTTTTTTTTCAAGAATTAATTTATATATATTTACGTTACCCAGGAGTTTAGGAACTAAAATTTAAGAATTAGGGATTAGTTTGAAGATCAAAACAGAATGTTAATTAGGTAATATTTCAAAATAATTGCGAACTTTTAAATAAAAGCACTTGAAACTCATTTTAATTTTTATCATATTGTTTATGTCTGAATCTATTTAATAATAACAGAAAATTAAGACATAATATACTAGGTCAGTTATTTACGTTCATGCTTGTATTGCGTTTGTGACCTGAAAAGGTATGATATATCGTGACTCGACAAACATTTGCCTTTAGATTGAATTCAAATCAAGGATTGTCGTAAAGCGACAGTTAAAAACTAAAGAACCTGACCTAACAACGAAACAACCAGAAATAAAATAATTTATTTAAAATTTGTAAAGATATTTACAGTTTCTTTTATAAAAAAAGGTATGAAGGTGATGATGGGCTGTAATGATGATAGTGAATTACAATTTTTTTAAAAAAAAGTTAATAACAAAGATAAATGAGTACTGAAACGATGTATGCACAGGCTATGCCTATGGTAGGTGCACAGAGCCTGATCTAGGTACACGCAGCGCTTGAAGTAGGCACACACAGCGCCCGGAGTGAGCACACACAACGCCCGGAGTAGACACACACAGCGCCTGGAGTAGACACGCAGCGTCTGGAGTAGGTCCACGCAGCGTCTGGAGTAGGTACACACAGCGTATTGAGCAGGTACACGCAGCGCTTAAAGTAGGCACACACAGCGCTCGGAGTAAGCACACACAACGCCCGGAGTAGACACACACAGCGCCCGGAGTAGACACGCAGCGTCTGGAGTAGGAACACGCAGCGTCTGGAGTAGGCACACGCAGCGCTTGAGGCAAGCACGCACAGCGGCCGAAGATAGCGCGGGCACTAGTAGGTGGAGGCGTAGGCGTGGCTAGGCGACGACTTCAGGAGAAGGCAGAGGCTTGCAAGATCCCGAGGCAGTGCGGGTAAGGCCTCTAGGAGGCGCAAAAGATCGAAAAAGGTAGACTCCATTGACATCGATTTAAAAAGTGCTGATAACGTGAAAATACGACGTGAAAATGATTTGTTATTGTGTTCTTATAGTTTAAATATGTTACAGGTTCCTATGGAAATAAAGGTGATGCAAAATATCCAGTTTTGAGATGAATGCAGAAAATCAAAAACAGAATGGAAAAATAAATTTAAAATAGTGTAAAATGGTATGTAAGTAGCATAACACTACATTTTCCCCCCGACCCTGGAAAATTTTTGACTCAGCAAAAATTTTGACATGTACATTCTAAAATAAACCATAAAAACACAGCTTTACAGTAACAGACATCACCAGGCAAAATCAGATATACCATCTCTTACATTCATCATCTGCATTCAGGTAAGGGTGGAGTTCACATTCAATGACTACCACTCTAAAAGTGTGTTTTCGAAAGGACATTAAGGTTTATTTAAGGAGTTATCATCCGCTCCTGCGTGGAAAAAAACATTTCGAAAGGACATTCAGGCTTGTTTAAGAAGTTATCATCCGCTCCTGAATGAAGATAAAGATAAAGAAATTAATCTTAAGCAAGCTTTAGTCGCTATGATTTAAGTAAAGATTAAGAACGGCCAGAGCGGTAGGGCTCAAAGCCAGAGATCCAAGAAATAAAAATAATAATGATGGTGATATTTATACATATATACAAACATATATACAAATATACAAACATATATACAAATGTAGTGTCATGCAAAACAGTATTAGCTTGTTCCTCACATCTAATCTTCACTTCGTATTCGAGTTCGGCCTTGTTAAGGAATTCGTACTTAATAACCCTTTTCATTGTTATAATTAAGTGCAAAGTTAAGTTTAAGAAATAAAAATTTAATTATACCTCTTTAAGTTATCTAGAATAAAAATATTAAAGTGATGATTGTAAGTGAAGTGTTATATGTAGGTCTAAATATAATCCAGATAAGTTGAAAAACTAGATGAAGTTTTGTTTTAGAATTTGGAAGATATGATAAGGATGAGTAAATAAAGAGTTAAGAACGAAAGAGAAAGCAATTAAATCAAAAAGAAATGGATAAGGCGTAGTTAAGGTGAAGAAAAGAGAAAAAAGAAAAATTAAGAGAGAAGAACTTTTACGTCGGGTGCCAAAATGTCGTAAAGCGACAATTAAAAACTAAAGAACCTAACCTAACAACGAAACAACCAAAAAGAAAATAATTTATTTAAAATTTGTAAGGATATTTACAGTTTCTTTTATAAAAAAAGGTATGAAGGTGATGATGGGCTGTAATGATGATAGTGAATTACATTTTTTTTAAAAAAAGTTAATAACAAAGATAAATGAGTACTGAAACGATGTATGCACAGGCTATGCTTATGGTAGGTGCACAGCGCCTGATCTAGGTACACGCAGCGCTTGAAGTAGGCACACACAGCGCCCGGAGTGAGCACACACATCGCCCGGAGTAGACACACACAGCGCCTAGAGTAGACACGCAGCGTCTAGAGTAGGTCCACGCAGCGTCTGGAGTAGGTACACACAGCGTATTGAGCAGGTACACGCAGCGCTTAAAGTAGGCACACACAGCGCTAGGAGTAAGCACACACAACGCCCGGAGTAGACACACACAGCGCCCGGAGTAGACACGCAGCGTCTGGAGTAGGAACACGCAGCGTCTGGAGTAGGCACATGCAGCGCTTGAGGCAAGCACGCACAGCGGCCGAAGATAGCGCGGGCACTAGTAGGTGGAGGCGTAGGCGTGGCTAGGCGACGACTTCAGGAGAAGGCAGAGGCTTGCAAGATCCCGAGGCAGTGCGGATAAGGCCTTTATGAGGTGCTTCTCGTATGAAAGCTGAAGTGAGACCCTTTATTGGCCGATTGTTCGGCTTTTATACCTTTTGACGGATCTGGGATAAGAACGAGAAATTATTTAAATTAAATTTGAAATTATTTAAATTAAAACAAATTTTTGTAAATGGCCAAGAAAAAAAGAGTATTTTTGAAGTAAAAACATCAGGCCGGTAACGATATTTGAATAAAAATTGCCATGACAACCAGATAAACAACGATGTCAAAACATGTCAAATTTTGGTTTTAGGCTCGTAATAGAGAAACGGCAAGATTTAAATGAAAAATGAGATATTATTAATCGCGAGAATTTTTTTATCAGCTCTGATGCAATAGCAGACAATATCATATCATCAAAAAAGGATTGTATTCTTCGGTTATGTGTTGTATTCTGTTCTGCCATCCCAGTAATGACTCTTGAAAACAGCATGTAGACCGATTATTTTATTAAGATGGGAAAGAAATGTCTGTAGTTCTTTAATAGAGCATTTTTGTTTTTCTCACAGACATTTACTATCACACTTATGCTCCTCGCTTTGGGAGTCGCGGAACCATGAACAACAGAATTAATTTTAGTTGCAGTTTTCAATTAAATCAAGGTACTAATAAAGTAAAAGTAAAGCACTGCTTATAGTGATCGATCACTTTTGGATTATGATTTGGTCCTACAGCTTAATGCGAAGTTTAATGTGTAATGTGTTATCATGAAGTGAGATGTAAAGGTTATGGTCTTGATTTTAAATTATGATAATTTCCTAGTATGTTTTGATAGAACGATAGAACGTTGGCGGAACATTGCTTAATCTACGTTGACAAATTCTACAAACCCAATTCGAGATAATCAAACTATCACAGATAAAAGTAGCTCAAACCTTCCGGTGAATAGACACCCCGAGTGAATGAACAGAATACATTTTATATTATATTATAGCAATTTAAACCTTTTTTACCAGGCGTGCTACTTTTTTCGGGTGAAATTCTTGGTTTATTATTTTCTTAATCTGGTTACATTCCTTTAATTAGTCAGTCTTTTAGTTACAAAATGGAAGTTTTGTAAAAACTTATACAACAATTATTTTATATTTTTGTTTGTGATTATTTGTACAGGTAATTCTAATTTTCAAATATTGTTTCAATTTTAAACTTAATACACATTGGTTTTGAACAGTTTTCATTAAATTGAGTGTTCAACTGATCTAGGAAAAAGTGTAAAATTTGTGAATGAACATTATTGGTGCTGGAAAATTATATATACTGGTGTTACTTATTATTATTTTTTGTGTGTTTATAAAAACAAAATCGTCGTAAAGTCGAAATCCGTGGAAATTTGCAACATTACACGGTACGTATAAATGAATAATTTAGATTACCTTTAATTTTAACCTAAGACTACTAGAAAGTTCTTAAATAACAAATGATATTTTTCATCTTTTAAACCTAACCAAATTTTAGAAATACCTTGCCAATTTTATATCATGTAAAAGAAAACCCTAAAATATATATTTATGATATGTTTTTGTAAAAATTAAACGAGAAATATTGATTGATATTTATAAAATTGAATTATAAATTTTGTATTCCAACTTTAAGAATATTTTTTGTCTGTGCCTTAAATCTGCTAAATGCTGTCCGCCATATTAGATACCGTCATAACGTCACTGATCCCAAGTTATTTTCAAGTTATCTGAGAAATTAAAAATATAACATTCATGAAAAATGGCTAAACACCAACAACACTGTGTCGCAGACATTAGAAAATCAAATAATAATTAATGTAACCAAAGATGAATCTGACTTCTGCTTAACTAGTCGTAGTGAAGTGATTAAATACATCTTTAATCTAGTGCACTCTTTAATGTCTATACCTTTATCTTCAGAAGTTAACAGTAATCAATAAATAAGAAGTAAGCGATAAATTTTATTTTAACTTATCTTTTTATAATTATTCGGTATTAATCAAGATAAAACTGTAAATTATTAGCAACTCTAAAGCATAAAATGTATTAATTTTATTATATTAAAAAGTTAGTTTTTAATTTAAGTATATTAAAATGATTCCGCGGGATTTATTCCTCTCACTTTCAGAAGCTGTAAAACACACTTTACATACATGTCCACAGTTCGCCATCTTACTATTCTTATGGCAATTAAAATTTAAAAGTTTGCCTTGTTGATCTAGTGAACGTAAGTGCAACTGCTAATCATGAGGTCCCAGGATCAAAACCTGGGTCGGGTCAAAAATCTGTTATTGAGTTTTTCAAACAAGAAATTCTTAGTAACAGCTATTAGTTTCCTAAGTCCCTTCTGAGAAAGACTTCCTGGTTAGCGGTATTTCACCCTCATGCCTCGGAAAACACGTAAAGTCTGGTTCTGAGTTCTGTTCTGGTTTCTCTCCGATCGTGTCGGTTTTCCGTCCCTTCGGACTATGAGCGTGAGGAAATAGAAAATGCACCTATGTTTGAGCACTCATACACTGTAATTCTGACCTGCGCAGATAGCAAGTCTCCGGTGAGACTGGCCTCCACAGCCGAAATTCTATCTATAGGACATTATTATTATAGTCAGTTGTTATGAAATTGCTTACGTCTACATCTATACGTTTTTATGAAATAAGGGTAACCAACCTATGAATTGTGCTGCCTTCTCGCCGAAAATTGTTTGGCCGATTACCACTTGCTAACCAACGGTTCGCCTATTTTTACTTTGGCGACTAACGATTGTCAATTTTTAGCAATTAAAAATCTTATGCTTTACGCCTTACGAGTCAGCAAAGTGAAAGTTAAAGATAATGTAAATATAATGTAAGATGTATAACAACAAACATCCTGCAAACCAGTTACCCTACTCTAAAGATAAATTCATCAAATCAGAATTACTTAATATGGCAATTCATACGTTTTTTACAACAGTCTCAGAATATATCCAGGACCTAACTACATTAAGTTAAAAAAAATATTAAGCTAAAATTGTCCAATATGAGTTATTACATTACTTAAGAGCACACGATTGCTTGTAACACTTGGTTATGAAGTAATCGCTACTACAATGCTGCATCCAAATGTTTTCATATTTAATTATATAAAATATCTTAATAAAAAATAATGTTTAAAAAGACGCGCTTGGTATCTTGCTGGTTCTTCCCAAAACAGATTTTTTTCCGAACCAGTGATAATGCTTTAATAACTTTCAATAAGTAATCTTGTATTCTATTTTGAACAAAAATAATTCTATTCTATTCTATTCTAATTAGATTTAACATGTTTTAGTGAAATCGGTGTGCAGTTTGATAGATTATATTAAAATACATTATTTTTTTATTAAAACTATAAAGGCAGTTACAACTTCAATTCATAAGTATCTTATTACAAGTAATCATTTTATAATATATACATGTAATAAATCTGTGAAGAAGTCGTGTCTGTAATTCTAATATATTAAAAAATAACAAGTAGGGACCAATTAAAGGGTCCTGAAGTCAAATTAGTGGTTTCTAGAATTTTTGTCTGTCTGTGTATTCACGCTCCACACAAATACTAGTCACGCTTTACACAAAGACCGATTTTCGTGAAATAAAAACCAAACGTTTTTATTCAATATAAATTGTAAACAATTCTTATTGAAAACGAACGTTTTTTCATTGATTCGCAAAAACACTTCTGTCCTGGGAAGAACCAGCAAGAAACCCAGCAGCATAATTTTTTTCCAAATAATAGCTTACAATCATGAACGTTACAATTACGAGGGTGGATTGAGAAGTACTCGGCCTAACCAAGAAAATAAACACATACTAAATCAGTTATATTTTTATTTTTCTACATAATCACCATCAAGTTCAATACACTTTTGCCACCTCCCCTTCCAAGCATTTAGACCGTTGAAAAAAAATGATTCTTCCTTAGAGTCAAAATATGCGTCTACAGCTGCTTTGACCTCGTCGTTTGTCGAAAATCTTTGACCTCCCAAGTGCTTTTTTAGGTTAGGGAACAGAAAGAAGTCTGTTGGTGCCAGATCAGGTGAATACGGCGGATGCGGTAACAGTTCAAAGCCACAGTTGTGAATTTCAGCCATTGACTGTACTGACGTGTGAACACGGGCGTTATCTTGATGAAACAGGACTTTTCTTCTGAGCATTTTTTTTTTTTATAGAAGAGGGGGCAAACGAGCATGCGGCTCACCTGATGTTAAGTGACTACCGCCGCCCATCATCAACCGCAACACCAGGAGAATTGCGTGTGCGTTGCCGGCCCTTTAGAAAGGAGTAAGCTCTTTTCTTGAAGGTTCCCAGGTCGTATCGGTCCGGAAAAATCGCCGGTGATAAACTATTCCACAGAGAGGTTGTACGTGGAAGAAAACTCCTTGTGAAACGTACAGTGGTGGACCGCCAAGCATCTAGATGGTGTGGATGGTATCGGGACGTTTGCCGTGTCGTGCGTTCACGAAATTTGGCGGCTGGGATTAATCCGAACAATTCCTCAGAGCACTCCCCGTGATAGATGCGATAAAATACGCAAAGAGATGCAACATCTCTTCGCAACGCCAGTGAATCGAGCCGATCGGAAAGCACTCGGTCGTCGACGATTCGAGCCGCTCTGCGCTGGATGCGGTCAAGTGGAAGGAGCTGGTACTGGGGAGCCCCAGCCCAGAGATGGGAACAGTATTCCATGTGCGGCCGAACCTGCGCCTTGTAAAGTTGCAGGCGGTGTGCCGGCATGAAATACTGTCCCGCTCTGCTGAGCACGCCAAGCTTTTTAGAGGCCAATTTGGCCTTCCCTTCCAAGTGACCACGAAACTGCACGTCACTCGATATGTCGACGCCGAGGATTCCGGCAACAAGGGGAGTGCCTTGAAACTGAGGGGATACGACAAAGGGGTTCTTTTTAGCGGTTAACGCGCAAACTTGTGTCTTCTGGGGGTTAAACTGGACTAGATTTAGTCGTCCCCAATCCGAGACTCTGTTCAGCAAAGACTCGACTTCAGACACAAGTTCGTCCCGGCACTCGGAGACGTTTTCCCGAGAAATATTGGCTCGGCCGGTGTAAAGAGCATCACCAGTGCTGTCATCTGCATAGCAATGAATGTTACGGGTATGCAACATATCATTGATATGCAGAAGAAACAGCATTGGCGATAGCACGCAGCCCTGTGGAACACCAGCATTAATAGGCTTGCAATCGGAGCTTGCACCGTCTACAACGACCTTGATGCTCCGATCTGCAAGAAAGCTGGTGATCCAATCGCACAATTTCTCGGGAAGACCATAGGAAGGGAGCTTCGAAAGAAGCGCTTTGTGCCAAACCCGATCGAAGGCCTTCGCAATGTCCAAACTAACGGCCAATGCCTCCCCCTTGAACTCTACTGCCTCCACCCATCTGTGAGTGAGGTAGACCAGAAGATCACCAGCTGACCGATCACGGCGAAAACCGTATTGGCGGTCACTAATCAGCTGGTGATCCTCAAGGTACCTCATGAGCTGGCAGTTTAAAATGGATTCCATTGTTTTGGAGAACAAGGAGGTGATGGTGATTGGCCGGTAGTTGGACGGGTCTGAGCGGTCGCCTTTTTTAGGGATCGGGTGGACGAAAGCCGTCTTCCATGATTTTGGGACTACGCCTAGGGAGTAGGAGTACCGGAAAAGACGCGTTAAAACCGGTGCCAACTCTGGAGCACACGTCCTCAGCACAATTGGGGGGATTCCGTCAGGCCCACTCGACTTGTGGATGTCCAGGGAGAGGAGTGCTTTGCGAACCGAGCGCTGTGTGAACTGCACTTCCGGCATGGAGCACTCACACCGCGGGATGGTCGGCGGCGTACTCCCCCCGTCATCGAGAGTCGAGTTAGACGCAAAGTAGGAGCCTAGAAGATCGGCTTTCTCCTTTGCAGTATGGGCCAGTGAGACGTCCTCCCTGTGCAGAGGTGGAAGAGATGGCTGACAGAAATTCCCTTGGACAACCTTGGCGAGAGACCAGAATGCACGGGTTCCAGAAGGAAGGCGAACTAGTTTCTCGCCAATTCTGCCTATGTGCTCTGACTTTGCCTTGGCAATGACTCTTTTGAAGGACCTAGAGGCGGAATTATACTTCTTTTTTAGAGCGCTGGTGTTTACATCCCGGGACGCTGATGCATCAACCCAGGCCTGATAGCACTCCTGCTTATAGCATGATGCTATTTTACAGGAGCGACCAAACCATGGCTGAGATTTGCCTCCAATGGGCACCACAGAGGAAGGAATAAAAAGTTCCATACCCTGAAGTACCACATCAGTAACAGAATCCGTAACAACGTTGGGATCATCCGGCGAGAAGCAAACCCGCCCCCAAGGGTAGGATGCAAAGAAAGACCGCATCCCATCCCAATCGGCTGACCTATAGTGCCAAACACGGCGGTAGCCTGCAGAATGCAACCGCGATTTCAGCGTGAGTGGCACAACACTCCGGACCAGACAATGGTCCGAGGAGCCTAAAGGGCCTATTTCTCGACGTTTTTCTTTTATTTCCTCTAGTTTATAGTCTGACCCCTTTCAAGATAATCAATCATAATCACACCTTTCGAGTCCCAGAATACTGAAGCCATCACCTTATTTGCCGACAAAATCGACTTAGCCTTTTTAGGGGGTAGTGAACCAGGTCTTCTCCACTGTTTTGATTATTGTTTTATTTCCGGTGTACAGTAATGAACCCATGTTTCGTCCATAGTAACAAAACGATTCAAAAAATCATCTGCATCGGCTTCAAATAACGCCAAACAGTCGCGTGAAATAGTCAATCGCGTTCTTTTTTGTTCAACTGAAAGCAGTCGCGGAACCCACCTCGCAGACACCTTGTGGAAACCCAACTCATTGATAATGATGTTTTGAGTTCGTTCATAAGAGATGCTTATAATCTCGGCTATCTCTCTAATTTTTAATCTGCGGTCTCCCATTATTAAATCAAGTACTTTTTTAATATTTTCGTCAGTAGTTGACGTCGAAGGCCTTCCAGAGCGGGGTTCATCTTTCACACTCTCTCTACCACGCTTAAATTCTGCTATCCATTTTTTGACGGATGAATATGACAGAGCACAATCGTCTAATGTACTGACCATGTCATCATGGATGGCTTTTGATGATAGCCCCTTCTTATGGAGGTACTTAATGACGGCACGCTGCTCGATTTGCTCCATTCGCGGAAATTATGTCCGATTACTTTGTTAATAAATTTATAATATCACAACTAATTATCGCACACGTTTCGAACTTTACACAATGAACTAGTCTGAACTGAAATAAATAATGTGGGTAGATTTGATTTTTAGAATTGAGTGGATCTGTGTTAGGCCGAGTACTTTTCAATCCACCTAGGTAACAACACAAAACAAATTAGAAATAGCTTAGTAGCGATCACTCTTTCCCGGGGGTTATTATCATCCATTAATTCATTAATATTATAATAACCCTTTTTATACAAACTTAGTTTAATAAAGTTTTTGAACTTTGTGTAAGTCAAATTTTGTATATTTTCTGGGATTTTGTTGTAAAAGTGTATACATTTCCCCAAGAATGAATTACTGACTCGGTGGAGTCGAGTAACTGGTACTACTATCTTTTGTCTGTTTCCGGTATTTAAAGAATGAATATCACTTTTTTTTGCAAAACTACTTTTATTTTTATGTATGGACACTACACTTTCATAGATGTAATCAGAGGCCAGAGTTAATTTCCTTAATTTTTTATCTGAGCGACTCTTTTGGTTTTAAATCACGTATTGCTCTAATGGCACTCTTCTGTAAAACAAATATAATTTCAGTGCCAGTGGCGTGTCCTTATAGCAAAATAACGTACCACATAATGCTATAGAAATAATTAAAGTAAACTATTCTAGCTGTTACAACACTGGTAGGAGTTCTAATCTTTTTACAGCATATGCTGCGGAACTAAGTCTGCTAGCTAGTTTTGATATATGGGAGAGCCAATGAAGCTTTGCGTCTAGTGAAATTCCAATCAAATTGGTGGTACGAACAAAATTCAGCTCCTCCTCATTTAAAATTACATTAGTATTAATATTTTTGACATTCGGAGTTACGAATTTCATACATGTAGTTTTAGTTACATTTAAATACAAATTATTAACATTAAACCAATTGATTAACTTTGCTATAGCATTATTGGTAGTCGTCGTAATTTAATAACTGTCGTTTTAATTTGAAAGTTAATGAAGTATCATCAGCAAATAATACTATATCATGGCTATTCCCTACTATGTAAGGTAGTAAGTCATTAATATATACAAGAAAAAGGGGCCGAGAATTGAGCCCTGAGACACGCCCATTTGTATAATCGACCCGGTTCTGTTACTTAATAATAATAATATTTATTCAGACTGTCTATAAAGCTGTTAGTAGAACAACAACATATACTTAAAACTAATGTTAGTATTTAACTTTTTCTTTTAACTTAACAAATTAAACATTGCTTCTACATTACAAGTGTCTTATTTATTTACTTTTCTTTAAATTTATATGTAGGCTCAACCAGCACTTCATAATGGTATAATCCCACCTATAACCAAGTGTATTCAGAATGCTGTTGGTAAAGGTACGTAGTCGATTTAGTAATGAAGCGGACCTTTTACGTATAATGGCATGAAAGCCATCCGTTTGTGCCTCAGCGAACATGGCAGAGGCACTACAATAACGCTGCAATCCTAATAACACCCTGAACGCATTATTATATTATATACCCAGGACATTGTATGTCCACTGCGTGTTTCTAACCCACAAGTTGCACGTGTAAAAGCACTGACAATACGCTTTAAAAAGCGCTTTAACTTCTTTAGTGCATCGTGCAAACCTGCGGGCCAGTATATTACAGCGAACAGCCAACGCCCTGCGTTCCCTTTCTATGTTCAAGTCATCCTCTAAGTCCTCTGTTACCCAGTGGCCTAGGTACCTAAAGTTGACGACTCTGTTTAAAGGACTATCACAGAGCTTAACAGTAGGCATGATGAGATGCCTTTTAGTGCCTGAATTAAAAACCATGAGCTCGTTCTTCGTTATATTGTACTTGAGCCCATGGGTCATTGCGTGGGTACCTAAATATAGCTACTTAAATATGAATTAATCAATCTAACAGCATCACTTCTCACACCGTAGTGTTTAAATTTACTGATAATGTTTCATGGTGAACACAATCGAAGTCTTTGGATAGGTCACAGAATATACCCAAAGCATCCTGTGAATTCTCACATGCATTGAAGATATATTTAATTAGCTCAACACCAGCGTGTGTTGTCGAGCGACCACTTGTAAAACCGAATTGATTTTTATGAAGTAAATTATTTAAATTAAAAAACTTACGTTTGATCACGCATAATTATCAAAAATTTTATTAAGTACGTAAGTGCAAAATTAGCGGGGTCTAATGTAATACCAGATTTAAGTAAAGTTGTTATTTTACTATGCTTCATTAAATCAGGAAACATACCAGATTCGATACTAGTAATAAAAATAATAGATAGTTGAAGTGCGATTGTATCCACTGTAGACGCAATAACTTTCACGGAAATTCCCCACAGATCTGCTGTTTAGTTATTATCAAGTTAGTCTTAAAATATTTAACAATATCTTTTGATGATACTTTATGAAATGTAAAGTCCTTTGTACATGCATTTACATTTTGTTTATGTAATGATTTGACGACGGCAGGAAAAGAATTCAGTGACTTAGTATTTAAGATCAGAATATCGGACATTTTTGTGCCAGAAAAACCCATTGAATGATTCTTGGCCTGATTCGTGTTTCAAACCCGGGACCACATGATCAACAATCGTGATTACGACCATTAGGAACAAGACGACAGTCAAAAGTGTTAAAACTAGAATAATTTTAAAGGTGATCCCTCTGAGGAAAAAATTATTGGTCACTTCACTCATACCCATAACAAATTTTTACTTATCAGTTTGTATTATAAACATACTTAGTAGTTATTACCTATATTTACATGTTTATTACTTGCTACTAGCTCACTGTTTGAGTGGATACTAGGACTAAGAAAGCCATCCAAACCGGTTTGGATGTCTAATATTTCACTACTTCTCAATGGCATACCATGGTTTTCAATATTTTTAAATATATTTTACGTTTATTCGATGGCAGCGGGCGTGATAAATTTGTACACGGGTGCTCTCTACGACACGCTGTGGACGACTGGTGGAACTGTTTGGTCGGGCCACGCGCTATTTAATCGCACAATATTTATTTGATATTTCTTTTTTAAAATGATATATACTCTTTCATGGAGAAATAAATTTACTCACGAATTTACTGGTAAGCACATAGCCAGAATTTAATTGAAACTGATTTCATTACATTCGAATGAAACTGCTAGGGCGTACCTAAAATTGTAGATTTTGGGGAAAGTTTGCGATCTTTTTCTATCAGGCCAAAATGTGTCAATTGTATTTTCACCACTATAATTCACTAATAAAAATCTTTAACTTTCATAATGAATTTAAAAAATGATAATTCGTAATTTTTCATGACAAAAAATTATGATTTTCTGCTCACTTATGAAGCGTAAAAAATCTGCTTTTATCACCTACTTCACCTTAAGAACAAGGTGAAATAATGATTTCTTAAATTTACGCGAACACTACACATTGAATAAAACTATTATTTACGGATTTTATCGCGTTTAATTACTTTAATTTATTTTTATTATTATCCCGACGTTTCGGGTGCTCGACGACCGACACCGAAGTCCAGGAAGTCTGCAGTCTGCGAACATGTTCAAGATCGTCCCCACCATTACATTAGATTTGATAAACCACAAATTCTCGCAAAAGAACACCGATTCCTACCAAGGATGATACGCGAGGCTATTGAAATTAAAAAACATCCAAGTTTCAATAGAGAAGATGGTTGGGTGCTACCATCTGCTTGGGATCCTATAATTAACAAAATTAAACCCAAACCCAAGCATACCACTGCAAGACTTCATGATACTATAAGCTCGTTTTGCGTAAATCGGACCAAAAATTAATATTAAAAAACTGAAGGTAGCCGGACTAACTATGACATTGGGACGTCAAACATCTCAGTCCCCCCCCCCCCGTGACCATGGGCGCTGTAAAGCACCCGAAACGTCGGGATAATAATAAAAATAAATTAAAGTAATTAAACGCGATAAAATCCGTAAATAATAGTTTTATACAAGGTGAAATATTTAATAGATTTCATAGAAGGCGAAATTTATTTGTTACTAAAATACTAGTTATACGTTATATTAATTAGATAAGAAATTGCTAAACCAAAGTACGGATATTCCTAAAAGTAGAAGAATAAAAAAGTTATAAATGTGTAGTAACCGTAATGAGGTTTTGTGTGTTTGCATAAAGTATGCTACCTATAAAGATAAGTCGATTAAGTTTTATTTAAAACAGAACGAATTTAATTAAAACGACCTTTTTAACAAACTACTTCAACTCATACCCAGCTAGTGACAATTGTTGAGCAAAATATTACCTGGTAAAACATATTAGAATAATATTATCCATCATCATCATCATTATCATTACAGCCTTTCACAAATCCACTGCTGAACATAGGCCTTTACCAAGTAACGCCACAAAGCACAGTCCTGAGCCACCTGCATCCCATGCAATAATATTATCCCATGGGACAATATTATTCAACTAGTCGACCTTACGGTTAAACTAGTTGGATCAGGCTAAAATTTTAGCCCTTATTAATGCATTAAATGTTACCCGTTATGTTCACATAGCTTAGCCCATGTTTTGGCAGTCTATTGTTAGTTATTTGTGTATTGTACTTAAGGGTTTGTGCTCAATAAAAGTAATACAAACTACTTCATACTAAATTTAGTTTGTCTCCGAATTGTAACAACATTCACCTGCAGTCCGCGCACCTAACACCGCTTCAGATGAAAAGCTTGGCCATCACGGTAAATTATCCTTGATGGGAAAGCTTACGCCCGACAATGGTCTATTTACGGTGAAGAACTACGATACGTGAGGGTAGTATGGTCCCCGTAGGCTTTGCCACCCTTTGTAAAACCAAAACTAGGAGAAGGACGGAGACAAAAATACAAAGTCTTATACAATAAGTTTTAAGAAAAAATAGCAAACAAGCTTTGGCAATAATTAGAAACACTTTGAAAAATCTACTTTAAAAAACTAACTACACTTAACTAACTACACCACAAAGTACTAAAATCAACTTAAAATATTTACTATAAGTACCCGGTTGACCGAGCTTTGCTCGGTATTTTTCGCTCGTTTTTTTTTAATTCGTGTGTTTTGGAAATTATATTTAGATACAAATTACATACTGATGAAATACGTATAAATAATATTTTTTGATCTTAGCGACATAACAGAAAAAACGGAACTGGTTATTTGAATAAAAAATCACGAGTACAATTATTTTAATTTAAATTTTCGTGTTTTTAAAAAATACTAAAAAAAGGGCTCGAAAAAATAGATTTTCTAAAAAAAGAAAGGAACTTGAAAAAAAATTAAAAAAAGTCGGTCGGTCCGTCGGTCGGTCTGGGCTCGAACCGGGGTTTTACGATTCTGTGACCGCCCACTATACCAATTAAGCTATTTATCATCATTAACAATCTGTCAAAATTTACCTTCTTATTCTAACGATATTGTAGCAGTTTTTCATTGCCTAAAACACGGACGAAAAGACATTTTCTAAAAATAAATCCTAGCTAGATCGATTTTTTATCCCCGAAACTCCCTGGACACTAAATTTTATGAAAATCGTTGGAGCCGTTTCCGAGATCCCGAATATATATATATATATATATATATATATATATATATATATATATATATATATATATACAAGAATTGCTCGTTTAATAGTATAGGATATCAACTGTCAAAATGGCGTCGATAAAGCATCGCTCTTTTCACCCTTTTGATTGACTGATAAAGAGCTATCTTATCACAAAGCCATTTACGCAAACAAGACTGTAGTTTTCGAGTTGTAAGAAAGTGACCATATTAACCGGATGACTATATTACCTTTATGTACTATACTATACTGTTATAGAAGTCATTTGCTGCCAAGTAATCCATTTGGGTAGGTACGGGCGTTGGATGAGAGGTCGACTCGTACCATAATCTTACCTATTTCTGCCGCCAAGTAGAAAAAAAGGTTTGTTTTGCCTTTTATTGTATATGAATGACAAGCTTGCATACAGTTTACCCAAGACTAATCATCAAGTGCACAAAATGGCCTATAGGTATCTACATCTATACTGTACTTAAAGTCAAAGTGTAATATGCACAGACACCACGGGTTAAGATAGATCGCCTCGTAACCAGTAAAAAGGATCTCAAGCTCTTTACTATCACCACGTGAACACAGCAAAATTAAGATGCTACTTTAAGCAGGTATTCACAGAAAATATGATCTTTCCCCGGTTAAATTGACCCATTCGTTTTGCCAAAATATAAGTTACAGGATGGTTCTACGAGGTTTAAAACTTTTTGGTATACTTTAATAATAATTACATACATAGGAACAAAAATAATTATTCGTTTTGCCACAGACAATGGCGACTAGAGCTTAGGTAAAGTGAAATAGTTTTCATTAAAGTGAAATTAGAGCGCGTTCAGCTGCTTTGAGTTTACGGGTCATCTGAATCACTTAAATTGAAATGGCGTACCTAATTGTTTTTAAATTTATTCGTTTTCTTTTGTAAAGTCATTCAAACATATTAATTTTTATTTTAAATCAGTAGCACTTATTGAATAGGTATAACGCAGGGGCTATGTAGTTCTAGTATAAAAATTAAATACACTTTAATGCACTCCAAACCAAATTTTGGCTATAGCGGCCAGTCTGAACGAATGCTATCCATCTGCGTACGTTAGTATTATAGTGAACGAGTATATGCGTGAGTGAAGGAATATAGATTGTAAACACTTTTGCACTATTTCCTCACACTCGGACGGCAAGCCGAAACGGTCGGAGAGAGATTAGGCGCAGGAACAATGGCTTTACGTGCTCACCAAGGCACGGGGACGAAACACCGCCAAATTTCAGTCATCCTTATAATTAGATTTTAGTTCAACCTGGAATTTTAACCCCGACCTCATAATCAGCAGTCGTGTTTACTACCGGGAGACTAAACAAGGCAGTAGTAGTAATACTTTTATAGTATATTAAACTAAGTACCTAGTAATAGTACCCATTCCAAACGAAAATGTAAGCGTGTGTATTAACGCGAAAAAAGTGTATCAGGATCGCACCAAATGAAATTCTATAGTCTCTTTAGTGATAAACCAACTTAAGTAAGCGGCTATTGTAGTCCATGGATACCTGCAGGCTGTTGCAAGCAAAAAAGGGCTAAGATGAAATGCCTCGCGTCCTGTGATTATACATAGCTTGTGATATATATGCTTTATAGAATAAGTGTGGAAAACGAGCATATAGTCCACCCGATTGTAAGTGACTATTATACCCCACAGAAATCTAATCTATCTTTTATGAAGAATCGTGATGCGTTTTCAGCCCTGAGAACTAAGATGATATGCCTCGTTTACAGTAAAAAGTGTCTCCGGTTAATGCACCGTATAAAACACAGCAGCATTAAGCTGTTATTTTACTCTGGTACTCTGTGAGATCGTAGTTCTTCTCCGGTCAGGCCGACTTATTCGTGCTGCAACTATAATATCGCTGCAAATTGACTCTACCACGTAAAGGCCTCTCTATACCCTACACATCAGAAAACAGAATTGCAAGCACTGCTACTTGGCAGCAAAAAAAAACAATAAAAGTACTATTAATACTGGCCTGTTGGTCTAGTGGTTAGTGACCCTGACTGCTATGCCGGAGGTCGTCTGTTCGATTCCCACCCAGGACAAATGTTTGTGTGATGAGCACGATCATTTGTTCTGTGTCTGGGTGTAATTTTATCTATAACATTTATGTATTTAGAAATATATAAGTATGTGTATCAGTTGTCTCTAGTACCCATAACACAAGCTCTGCTTAGCTTGGGACTAGATGGCGTTGTGTGATAGTTGTGGAATATTATTATTATTATTATTATTTAAATCCGCTTATACCCTATTATATGACATCGCAAATGCACCTCATCAGCCAAACCCAATAGAAAACGTAATAACCGCCAAGGTTAAGGGATGTCGTTATTATCAAATACAAGTAAACTGCGTTTAGTATTATACAACGTGAACCTCAATTTATACGGGAGTTTAAATGAAAGTTTGTTTATTAGAAACAAGCTGTCTAATGGTGTTTCATTTGTTCAGGAGTGGCATCAAATTATTTACTATTAGGTGGTCCATTTCGTTTGTTCCTTTTTTTTCGAAAAATAGCTGAATCGCTCTGCTTTATTTCTAATTGTTACGTACGAGGAATATCAACTTTTTTTTTTAATTTCCAAGGCTCATTGGGATTTTCGTAATGATTGCCTTCATCAGGGAAAAGTGTTAGTACTGTCACGGATAATTTTATACTGTTTTTTTGGCGCTACCACGGCTCTTTTTACCAATATTTTAATCAAAGCTCTTGTTGTAAATTTTACAGTACTCGAGCAACACGGTTCAATCCATTTCCAGTATCAAGGAACTTAATAATTGCAATTTTAAGTTCTGATCTATGACATAAGGGTGACAAACGAACATGGTCTACCAGTTTGTAAGTGGATGCTGTGGCACATGAACCAATCATTTATCTTAAATTAATAATCAAAATGTAGATGCGTTGTTAACCCTGAGGACAGAAATTGAATACCTCATTTCCAATAGTAAAGGTTCTCCGATTATTAACACACACCACGCAATATAAAGCAGCATTACGCTGCTTATTTTACGCTGGTATTCCGTAACGGGGTGGCCCTTCCCATATTAAGCCGACCCATTCATACAGAAACCATAATGTAGCCGCAACGTGGCCTACTCAGATGGACTCCTAGGCAAAAATGTAGGTTTACCTCATAGAAATAGGTCTACCACGTTAAAAACGTATTCTTAAATTTGTTTGAGATAAGTACTGATTTTTTTAAGTTCACCGAACTTATATTAAATTTGAATGTGCTTAACAGATTTCATCGCATGTCGTTAACGTATTTTATATTCTCGATGTTTCCAGTACTTTGTTTCAACCGTTATTACGGGGGAGTTTCCCCGATTGATTGAAACTAGTTTTTTGTTTTACGGGCATTAAAAGTACTTTGCAGCACCCCTGTGCACGAGGGGGGGGGAGAACAAAACTAGTGTCACGAATGTCACGAACTAACTAAAAACATAGCTGAAATTTTGGAACAATGTGTGTAATATAAAAATAACATCATCAATAAACAAAAAAGTACCTACCACACAACTAACTGCACGAACGACGGAAGAACATATTTGGATTGGTAACGTGTTAAAAATTGCAACCGCCTGTAATCAATAAATACTAACTGAGTTATAATTTAATCAAAAGCTAATTGAGCTTTATTTAAATATATATCACTGACAATCTGTATTCCGAATACATTTAATAATACTATGAATGTATTGCGAACTAAAATAAAATTAAAAGTAGAAAGGATTGACACTTATCAATAATTTAAAATATAAAAAGACGTGTGGCACTCGGGGACTGCCACGGTAAAGCTATTGCATAGCATTTTTTATCAACTTATGCAATTATAATTAATTATTTATTTTATTTATGCAGTTAAGTCTTTGATATTAAATCAAGTTACAATTTTTGAGCGTGGTGACCGATAAGAAAACAATTTTTTTTTCTTATTGTATAAATGAGAAGTTAATATTGTTTAAAATATTTTTAATATCTTACAATACATGTAGGTTATTCAGGAATTTTTATCATTCAGTTAGCAGCTAGTGTACACGCATACGACTAGTCGCACGCACACAAACACCGTGCCGAAGTCTGCCGAGTGCCGAAGTCTGCCGAACTGAAACGACGTTAGACGATGCACGGCTTTCAACGCCACACTTCCGTGCCCGTCGGAGTTTGCCGATAATCTGACGTCATACGACGTAATTCAAATAACTACAACACCAAACATAATATCTTAATTTAACAAAAATAGCCTTTCACAAAAATGAATCTAGTTAAGTATAGAGTATTTTTGTACAGATTAGGTAAATAGTTCGCACTCTTCCTTAAGATAGTGATCATAAAAAGTAAACTCGCAGTGAGAGCACAAAAACTCAACACGATCAAGTAAATAAATTATATTTTCGGAGTTATTCATGTCAGCAACAATACGCTACGGTCTATTGTAGAAATTCACAACCCATTGGCAGTCATTGCAGTAAAACCTTATATTAAAATGAGTTTCTTCCCAAGGTCATATTAGGTTATTAGTCACAATATAAGAAAATGAACTTCTATTAAACCTGTCAATATCTACAATTAGTACTTATTTACAATAGTAAAATAAATAATAATATAGTCAATATGTAATGTATCACGGCTGGTGAATCCTAAATATTTTTTCGTATTTAGTAAACGAATAACTAGTTGATAAATTAATCATGATACATATCTTTTTTTTTTCGCCGGAGACTAAAATGATATTGCTTTTTTTCGTAACTGCAGATTCTGTGGATTTATTTCATTATTTTGAACAATATACGAAACTTAAGTGACTAAAATTAAATCTAATCTGAACCAGAATCATAAAAACTGTATTATTCGGGCTAAACGAATCTAATAAAGATCTGTTACTTTTGTCTCCTGCGGAAAAAACAGACTATAGGAATCTATCGAATACCTACATAAACAAAATATCACCTATAAATAAAGTATTACGAAGCGGAATAACTAATAAGAGTGGCAACGTCGCACTATACAAAGGAATTGCGTTAAGACGATGTCGTTGAGAGCCGTGGTAGCTCACATGGTTAGCGCTCGTTACAGGTATCACAGTACGGGAGCAACCCGGGTTCGATCCCCACTGGCACCAATTAAATTGTTGCGTGCTGATTTAGCTATCAGTTGGAAAGTCTGTTTTTTTGGGCCGTTTTGTTTTGTTACACTGACATCTCGCAAGTCACCTAGGGACCTAGGAGGTTGTCGGTTGCTTATTTTTTATTTTTCTTTAAAATTTTCGTCGGTAAAATAACATATTTATAAAAGTAAAAAAAGTAAAGTTACAGCCTATATACGTCCCACTGCTGGGCACAGGCCTCCTCTAATTTCTGAGAGGATTTTAAGGCAAGGAAATGTCCGCCACGCTGCCTCAATGCGTGTTGACGAACTTCACATTTCTTCGAAATATATATTTTTAATTTCTCAGACATGCGCTACCAGCATGCGACGACGCGGCCCGCGCCTTGCCGCCACTTGCGTTTGCCGCACTTTGTCTCGTCACAGAGTGGCGAAATCACAGTAATATAGGTATTTTATAAACAGCACCTGTCTAATATTATGAAATATGTAGATAAAACTTAAAACTTACCTTGATAAATGTATACCCTTTTGTTTGTAATATTTTTTAGACCTCTCTTCAATCGTTTCTGCTTATTCCCCATGTTTTACAAACTAAACTTAAACATTAATAAAACTGTACAATTAATAAAACTATAAAACACTACTATTAAACAAGAATCAGAAAAAACCTACTCCACTATTAACAAAATTAAATTTTTGCAGTAATATTTTACGATTTTATTTCGTAGTGCTGAGCTCTCGCAACGCGGCGTACGTCCACCTAGCAACACTATGCGCCTCGCACTGAATTCGTGGACGAATGCGGGGGTGATATAGACGCAGTATTTAATCGGGACGCATTTTTAATTTATTATCATAAAAATAATACATATTTCTAAAAAGTAACCAAACCAAATTATTTTATTTTGTATTGCAAAGCAGTAGATATTTTTTTTATATTCCTTTGATAAAAAATGAAGGAGTAAAGTGGTTTCATCTCAACGATTTGGAGGTGATTTGGGTATTTTTTTATTTATTATGTGACACTGGTAGAAAAATTATGGCTAAACCAAATTACATATCAGATCATGTAGATTACTAGCTATTTTTTTCATATGTAATTTCTCTGTAAGTGTCGGCGAAAAGTTGGTTCATCTGCACGCTTTTTTCAAGCTTTTTGCGAGAGAGCAGCCTTAATAATAAATGCACTTTGTTCATTCATATTCAAAATTGTAAAACTATTCGACAAAGACAACAAAGACTGAGGAAAAGAAACGACGTTAGACCATCGTTAGACAATGCACGGCCTTCAAGCCACACCTCCGTGCCCGTCGGAGGGCGTGAGGTTTTTTTCGTTACGAAATTTCTGGATTTTCCCGCACTCAAGGCCCGCGATAGAAGCTATGCAATAGCTTAATAAAAGTAATTTTACATATAATAAAAATAATAGTGAGGTGGCGGCATTAAAGTATCTTCTAATTTTTTTCATCATGTAGGAGTCGCAAGAGGCAACTGCACCAATCTCTTATCTGTTTCTTAACATTCGTAACATTCTTTGTTTGTAACTTGCTACATTAGTTCATGGATTCTAATAGCTACATAGTCATTTTTATTGTCACATCTGTTCTTATAAATGCTGAAAAAAAAATAATTTGGTTACCGATAGATGGCGAAACAATCGTAAAATACCCAGTCTGGTGACAGAAATCGCGTCAAATTGTCTGGCACTGTTATTTCCAATACGCCACGGCAATTACGACGAATTGTCTCCTACACATGGACTTTAACGAGACGATGAAGGAGATTGTTCTTTAAAACACTCGAAGCAAAATTTTCATTACTCACTATAAAACTACAATGCCTTAGTATTATTTAAGTAGGAAGTTATTGTAATGGGTCCCATTTTAAATTGGAAATTTTAACATAGATGTGTAAAAATTTCCAATTTGCAAAAACATGAAGATCCACGTTTAAAGGTCTTTAGATTGGAATAGTATGGTTTTAAAGAGGATTATAGAGGATACGTACATGTCCGTGTGTGCACATGTACGTATGTATGTATGTTCGAATTCTATTTTCGCCTCGAGTATATCGAGAACAAAGAGTAATATTGACATGGGACCAGTTTCATTTAACGCGTAATAATGTAATTTAGACATCATTAAATTTTGAGCAAAATTGGTCCATTCGTTTTTGTGCCGAATGAAAAAAATTATAAAATATAATATGCGTAACTGTGTGAGTTTGAGTATGAAAGTATGGATGTAGTTCTTACGAGTATACGGTAAGTAGGTTTGTAATGTTAATTAATAGAAAATATTTGGTATATAATACTTGCGTAGCATGTCGTCTAATGGGACATAATGTTTGTTTCTTTTGTCGTTGCAAATGATTAAAAGAGTGACTGATATAACCCCGCGGATTTCTACGCTGAAATAGTAATCCGCCCGTCGTATTACTAAAGAAATCGACATCCGTTAGGAATAAAAGATTCTAGAGTGGCAACATCGTACTGGCAAGATCAGTGTTAGGTTACGGAGTGACAACTTGATAAAATATGCAAGGAGTCGATAGATGCAGGCGGCCCTGGACCTAGCTTTGTGGCGATCTATTCTGTACTCGTATTTAGCATTGGTATTGAAATGGGCAGTACTAATGATAACAACGATGCTCATGATGATATTAAAGTTAAAAGGTAGAAAATGAAATAAATTGAAAACAAAAAACTACATTTATCTATACTTAATAATCTAAACACTTCTTAACTGCTTCGCTTCTCTCCTCAGTGCAATTTAGAAAACAGTTCATTGCCTACGAAATTTCTGCTCTGAATTCATTCCATATTAAGCGCAGCGCAGTCTTAGAATCATTACGCTCTTTTAGAGATCATTAAGCCGTTTCCTACTTCACTTATCTTGCGTTGAATTCTGCACTGCGATTATTCTCACATAAGCTAATTGCTGAATTCCAATGTACTATCCGTAACGTGAAAATTAGGTTACGTTTAAATTTGGTTTTTGAATGATGATTATTTATAATTTTTATTGTATTTAAATAATTTATCACTATTCGTATTGATAATCGATTCATTTTTTAAATTATTTATAATTAATTTTGAATTATTTAGAAGTTATAAAAATAAAAAAAATATCACGTAACTACAAAACGCGCCATAAGTGGTAGTCATATTGTCAGCAGCTTGGATCTGTATACATATTGTTAAAATTATTAAAAAGTTGGCGCAGCAGTTTGCTATTCCTAATAAAGATTATAAAAAGCAATAATATTGCAATTATTAATTAAATCCAGATAAGTGTGAAATCGGCTTATTAAAGATACTTTTGATCATTTCCCGGCTGAGACATTTTCATAGTAACAGATTTTTTGAGAAATTATATAACATGCGATTCAATTCAGCTGACGTTCGAGGTGCATCACTGTGATTTTATATATAATTGTTAAAACTGTATATTGTTGTCACTTATTTTATACTAAATCTATAGTTGTCTCTCTATATAGGGAGATAACTATTTAAATAAAAACTAAATATTTTTATCCACCATAAATTAATAATTTTTAGGGTTTCACGGGTCCCTTTTTTCAAATTAGAAAGTTTATTTTATTTCGAAATACTGGTAACAGCAAATAAATAAAATATTCAAAGGTGATAAAATCTGTATAAATAGTTTTATTCAAAAATTAATTATTAAAATTTTTGATTTATCACAATTTCCCTATATATATATATATATATATATATATACATACATATTCATTATACATAATATATAAATAAATTGGACGTGGTTTTAGGATTAAAATGGTGTTCTGTTTGAAATCATTAATACATTTTGTTGGGGGTTATTTTGGTAGTATTACTACATAACAGAAAGAAACAAGCACCACAACTTTTTAAATTGGAAATTTTTAAAATTTTTTTAAAGAAAAACAGATGATAACAATTACAAAACAATTAACTAATTGAAAATAAATACAAAAAAAAAACATTGTTACGTCACTTGCGTTTTGACATACACTTGTCTAGCTTTCTCGAGAAATCGATTATCAATATCGAGTACAAAAAATTATTTTCAATATATAATAACATATTAATTATAACGATAATTAATAAACAATAGTTCCGTTACAATACTTTTATATGAACTTTTGATTTGTGACAAGAAAATTTATTTTTCAAAATCCCTCCATTTAACATTCCTTTTATTATCCATAATCATTTAAAATCAATCCATTTAACATTTACCCTCCCATTTAAAACATACTTAACTTTAAAAAATATAGGAACTGACATATAACAAAAATATAGAATATGAACTAATTTCCATTTATACATATAATATAATGGCGTCTGAAGTCGAGGCTTAAATATGCTATACACTATGTCCTTGGCACCGAGTTCAGATCCTAAACAATTATGCAGCAATTTCACCATTTTGAGAGTAGCAAGCAATATTACAACTTCAACGCAATAACTGGAATGTCGTTTAAATAGTTTATTTTAAATTAATTTATTATTTTACTATCCTGGGTGTAGGAAGGTTGGAACCTTATGGAATTTTTCTTAAAATTCGAATGGTGGTAGGCCCATTCTTGAGGTTATAGCTTATGTAGTCAAAAAGGAGTCATAAATTCGGTGTACAATTGGTGAAGATATCGCGTAATATAGAACATACAAAAATATACAGATAAATCGGGAGTATGCTTCGTTCACAAGTCCACTGCTGAAGATAGGGCTTTCCCACAGTCCTGAGCCACCTGCGTCCATCGACTTCCTGCGTGCCTTACTAGGTCGTCACTCCATCTAGTCGAGAGCCGCTACAGTTCACCTTCCGCCTTCTTTTGACGTGGAATGATAATAATTGTTCACATAGTATTTATATCTTTTATCATTATTTACAAATTTCTGTAACATATAGGTATTTATTCAATCATTTATTTACTTACACTCAAAATCTACATATTTTTTGAAAAAAAGCACATACATAGTCAAAAAATTCGCAAAAAAATTGTGCAGTACAAAAAAACTATTCTATCTCTCAAGTTGGACCAAACTGCACACGGTGTGAAAATTTGATAAAAATTGGTTAAGTAGTTTAGGAGTCCATCGCGGACAAACAACGTCACGCGTAATTTATATATATTAAGATTATTATACTACTAATATAACTGCAGCATGGCTCTACCACGTCAAAAACGTTTGGATTATGCATTGCTCTGGCAATGTTTGGAGGTTGATGAAACTTGTATCTATCGGGCTAATTGGCGATGCCTTTCTGGTCTATTTGGATGACATCATCATATATGGCCGTGCGTTAGAGGAATACCTTCAAAACCTGGAACGCGTGCTCATGAAGATACAAAGCGCCAACCTCAAGTTAAATCCAAAAAAAATGTTCGTCATTCAAAAGCCAAGTTAGCTCTTTGGGTTATACAGTAACGGAAGAAGGTGCCAACCGAACCGAAACGAACCGAACCGGCCAATCCTTGACAGCGGTGATTTTCTCTGGATCCGTGCGGATTCCAGAGAAAATCATCGCTGTCGAGGATTGGCCGGTTCCAAAAGACAAGACGCAGGTTAGAGCATTTTTTGGTTTGTGCCCCTATTATCGGCGATTTGTGAAGAATTGCAGATATAGCCAAACCTCTGCACGGGCTAACCGAGGAGAAATGACATTTCTGCTAGGATAAAAGAACTTTCCTTTGTATTAAGAGATTGGTGTCTTCCTTCTGTTTCTTTAATTTACACGTGTTTTATACTAATCAACGTGACACTTTTAACCTTCACTTCAATACTAGCGTTACAAATTCATACACAATCATCGCTGGTAATTTTGGCCCGGGCGTAGGAATCTTACTGAATAATTCATCAAAGTACATACTGGAATTAATTTGGAATGTAAATCACTTGCTTAATATCTACGGCACATAATTAGTGTACTACAAAGCTTTGACGATCTTGTATACGGGACGATATTTTCATTATGAAAGCTTATTATGCAATGACTATTTTTTCTTTGGCGCTTAATCTACAGGTTCTGCAATATTGACTGTAAGTAGTAATGTATTTTCATTGGCCTTGCCATCCCAAACCTGCTTGCTAAAATGTCTTTTTCGAGATACTCAAAACTTTATCTGAAAATATGTCAATTATACAGAAATACAAAAGAATAAATAGATATTTTTAAAATGGTGTTTCATGTAGCTTTTTTACTGATACCCTATCCATCCATCCGAATATTACAGCCTGTAAAAGTCCAGTGCTGAACATAGGCCTCCTCCATAGATTTTCATGTACGCTAGCCAGACGATATAGGGTAGGTTGTCTATCAAAGGTTAAAAAATTAAAATGGAAATGTTTGGTACATTTATAAAAAAAATAACAAACTATGCGCACTAAGCTATTGGTATGAAATAGGAAATCAGTTAATGTAATTTTAAGTTAATAAAAAAAATGATCTCAATAAGTCAATTTTTCGGGATTAATCGTGACAACATACATAATCAGCGTACATATATCCGTGTAATTTTTTTAACCATTTCTTTTTCGAAGTAGCTCTATAAAAGATTTCTGTAAATGTGTATGAGGGATGATAAATTAATAGTCCGTTTTCTCACACTAATATATTTTATTGCGCTGGGCACACAGGAATAATAGTCTAACAACAGCACAATACAGAAGGTAAAAATGAGTAGATATTAGGACACAGTAATATACAGAAGGAAGAATTTAACGACACAAACTGCGTAAGCGTGGATCTTAGGCTAACAAAAGGTATAGGACACATGCGACGTGCAACGCGGAAGCGGACGAACTGGCGATCTCGTTGTCCCGAAAGCGCGGGCCCAGCGACGGAATCAGTTTTACATTTTCATTATGCAAATACGTAAAAATGCATGGCGCGTGTCTGCTTGTAAATAATTTAATTTATTATTAGATAAATTTTACAAAATTTACACATTTATATTAACAATCGAACAGAACATACATTAATAGTAACTTAAAATGTATGTATAAAAATATTAATATTTAAAACTTTCAACATATAAAGTATAAAAGTCGCCACATTTCTTTATAAAACTTAAGATGGATTAATTAGAGTGTTTCCTTGATATACGGCTACTCATATTATTGTATAAGTGTAATATAGTTATGATAGAGACATTTTAAGATGACAGAGTTACTTGAACTTGATATGTCTGGAGTAAAGCACCACCCAAAACGCCTCGGGTTATGACGCGTGCAATAAATTACCTTTAGTCGTTTAATAGGATAATTACATTTAGTACTTTTGCCAAATTAAAATAAAACAAATTATATGAATAATTTTTAGAAAGTATGCTGAGAAAAGCCTCTGGTACACACAAACAGATAACGAGAACATTCCATAATCGTTCCGTTTCGCTCGATTTAGAAAGCTCAAAAAATATTAACTTCTGTGAGAGACACAAATTGAAGCCCATCAAAGTCTTTCTCAATAGATTGCGTCATAGTTGACGTAGTAAGTTTGTTGAAGTTACCTCGCTTGGCGGGCGGGTTACCAAACGCAGTTTTTTTAAACACGCAGATGATTGTAATGATTTTTAGATGAAGATGCCACTGCTAATCTTCTGTCTCAGTTAATTTCTAGAGTTTTTTATTCCCCATACAACATATTGATGGCTGATGTAGGCGGCTTGAATATCGCGTTATTTATTTATATTAGATTGGATGTTAAGTCGAGTCGTATTAACAAATCATAGTAAAAAAAATATAAAGGTCTTTCTTTGCTCGTTTTAAACCAAAATAAAAAACGGTTAGCGAAAACAAGAACTCAGAGAATAATCGGTAATGAATGTTATTTTAATTTTTGTTAAAATTAATTAGCCGACTTCAAAAAAAGGAAGTCAACAATTCGATTGTATGTATTTTTTGTGTGTACTCGTATGTTACGAAATATCTTCTTTTTATTTACCCATTTCCCATACAAGTACGTTGAAAAAATTCCACAAGGGTGGCGATAGGCGATTAAATAAACCAGATTTATGGTTTTTATTATTAATATCCATATCATCATAATGATGAATGATGATGATATGGAAATTTTCGGTCAATGTTCAGAAATTTGCAGAAATGATCATAGTTTTATACCTACTGTAATCGAACAAATTACTATTAAAGTTTAATTAAATGAATTTATAATTATTCATGACTGAAAACAAGTACGGTCTCTTAAAACTTTAAAAAGTAAGTTAGTGATTACCTATAATGAAAAAAAATAGTAAAAATGTATAACATAAATTAATATTCTTAAAAATGGTAATAATAAAAATTAAAACCTGACTTCACATAATAAAAAATCACGTTCTGAACTTAGGCTTTTATTTTTTCTAATGTCCATTACAATATATCTTAGCACAGATTTCAAAATAAGAAATTATTGATCTCTTGTTATTAACACGTTGTCCGCCAATCCAAGAAACTGTGAAAGATTTTACTTAAAAATTTCTATAGAGGCCGTGTGTATACTTTTGGAAACACGAAAATCAGCGATACCATTGTCGTTTTGAAGTGCAGGGATAAGAGGATTTCAGTGCTGAAAGTTTTTTTAAACATTCAAAACTGAAAACCGTTGCAAAAAAAATCGTACGAATCAAATTTTCCTAAAGCCGGCGTGCAACGTAGATTACAACACAGGAAAATCTACCAGCGACTTGAGTGATCAGACGGCGTCGTACAACTCAGCGTTGAGGCGTTGTACAAAATAGTACAGAAAATTATTTTTTGAAGTATTGTAGGATATCAGCATCGTGAATGCTCACTTTTTGTACTCTGAGAATACTCGCAGAAAGGCTCTCAAAACACAGAATTTAGGGAGGCGGTTATCAGAGGAATGCCTCACAAATACTCACGTCAAGAAAACCAAAGCCCACTAACACCACGACCAACATCAAACAAGTGACACAGACATCATGTTTTCAATATCAAGGAAAACCCTCCGAAAAAGATTTTTTTTGAATTTATTTAATATAAGAAAAAATACATAAAATCACAATTTAAACATCACAAAAACCCTTACGTGTTTGTCTGGATGTTGAGACACTTTTGAGAAATCTGTTGACATTAGTTTATACGTATTATTATTTAATAAGAACATCAAATATAGTATTAACAGTATGAAGTATAGGTACATTGCTTACATACAAGTGGATATAAAGGAACCGGTTATAGATAAGCAGCTCGGCACGGCTGGCGGACAGCCGGCTGATGCTACTTGAGTGTGTTATAGACACAATGTTTCGATTATCGATATGATATTATGTTAGGTTTGATTTCATTAAAATTAGACAACTTGTTATTAAAGTAAAGAATTAAAGTATTGCTTATATTTATTTTTATAGTTTTTGGCCGTTATTCCTAATCTGATTTTAGTAGGTATATCGTTAATGAGGGTTGGTATTAAATACGCGTTCGTTCGTTTTCCGTAATAATTTCTAACTCTTGGTAATTCTAGTTTTGATTGAGTTACTTTCCGTGTCATTGTTTTATGATTCACTTTTATTTGTATTTTTTGTTTGTAAATTGTTCAATTAATAGCCACATTTTTATTTTAATATGAACAGGCAATATCTCACAATATTTAAATAAAGCTAATAATACATCGTCTCCGAAGCAGATTGATTTTTTAATTTTATCATATATATTATATAGATGAAAGGACGTTGTATCGAAGGCTATAAGATGTTATGGAAGGCAAGGAAAACTTGTTTAAATAAAACGCAAATTTTGTTTCAAAAATACGAAGAGAATTTGCTCTATTTGCCAAGTTTTGCTATGCACAGTTCACTTTGACAAGCTCTACTAACTACTTTTTCGTAAAAAAACTACTAATTATACCTGCCTGTTATATTCTGTCTATCTCTGTTGATTTTGTGTGTTTCTAAAAGAAATGAGAATAATACAAATAAAGGTAATTTCTAAAAATAGTTGTTTTTTATTTTTGTCATAATTTTTTACCTAAGAGACATATAAAAAACCCACTCGGACTGAAACCTTCGTGGAGGCCAGAAGTAAAAGATGCTGTAGGAAAATGTATGAAAACGAGTTTCTTAGTGGATACACCGGCCTCGAACTAAAGGGTCAACCGTGTATCCAAAAGGAAACACGCGGCCTCGGAAGGTAGCATTTTGTGTTTCCAAAAAGAAACATATGACGCTTAACGTGTTAAATATCTTATTTATTTGACTTTTATTATTTTTTTATTTTTGTTTGATATTTGTTACAATTATTTTAATCAGCAGATAAAGTTAGTGCCAACTATCTCATGTAAACGCTTTTTAGTATGGAAAAAAACTATTTTTACGGATTTTATCGCGTTTAATTTTAGCTTTCTTAATTCCCGAAGTTCTGGCACTTCACTGCACCCATCGTCAAGGTAGAGGAGGGGGGGGGGGGGACTGAGTTGTTTGACGGTCCGATGACATAGTTAACAAAGGCTACCCTCAAGTTTTAATTATTAATTTTTAGACCATTCTACGCAGAATGAGCTTATATCCAAACTCAAGCATACTTCTATAGTATTTCATAACACTGTAAGCTCATTCTGCGTAGAATGGACTCATCATCATGATGAGCTTACAGTGTTATGAAATACTATAGAAGTATGCTTGTGTTTGGATATAATTATTTTTTTAAATTATGGGATCCCTAGATAAAGGTAGCACTCAGCCATCTTATGTTTTGAAATAAGGATGTTTTTTTTTAATTTCAATAGCCACATGAATCAGCCTTGGTAGGAATCGAATTTTTTAATAACTATTATAAATCAGTGATTCATTACTAACGTGCTTTATTATAAATATTAATGCAGCCGCAGTTGGTAAAGCGCACTGATTTAAACAAAAGCCTATTCATTCTTACCCAAGAGACACCCACATTCTAATCGGATGAGACGACGTTTACTTAGCTTTTTTCTAAACTGATCGTTGCGACTAACACAGAATTAGATTAGGAAACGAATATTATTTTATTTTTGCTTTTCCTTCCTATATTTTTATTTGTTATACTGCTATATTCTTAGGTACGTACGATGTAAAAATAAGTAATCAGACGATTTATTTATAATAACTTTTGTTATTTTTAAAGAAATGTTTAAAAGTAGGAATTTCCACATGAAGGCACTAAACAATTAATGCCAAAGATCAAATTTCAATAAAAAGACATCAGAAGCGTAGCACACGTTAAACCACAATATTTTAAAGGAAACCAATCCAATTAATTTGTAGCGCTCGTCGGCGGGCATTCCGATTCGCTTTCATTCTGATCGAGTTCATTTTACGGAACGAATAATAAAATAAAAAAGCTTTGTTTTATGCAGAAATTGTAATTGAAATTTATTTATATTAATAAAAAAGTCTTCGATTACTATTCGGTTTCGCTCTACTGTAACAGTAATATCAAAGCATTAAATGCTTAAACATAAATAATTTTATACATTTTAAGATTCTGGCAATATGTTGTAACCCTTTCAGAACGGCTTGCACTAACCGTGCGTTGATGTTTAAAAAATTGTACTGATTACTGAATTTATTTTACCCTATGGAAACGACTGCGATCGTTTGTGCGTTAATTTCGCCGTATAATGCGGAGGGTTGTGTGGGAGTAGAGCATATTAGTGGCGCGTCGTGACGTGTTCAAGATGGACGTTCACTTTGTGGATCGCGACGGTCGACGTAAGTAAATTATTTTTCATTATAACTTATCATATTTATTATTTTTCATATCAAAATAGCTAATTTTAATGTTCGCGTACAATCATGTTAAATAGTCCTAGCAACTTTGCAAGTTTTAACTGTAGTAACCGGCCCGCGAAATTAAACGCACGATCGTGCGTTTTCGTTTTTAATCGTTTTCTTTAAGTTAAATGTTTATACCAATAACCTCGCATTATTTTCTCAGGACAACCTCTAAACCACGAGTTGTTACAAAATGTGCTTGGAGATGGGTGTCAGTCAGACCTGGACATATCGGATGAGGAGACATAATCGGCTGTCAATGTACATCGACTACTAGATGATGAATGTGATATACCCTCAGAGATTCCACCAGGTAACCATAACGGCGACAGTGACTCAGATCAAAATATGACTCTGACAGAGCTACAGCACAGAAATCAGGAAAACTAACCCCCACCCGCAAACTCCTGCCACCTCGGAATGCCTAATAGTCATCAGGCACAAAAAAAAACTAGAATCTGAAAAGCCATTACTTTTCCTGATGTGGAGCATAATTTTTCTTCTCAACCAGAACCCTCTGAAATGCCGCAATATCTTTCTACATATTTCAATAAAGATTTTGTTCAAAAACATCGCACACTCCACAATTTTGCACTACCTGCGTAAAACTGGTTCAGTTTTAAGCACAACCTCTCAAGAGATGCACAATATATTTGGTATACTTTTATTGGTGGGCTGTATACCATACCTATGAATTAATATTATGTACTGGAGTACAGGTATGCGCCTGGAAATAATCACTAGTCAAATGCCAAGATTTCTTATTAAGGAATAACATGCACGTAGTACCCACAGATGAACCACCTTCAGGAAATTCAAATCCGCTGTGGAAGTCACAGCCCATTGTCGACGCTGTTGAGAAGGCTTGCTTGTCACTCAAAAGGGGGGCAGGTGAATAATCAATCGATGAACGTATTATATCTTTCATAGGGAAACGTAAATTGCGAGTCTTGGTAAAGAATAAACCGAGACCACTCGGATTAAAAAACTACATCGTTACCTACAACAAGTGACGGGTTAATTTTAGTTCGGTTCGGTTTTATTTATTTAACTACCATTTAAGTATTGATTTTTTGTTGTCTAGAATGACTTTTTATTTTGAAGATAATAGTGCTTAAGATAATAATTATTATATTTTTGTTTGATCATTATATAAAAGAGACTGATTTATGTAGACTTAGCAGTAATTTATGTGTAAGAAGACCAAAAATTCATTGAAATAGAAGTTAATATCAAAATACCGTGTTATAAAAAGTAATACTTTTTTTAATAATAATTGAATAAATATAATAGAAAACATTTTTTACAGTTTTATTCTCTATGCACGATCGTGCGTTAGTTAGCACACGTTAAAACGAGAGCGCACGTACGTGCGGGGGGGCTACAGCGGAATTTAATGAGGGGGGATTTTTTCTATTATTTTTTCTAAATACTTTATCTATTGTATATCTAGAATTTAAGGTCAAATTTTTGAGAAGCGGGAGAATTTTTCGTCGTTCTGAAAGGGGTAATTTTTATGGGATAAAGATGACAAACGAGCATACAATAACTGATGGAAGGCATTAATTCTATAGCTCATAGAGATTTACATCTATCCTCGATTAAGAATGAGAATTCAGACGTGTTGTTAGGCCTGATGACTACGATGGAATACCTTATTTCCATTTAAAAGGGTCTCCGGTACTCTACTTACGACACAAAATGCAGCGGCATTAGGCTACCATTTTACGCTTGTACTCTGTAAGAACGTGGTCCTTTCTCGGTCGCCCTCATTCGTGCTACAACCTTATAGCTGCAGCGTGTCTTACGACATGAAAATATAAAGTAAACTAATGTTATAGCTTATATTCGTCCCACTTCTAGACACATGCCTCTTCTACTTTCTGTAAGAATTTTTGAGGACAAGGAAATGTCCACCATCACACGATTCATCTCTTTGAATTTTTTTTTTTCAATTTCTCAGATATGCAGATATCAGCACACTTAGAGCTGCAATTAACAATTTCATCGGTGTCGGTTGGGATCGAAACCGGGTTACTCGCATACTATAGTATTTCACAGCGAGTGTTAAGCCCCTGATCTAATTTAAAAATTCGAATGTGTAATTGAATAATGCTAGTTCTTCTCTTTTTTCTTCATAAAGCTGCGACGTCCTCTGTAAATTTCATATCGTCGCATACATCACAGTCGCATGTTACGACACTAACAGGATTATGTGGACGCTGCAGCTATATAATGGTTGTAGCACGAATGGGTCGGTTCAACCGGGGAAGTACCTCGCTGTCACAGAACACCAACTTAACATAGTAGCTTAATGCTGCTTTGTTAATTATGGTGAGTGTAAAGAACCGGAGATCCTTTTTACTGGAAACGAGGCCTTCCATTTTTGTCCTTAGAGCTTACAACGTTACTTATTTAATTCTTTATAGACGATAGTTGTAAGTCTACATCATCCACGTACCATCTAGTGGACTGCGTGCTCGTTTATCAATCTGGTTTTATCAAAAGGGTGTGATGAATTAGTTGCTGCTCTGGGGGCCGCGGGGTTGAATTCTGCACTGATCAAGAATTTGTATGGCCTACAAATAATTGTTCTAATTCTGGATATTTGTGTTTGTTTAATTCAACTTTTTAAACTGCCCCCACGTTTTATGATGAAAAAAGAGAAAAGAAAAAAATTCTCGGATGTCGTCACTAGGCGGCAAGTAATATTTTTAAAACATGTGAGGTAACCTGAATGTCCGAGAAATTAAAAATATTATAACGGATTTCAACGTCAACATATTATATTGGAGTAGCGTAACGGATATTTCTTTATTCCTCTCAGAAATAAAGGATCTTTGCTCAACTATACGCCCTTACCATTATTTTACGATATATTATTAATATGAATATTATTTGATATATTTACTATGTCTCTTATATTTTGGTATATTTCTTATGTCTGAAGCTGAAATGCCTTTTCTGTATTCCATATTCCTTATACATATTTATTAATAAACATTTTGGTAGAACGATAGGCGTCCTCTGCCCCTCTATCGACAGTCGTCTCCAGAACTGCAGATTATAAGCACGAATCATAGTATAAATGCATGTGTACGAGCAAGTACATGATATTTCAACAGTTTAGAAAATAATGCTGATATCGCGCCTGCGCGCGCGACACGTTCACTATAATTACATTTTTTATTCATAAGTATTTTGAGTACAATAAACGCTCTCTACGGAAACGGACACAGTTTTAATTACCACATCCCGTAACGTAGAAGATACTACCTACATTAATATACTACATATCAATTATATGTAGAGGGTCACAATTCACAAAATACCCCCTACATTTTGGTCCTTCGAGCTTTCGACGTGAACTAAGACTTGCATATTACGTCTACAATAGTTCAACAGTAAAGTGTATTTGAAAAAAAAAAAAAAAAAAGAGTAATTCGTGATTCTATCTGTAGTGTCACTTTGGTTGCTGGCCTCCCACAAGCGGGTCTCACCAGCTTGATTGAGGTGCATACTACGGTAAGAGTCGCAGTCACACGTATCTGAAACCAACTATTTACAACATCGTTCTTAAACCATGGAGAACCTACTTCAACAACAGAGAACAATCATTGAATCTATCCTTAAAATTGAGGCTAACTTCAAAAAGGATTCTGATTCACGTAAGTCAGGAACATACATACAGAAAAGGTTGGATGCTTTGAATGCTCAATGGGAGGTGTTCAACATGAATCATAGTGTTCTAAAAAAAACAGACAGTGACTTGGATGACGACTATTTCATCAATGATACCTACACCACCACAAAGAAGCGGTACGAAGCGATTCGTGACATGCTGGCGAACTACGAGGTGAAAACTGCGGAAACTGGAGTACCATCAAGGTCTGATGAGTTCATTAGCCAACAACGCACTAATTTCCGGGCGCTCTCTAGGGTGATTAAAAACATCAACACCAAAGAGTTGACAGAAAAGTGGGAAATTTGTGACAAACTGAATTCGCTGCAGTCTCGCTGGAAACTGATCGACGAACTCCACTGGCAAATCGATAACCTGACTTCTGGCGGTGATGTAGGCTACGAAGAAGAGTTTTCTGCATACGAAACCTTGTACGAAACTACAAAAAGGGATTTGAATCGTAAGCTTAACTCAGTATCTCAACAGCATCAGCAAGTGCCTACAATTGAGATTCCTTCTTTTTCTGGTAATTATACCCAGTGGCCTACATTCATGGACCTCTACTGTGAAGCCATCCACAACAATGTCATGTTGACAAAAACGCAAAAGATGCAGCACCTCAAGGGCAAACTTAAAGGCGAGGCGGAGCGCATCGTACAGCATCTTACAGTATCAGCTGATAATTACGACACCTGTTGGGAGATACTCACCCATAGGTACAACAACCGACAACTTTTGTTTACAAAACATATACAAACCCTTATGGGACAAGTGGCGTTGCAAACACAGAATGCATACGAGCTGAAGAAGCTACATGACACAAGTGTCGAGACCATACATGCTATTCACAATCTGGGCATCGACACAACGACTTGGGATCCGATCCTGGTGCACATTCTCACTGGCAAATTGGACTCCGACACGTATGCAGCCTACATGGAGATCAGAAAGGCTCCGAGAGAGCTACCTTCCTTGGATGAGCTGATAAACTTCTTGGAAAACAAGTTTACTGCGCTTGAACCTGTTCAAAAGAAGAGACAGACACCTAACAAGTCAAACAATTCGACCAACAAGGAGGCAACAGCTCAATTTAAGAAGGACTTTAGCAACACCAACAGGCGTAGTTTTCTTCGAGCATATCATACAAGCACAGACAAAAATTGCCCGCTGTGTAAAAACAATCATATTTTACTCTACTGCAAGTCGTTTCAAGACATGTCACCGGAAGACAAAATGAGGTCAATTTCGCAACTACATATTTGTCGCAATTGCCTGTACTTACACAACGACAATAAATGCAACTCCAACAAAAGATGCCGCGTGTGCAAAGAAGCACACCACACAACATTGCACGATATTTACCGCAAAGTTGAAATCGCGGTCTCAAATAACGTTATACCTAGCAACAAGCCACATACGTCACAGCAAAAGGCAAACCACGTGTCTGGAAATTATAACGAAGTCCTACTAGCGACCGTTCAATTAAAGGTGATGGCAGCTGATGGATCGACTGTTCAATTGCGATGCCTTCTCGACCAAGGATCACAGATAAATCTAATAACTGAAGATGCTGCGCAACGGCTGGGACTGCAAAGACAAAATCGAAACGCCACAGTCTCAGGCATAGGGACGTCAGCACATCATAGCAACGGAACCGTACGGTTAGACTGTGAGTCTTTGTACGGAGGCCATTCATTTACAATCGAAGCCATGGTAATGGCCAACATGCTCAGCAACCTGCCTAATTACACCTTCGAAAAACAAGACTGGCCACATATTCAGAACATACAACTGGCGGATCCCGACTTCAACATCTCGAGACCAGTGGACGTTCTGTTAGACGCTGGAGTGTATGCTGACATAGTAATGAGTGGTATGCTACGAGGACCCTCACACGCACCCATGGCTCAACAGACAAAAGTGGGCTGGGTACTGCTGGGCAATATCAAAACCTTCAACTGCCACGTGCTCATTAATCTTGACGATGTATCTCGATTTTGGGAGATGGAGGAGATAACCGAAACCAATCACAATCTAACATCAGAGGAAGAATACTGTGAATCTATTTATTCAACCACAACAACAAGAAAAGAAGACGGACGATATGCAGTCAGACTTCCAATGAAAATAAACTACGAACAAACCTTGGGCACTTCTAAGCCACAGGCAATCGCACAATTTCGGCAGTTAGAAAAACGATTGGCCAAACAGGAAACATTTTCTACGTCATACAAGAAGTTTATTGACGAATATCTACAACTCGGCCACATGAAGCTATGCACTGAACACCATAAACCAAGCTACTTCTTACCTCATCACGGCGTACAAAAGCTGGACTCAACAACTACAAAATTGCGCGTAGTCTTTAATGCCTCTGCCAAGACAAGTACAGGACAAAGCTTGAACGATCTCATGGAGTGCGGGCCTAACCTCCAACAAGACCTACAATCTATGATTCTACGTTGGCGAGCCTTTCAATACGTCTACACTGCAGACATTGAGAAGTTTTACCGTCAAGTACTGATACACGATGAAGATCAACACCTGCAAAAAATTGTATGGCGTGACTCTGCTACAGATCTCATCAAAGAATACCAACTGTGCACTGTAACATATGGTACCAAAGCTGCACCATTTTTGGCAATGCGCACCATAATACAACTCGTAATGGACGATGGACACCGCTATCCTCTCGCGGCAGAGATCCTTACTCACCAGCTGTATGTGGATGACCTACTTGGTGGCAGCAACGACATGTTAGAAGCACAAGACGCTCAAAACCAATTGATTGACCTGTTAAAAGGCGGTGGGTTCAATCTTCGCAAATGGGCTAGTAACCACCCCAGATTGCTTCAACCTTTACCTGAACATCTCATAAGCCAGAATATGTTTGACTTCAAGGACGCAGAGAGTAACAAAACACTCGGCTTAACCTGGAATCCGCACACTGATCAGTTTACATTCAAGGCGCCACTTAGTAACACACGTGACGTCACAACGAAGCGGACATTGCTCTCTGATCTATCAAAATTATATGACCCACTTGGTTGGCTGTCTCCGGTAACAATGAAGGCAAAACTCATATTTCAACAAGCTTGGCTTGCTTCAACAAATTGGGATGAACCTCTTCCGGAAGACATACAACAAGAGTGGACAACCTTTCAACAAGAATTGCCCACTATCAATACCATCGCTTTACAACGCTGGATTGGTAACACTAAACAACCCATCGAGTTACACGGATTCAGTGACGCCTCCGAGAAAGCCTACGGCTGCGTTATCTACTGTAAATCTATTAGTGAAGAAGGGCAACAATTTATCACGCTGGTGGCGGGAAAAACTAAGCTCGCACCATTAAGAAAACCCCCGTCTTTACCACGGCTTGAACTATGCAGTGCCCTACTACTGTCTCGACTTATGAAAAAGGTCATAGAGTCAATAAACTCACAGATTGTAACAATACATGGTTGGACAGATTCTATGATCGTGATGGGTTGGTTACAAGGGGGGCCTTCAAGATGGACTACATTTGTGGCTAATCGCGTAACACAGATCACTGTCATCATGCCATCGGGATGCTGGAGGCACGTCAAGTCTGAATATAACCCAGCAGATTGTGCCAGCAGAGGCCTAACTCCACTACAACTGGCGAATCATCATTTATGGTGGGGACCTATTTGGCTAAAGGACAACGATCTCCCACTTCAAGACCAATTCCACACAACTGTTGAAGAGAAAAAGGTCAAACAAGTTTGCGTGTCACAAAGGTCGATGCCATTAATCGGAGAACTTTTAAACAAACACAGCTGTATGGCACGCGTAACTCGAATCCTAAGTTGGATACTTCGGTTCATAAACAATGCACGTGACGTCAACAATGCCATGCGGTCATCGTACTTAGCAACGAGTGACCTGCAGAACGCACATAATGCAATTATCAAGGCTATACAAACTAATCATTTCGCCGACGACATTGCACAACTCAATAAACATCATAAAGTGCGAATAACAAGCAGTATTTTAAACTTAAATCCATTCCTGGACAAACACGAAATCTTACGTGTAGGAGGACGTCTGGAAAATGCCAACTTAAGTCAAGAACAAAAACATCCAATTATCGTACCTTACAATGACAGGTTAACGGAGTTACTGATCGACCAAGCGCACAAGAGGACCCTGCATGGTGGAGCCAGACTAACTCTATCATATCTACGCAACAGATATTGGATTATCAGCGGTTTGAGAGCAGTGAAAAAACGACTTATACGGTGCATCACGTGTCATCGCTTCAAAACTATCAACAACAACCAACTTATGGGTGATTTACCTCCTCCACGCGTCACACCATCAAGGCCTTTCACACACACCGGTGTAGATTTCACTGGGCATGTGGAGGTAAAGGCTAACAAGGGCAGAGGAATAAAGACAATGAAGGCCTACGTAGCTGTATTTGTGTGTCTGTGCACAAAAGCTCTTCACCTCGAACTTGTCCCCGATCTCAGCACAGTGGCTTTTCTGAACGCCTTGAAACGAATGTGTGCCCGCCGAGGAAAGCCTCGTCACATCTACAGCGACAACGGCACCAACTTCGTGGGCGCAGCAAAAGCATTGGAAAAACAACGAAAGGAGGCATTACAATGCTACATAAACAATGACGTCATAACTAACATATCAGAGTGGGGCATTGAATGGCATTTTAACGCTCCTTCCTGGCCTACTGCTGGTGGACTCTACGAAGCTGCAGTAAAAAGCCTGAAACATCACCTCAAACGAGTACTTGGGGATCAAAAACTTACGTTCGAGGAATTTTCTACACTGTTGGCGCAGATTGAAGGATGTCTCAACTCTCGCCCCTTGGTGGCGTTGTCAGAGAATATCGAAGACCTTGACTGCTTGACACCAGCTCACTTCCTAATCGGCGAGCCTTCTCTAGAATCACCACTATCCGCTGAGGGTAATGACATGACCTTCTCTACAAGATGGCAACTTACGGAGAAAATGTACAAGGACTTCTGGAGAAGGTGGTCTACTGACTATCTTCAAACTCTACAAACTCGAAGCAAATGGCACTTCCCTACTAAAAACTTAGAAGTTGGGGACGTCGTTATCGTCAGAGAAGACAACATTCCTCCTGCCAAATGGATCCTGGGACGGGTGTTGGAGACTCACCCAGGTGCGGACGGCCGGGTACGAGTCGTCACACTGAAAACTAAAACAAGTAATATGAAGCGACCGATTACAAAATTGTCACGCCTTCCGTTGGATCCGTCATCTTATACAACTGCATCTTCTGACGTTGACACTACGAAGCCTGCAATAAATACGCAAAGAAAACGAAGAAACAACAACGGCAAAAAACACTTCAACAACCTTTTTTGTACGTTACTACTTATATTTTCGATGTGTGTTGGACCTACTACGCAACAAATGATCAACATAACAAGGCTTAGCAGTTCAAGAGTCGTTTATTTTGACAAGGTGTCTGATGTGCAGATTATTCAAGATACGTGGAAAATGGTTGTATACTACAACATGACGACATATTGGCGGAGTTTGGACAACATACAAAACTATGTCAACCATTTGAACACATTATGCAAGAATGAAGCAGCCTATCTTACAATTTCATCCCAGTTTCAACACGAACTTAACGAAATTCAACACTATAACGATATCTTACGATCAGAACATGGACCGTCTCGAAGGAGAAGAGGACTAGTGAATGGAATAGGATACCTAGCAAACTCCCTTTTTGGTACTCTGGATGAGAGATTTGCCAATCAGTACGTGAAGGATATCAACATAATCCAGTCAAACGAAAATCATCTATTGAATCTCTACAAAAATCACACATCGATCATCGAAAGTGAATATAATCTTCTAAAAAGAAACGAGGAAGTAATGAACACACAATTTCGTATCATCGACAATCATCTCGCTGAAACGGAAAAACGCATACAACTCAGCCATGACAATGCTATGTACATAACAGCTACCGCTCTGGCCGTGAACTTGATCATTTCAAACATACGACAAATACAACAGCAACTCCTAGACCTAGTAACTGACGTGAAGGACGGGAGAGTTGACACCCATCTCATCAAGCCCAACCAATTTGAAGATCAGCTCAACATCATCTCCGGTCATTTACCAAGCGAGTTATCGCTACCCTGTGTGAACACACGCCATTGCACGCGAAGCCTATACAAGCTGGCGCGAGTGCACGTGCGCTTAACAAGTGCATACATAATATTCGAAGTGAAGCTACCGCTAATAAACAACGAACAATATGAACTTAACCACATCATTCCTATTCCGCAAATAACTGGACACACAGAGAAAACTATAGTACTCACATCTGAATACCTTGCTGTAAACCTAAAAGGGGACATGATAATACCCTTAGAAAACCGAGATGTATCATCATGCTTAAATCTGCAAGAAAACAAAATGTTATGTGCTATCAATCAACCTATTTACAACATTAAGGTAGCCGATACATTATGTGAAGCGCAAATATTAAACAATGGCGACTCATCAACATGCCGCACAAGAGTATTGGATTGCAACGACAGGTGGGTGCGATTACACAATCGTGGCGCGTGGCTGTTCTCCTGTTGCGAAGACTGCACGATGCGCATTTTCTGCCCAGCTGGAGTGACGTCACAGCACTTACACGGCACGGGGATTATGTTACTCGGACTTGGGTGTATGCTCAAGGGAGAAAGCTTCATCATTCATGCTCGCAACGACTATCACAGCGAGTTGAAACTAACAGGCAGTGAAGAAAGAATGTACATGCGTGAATCAAGCCTGAACCACATATTGACAGACTTTAATCATACATTTGGACCTGAAGATCATAAAGACGCCTTACAAGAGCTGAAAAACAACATTGATAAGGTCAAGGAACAGCAACAAACACTGAGTGTACAATCACTCACACATGACACACACAACTATGTGTTGTACACCGTAGTCGGATTTATTATTGTAGCCTTCACTGCATGGGGGACATTCCGGCTGAAAGGAAGACGTCAAGGCTGCAGCGTGAATCTTCGCGACAAGCCAGACCCCAACAATGTCGAGCAGCCAACCCAAGGACATTCATCGGAGCATGGGGTCTCGGACATCGATAGTGTGGATGCGGTGATCGCTACGGCTGCCCGTAAACTCAATAGGGGTTCATCGCCTTAAACTTTCTTCTTGTTTATAAAATTGGCAAGATGTACGAGCAAGTACATGATATTTCAACAGTTTAGAAAATAATGCTGATATCGCGCCTGCGCGCGCGACACGTTCACTATAATTACATTTTTTATTCATAAGTATTTTGAGTACAATAAACGCTCTCTACGGAAACGGACACAGTTTTAATTACCACATCCCGTAACGTAGAAGATACTACCTACATTAATATACTACATATCAATTATATGTAGAGGGTCACAATTCACAAAATACCCCCTACAGCATGTAATAAAATATAATAGATTATTTTTTATTCAATGTAGGATGAAAGTAATAATTATTGAAGGTCACTTTCACTTTTTTTGAAATAATAACTTCTTAAATTTACGCGAATACTACACATTGAATATTGATAATATATAAATATTTTATATAATACTATAAATTTACGGATTTTATTTTTAATTCTCGACGTTTCGGTTAAACCTAAACCCAAGCATACTACTGCAAGACTTCAAGATACTATAAGCTCGTTTTGCGTAGATCGGAACGAAAAATTAATATTAAAAAACTGAAGGTAGCCGGGCTAACCTATGACATTGGGACGTCAAACAACTCAGTACCCCCCGTGAACATGGGTGCTGTAAAGCACCCCATTTTTTTTAATTTTCTTTAAAATGTTAAAATTACATATTCTTAATGCAAGTTTAAAATATAAAATTATACTGAGAGTTTTTAGTAAGGAAAATGAAAAATATTATACCAAGATACCACAATATGTTTATTTCCAGAGCTCAAAAGTTTTATTACCAACATTACACTGTAATATACTACACTCGTAACAGCCAACTAAAATCGTTCTGCTAAAAATCCACACAGAGAGGTTCTGCATTATTTTATCACAGTAAACCGTTTTCAGACGAAGGTAACGTCATTATTTCTGCGTTAGCAGCGGACAGCGGACGTAATAACTAAACAACGTTCGCTTAGGCCAGTAATCCTATTTCTTGATTAGGATTTTCGAGTGCGGTTAAGGTTTCAAAACAATATTTTGTGTATTATTTTACGCTTTAGTTAAACGCGTAAATAAAATTGAAGTAAATTTCTGCAACATTGAAAGAACTGGCTTCTGTTAACTTTATTTGCATGCTATTAAGACATAAACATCAATTTTTAAATTGTTTGTCTCTCTGTATGTTTCGGTTGATCTCCGGAATGGCTGAACCTGTTGTGATTAAACTTTACGAATAGGTTGAGAGCAACTCCAGGAGACATGTAGGTTACAATTTATCAGAAAAACTTTGTGTTTAAATGGTCTATGATTATTTTAAATCTTAATAACGCTAAATTAATCATATCTAGATCGGGCATTAGTCTTAAATTTAATAAATTTAAAAACTAATGCCTTCTAACAATTTAAATCACTATATATCAAGGTTAAAACCAACATTTTCATTCAAAATAGGCCTTACTATACACATTTTGAAAGTTAAAATATACGCAGTCGCCTATAACCAAGTATTTAATAACGCACGCACACGCACGCACACGCACGCACACGCACGCACACGCACGCACACGCACGCACACGCACGCACACGCACGCACACGCACGCACACGCACGCACACGCACGCACACGCACGCACACGCACGCACACGCGCGCACGCGCACGCGTGCACGCGCGCACACGCACGCACACGCGCACACGCGCACACGCGCACACGCGCACACACGCACACGCGCACGCGCGCACGCGCGCACGCTCGCACGCGCACGCACGCGCACGCACGCACAAGCACGCACACGCACGCACACGCACGCACACGCACGCACACGCACGCACACGCACGCACACGCACGCACACGCACGCAAACGCACGCACACGCACGCACACGCACGCACACGCACGCACACGCACGCGCACGCACGCGCACGCACGCGCACGCATGCGCACGCACGCGCACGCACGCGCACGCACGCGCACGCACGCGCACGCACGCGCACACACACGCACGCACGCGCACGCACACGCACGCACACGCACGCACACGCACGCACACGCACGCACACGCACGCACACGCACGCACACGCACGCACACGCACGCACGCACACGCACGCACACGCACGCACACACACGCACACACACGCACACACACGCACACACACACACACACACACACACACACACACACACACACACACACACACACACACACACACACACACACACACACACACACACACACACACACACACACACACACACACACACACACACATGAGTGTATATTCATTACCTATGCATGTGAATTATTAGTGGAAACGATAAAACAGGTGCTCCGATAGTGATGTGAATCTCAAGATAATATAATGTCTGCTTAGGCGCCTTGAGATACCATCTTTATCGACTGTCTGCCGGCTCAAGCATATAACATATTGTGAAGAAGTTTTTTTTAACAATTTAGATAAAACTAGTTTTACGGATTTTATCGTGCATACTAACTTATTTTATATTCCCGATGTTTCAAGCACTTTCCGTTACCCATGGTCACGAGAGGACCGAGATGTTTGACCTAATGTCCCAATTCATAGTAAACCACGGCTACTTTCATAATAAAATTATTGACTTTTGGTCCGATCCATGCAGCAAGAAGTTATGGTATTATTGCATTCGTGTGCTTGGTTTGGCATTTAATTTTAATAATTATAAAATCCCAAGCAGATAGTAGCACCCAGACATCACCTTTATTGAACAAAGTCTCGGACTGGGGGTGACTAAATATAGTCCAGTTTAATCCCCAGAAGACACAAGTTTGCGCGTTTACCTTTAAAAAACCGCCTTCGTCGTATATTCTCAGTTTCAAGGCACTCCCCTTATTGCCTCAGCCAGTATTGGAGTCCTCAGCGTCGACAAATCGAGTTACGCACAGTTTCGTGGTCACTTAGAAGAGAAGACCAAATTGGCTGGCTTGTCTAAAAAGCTTGGCGTGCTCAGCAGAGCGGAACAGTATTTCATGCCGGCACACCGCCTGCAACTTTACAAGGCTCAGGTACGGCCGCACATGGAACAATGTTCCCATCTCTGGGCCGGGGATCCCCAGTACCAGCCCCTTCCATTTGAGCTGTTCGAATCGTCGGCGACCGAGCTCGTTCCGATCGACTCACTGATACTGCGAAGCGATGTTGCATCTCTTTGCGTATTTCATCGCATCTACCACGGGGAATGCTCTGGGGAATTGTTCGGACTAATTCCAGCCGCACAATTTTACCATGTATATGTAAACATATGTATATTTAAAACAATGCTTTTTTGATGAATACCCAGTTTTCAGTAAAAAGGGTTTCCAGTTCTCTAAGCTCATCATACAAAATACAGCAGCATTGAGCTGCTATACCACGCTAGTATTCTGTGTGAGTGTGTTCTTACACCGGTCAAGCTGAATTTATCGTGCTGCAACCATAATATAGCTGCAGCATGTCTCTACTACATATAAATGTATATATAAAAAGTGTTATTCACTATTAATAGAAATTTTAAATGAATTTAAGCTATAGAAATGTCCATTATATCTTAAATGTGTACATGTGTATTCAAGGGGATACTCGAGTCTTCCTTAAACTAAGGCGGCACAATGTAGCCAATTTCACAAACTCAATACTTGAAGTTCCTTTTGAAGTGCAGATTCTGTTACTTGAGCACTCTATTTGACATTCGGTTCGCTTCTCCACACAAACTATGTATGTTGTTAAGGACATCAGTATTCACAGTAAACATGGACACGATGAAGACGTTTTGTAACAGGATTTCTTTGCTGCTTACAAAAGAACCTGTTTTTGTTTATATAGTGCCGGATAAATAAAAAAGATTTATTTAGTTTTATTTTCAATTTTCTTTTTGAGGGGGCCATTGGCTTGTATATCTCCTTATAGTAAGTGAGTTCCGCCACTCAACTGAACTGCAACACCAGGGAAATAGCAGGTGTGTTACTGGCCTATTAAAAAGAAATACAATTTTTTAAAGCCAATTCCATCAAGAAGTCGTGCGAGGAAAAAGACTGTCCCGTGTTAAAAAGTCATCAACTGCACAATTGCAGCCTTCCCAAATTCCACAGCTGAATATAGTTTGACGTCCCAATATTATTATTCATAATTAAATTCAATATAAAGGGGCAAGTCTTAAATATATATATATATACATATATATATATATATATATATATATATATATATATATATATATATATATATATATATATATATATATATATATATATATATATATAAAGCAATAAAATTACATTAATAAACATAAAATTAATATAAATATATTTCAGATGTTAGGCCAATAACATAGTAAATTAAAGGCAAAATATTGTCTTTCATAATAAATAAATTTATTTAAAAACTTGAAAAAAATATTTAAAATAAGATAATTAATAGAAATACAAGTGGAAATTATTATAAAAATAAAGATAAATAACATTTATAAGATAATTGGAAAATTTGTTAAAAATTGTCTAAGTCTTGGAAGGAGTTCATGTATAAAAGAAAATTTACCTAAGTTGTGGAAGGAGTTCATGTATAAAGGAAAATTTTCCTAAGTTATGGAACGTGTTCATGTATAGATGTCTTGTATGGAGGAGCTGCCGGAGATACATACCTGCAGTTGTACATATATATGGGGTGGTCGGAAGCCCGACTGCCTGAAGTACTGTAGCACAATGACTAGTCCTATACTAGGGACTTGTGATAATGTTACGAGCTAAGGGTTCGTGACAATAAAAATTGCCGATAGAATTACCTAAATTAACACTAAAATTAATTCACTTTAAAACTTAAAACACTAATAAATAAGCACACTAATTCACTTTATTTCGCTCCGAAGCTTCGCTTGTCTCGCCGAATTCAATACTTCCCCGATTGCATTTTGCAGCGCCTATAAATATAAATTAGCACCAAAATATCCAGAATATTAAAGTAAACACGTGCAAGTTACCGAGAGTTCGAGTTTCAACTTCAAGAAGTTTAGTTCTTCGGTTCGAGACCAGATGGCGCTAGTGCCGTCGACTTAAGCGCGTAACACTGCCCCCTCCTAAAACATGCTCGTCCCGAGCATTATCCCATAATAACGCGCCAGGCGATCCACATGGACGATCTTAGGAGTCCCCCTTGCGCCTTTCTGTAACGGCTCAGCAATGTCAAGGGATGTCCTATCCCGTGGTGCACCAACATTGTACAACTTCGATGCTCCGTGTCTGAGGTCTCTTCACAGCTGCACAACTTGTACATGTACGACACCAATCCTCGACATCGTCACGATAATGGACCCAGTAAAACTGTTCTCGGACCATCAGTAGAGTTCGTTTAACTCCCAGATGGAATCTTGAACGACCATTATGGCACAGCTGTAGAACATTCGGTATTTTAGCTTTAGGGACATCCATTTGCAAACGACAGCTTTCTCCTCGACCATTGTCCCATTTACGGCACAGGACTCCATCCTGAATCAGCAAGCTGTCCCATTGGGCCCAATAGTTTTTCGTGGTTGAACTCATCGCTGATACGTCCCTCCACTTAGGTTTGGTAGCACGGACCTTCATCCATCCCAGAATCGGCTTGATGTCCGGATCTTCCTGCTGTGCATGTCATAAGCTGTCCTTCCACCCGTTGCTGAGGTGGTCTGTCCTGAGCATCCTCACGGATACCACTTGCTTACTGTCTTGCCTATTACAATGGTTGCTATCTTCAGGACAAGGTGTTCTTGACAATGCATCTGCGTTGCCATGCGATTTCCCGCTGCGATGTCTGATAGCAAAGTCGTATCCCGGCTGCTGCTGGGCGGTGATGTTAGCCGCACTTCCCTTCTGAGATCGTTCAACTTCCCTTTCTAGGGTTCGCTTAGGGCAACTGGATCGAAGATGGCCCCTTTCCCCACAGCCATAGCACCTAGGACTGTATCCTTTATTGCGGTCGTGAACCGTAACTGCTGCAACCTCCCTAGCGCGAGGGGAACGATGATCCTGCCACCGCCAGGCATTGTCGTTAGCTGCACTACCCTCTCGAGATCGATCAACTCTCCTTTCTACAGTTCGCTTAGGGCAACTGGAGCGAAGGTGGCTCCTTTCCCCACACCCATAGCACCTAGGCCTGTATCCTTTGTTGCGAACTGTAGCTGCTGCAACCTTCCTGACGCGATGGGAACGATGGTCCTGCCGCACGGCTTCCACCTCCAGTGCATGGGCCAAGGCGTCCTTAAGCGTCTCGTGGTGCCCGAGCCTCACAGCAGCTCAGACTTCCAGGTCGCGGATGCCGTCGATGAATGTCTGCACCAGGTTCCCTTCAATGAGCGCAGGTACAGACTGGTATGCTTTTCGAACCATCTTCTCCACCTCAAGGGCCCACTGCTGCAGGTTTTCGTTGCTGCGTTGCACGCAATATTTAAACTGCGCGCGAAAGACGTGTTCCTGGTGAGCGTCACCATATCTCGCCTCCAATGCCTCAAGGAGCTGCTCTTAGGTAACTTTCTTACCGAGAGCTTCCAACACGGTTAAGGCTTGGTCGCGCAGGCCTAAGGTGAGTGCAGTCATGGCCTGGCTTTTATTCCAGCCGTTTACCTCCATGACGGCCTCGAACTGGATTTTGTAGGCCAACCAGGAAGAAGTCCCGTCGAACGGCGGGACTTTGAATCCACGTAGCGAAGGTGCTGTAGCTACTACGGGAGCTGTGGTTCCATCCCCAAGTTTGAGGTCGTTCAGCGCTTTCTTCACGTCAGCCATCACGTTGTCAACCCGATTGTTCACATGGTTGATTCGGGTTTCATGTTCTTCGATTCGGGTTTCAGCATCCGACAGGCGGTTGTCGTGTTGAGCAACCCTATCCTTCACCTCCCTTATCTCTTTCCCAAAGGTAGCATGAAGGTCCTTTATGAGGAGCATCTGCTCTTCCGACCGACGAGCCTGTTCCGCCTGCTGATCTTTCAACCGACGGGCCTGTTCCTCCTGTCGGCGGGCCTGTTCCTCTTGTCTGCTCTGCAGCTGCTCTTTCAACTGACAGACCTGTTCCTCTTGTCGGTGAGCCTGTTCCTCCTGTCGGCGAGCCTGTTCCTCCTGTTGGCGAGCCTGCTCTTCCTGCTGCTCTTTCAACCAACGGGCCTGCTCCTCCCGTCGGCGAGCCTGCTCCTGCAGCATCACCATCAGAGCACCTAAGTCAGGTGCTGCAGATGTAGGTGCTACTGACGGGCTTGCAGCCGGCGGCTGGCCCTCCGACGTCTGCGGCATTGCACCACCAAATCTTCTTTGGTCCGTCTCCTGCTGGCGTTGATTTCGGGTACGGACGCCCTCCGTTTCCACCTTAGGTAAAATCGGCATGATTTAATCCCACTTCTGACACCAATTGTTACTAGCTTAGGGTTCGTGACAATAAAAATTGCCGATAAAATTACCTAAATTAACACTTTAATTCACTTTACACCAATTAAAACTTAAAACACTAATAATTAAGTACACTAATTCACTTTATTCCGCTCCGAAGCTTCGCTTGTCTCGCCGAGTTCAATACTTCCCCGATCGCATCTTGCAGCGCCTATGAATATAAATTAGCACCAAAATATCCAGAATATTAAAGTAAACACGTGCAAGGTACTGAGAGTTCGAGTTTCAACTTCAAGAAGTTTAGTTCTTCGGTTCGAGACTTGATGGCGCTAGTGCCGTCGACTTAAGCGCGTAACAATAATAAACTCAATGATACAAAAGCAATACTATAGAAGGTCTCTAAGATCAATATCCATTACAATAGTAGGGTCGTGGGTTCGAACCCTATATATTAATGACTTATGAAAGTAAGGTCTATGATACAAAAGCAATACTATAGAAGATCTCTATGATGAATACGCATTACAATAGTAGGGTTTAGGCATGAGTCGGATATATCAAAACGAATCTAAAATCCGATTTCAAACACAAATCGATTCGTATAGATTGCTCAAACTAGAAAATCCGATTTCAAAAATCGACCTCACTGGCTAAACTCTTACGATCTTTACAACCAAACCAATCCAAATCGAAAACAAAATCGACAATCTTAAACGCAAACTGTTGCGTAGAAATCCAAATCCGTTTTTTCAGTGGCTCTCTCGATGACGTGAAGTTTGCGATTCAGATTTCGGTTTGTCGGCTTTGGAATATCGAAATCTATTACACATTGAGATATGGGATCAATATTATCCTTACTGCTTAGTACGTAAAGTCTATATTGGCTTTGCGAGATTATGCGTTGATGAATTTTTAGTTCAGTGTGCGATCAATATCTGTCTTATTGTTAAGTCGTTTAAGGCTATATTTGCGAGATTGTGTGATGATATATTTTTGTTTTTAGTTTAGTGTTTTCCTACTTAAAATAATTTTTTGTTTTCATGTTGTTATGTTTTAGACTTTAGATGTAAATTTAATCCTGGTCACAACTGATAACTGCTCCCATGCCGGTCAGTCGTAACAGTGTATTGTATTATATTATTTACTGATATTTATTGCCTTAATACTAATACTGAAAAAGTTTATAAAAATATTTAAAAATTAGGAGTGAATTGTGTGTGAGTGTATGTTTTAAGTGAGTAAGTTACTTACAAAACATTTAAATATTTTTAATTTTGTCTATTAAGTTTTTTTGTTTAGACTTTTTAATTGATTAGACGAGAACTGTATTGATTTTCAAGATTTCGCGTAAACCCAGTGAGGTATGGACTCATTTTGACAAAAAAGAAAACGCTCTTGGAGTTGCAGTGTGTAAATATTGCGGTCAAAATATATCGTATATATCAACAACGGGTAAATTAGGAGCTCATTTAAAACGATCTCACGCTTCAATTTATTTAGCGTAGTTAGATTTGCGTTTGTCGTTTTGTTAACTTATAAAACGAAATCTAAGTACGCAAACGAATTGGCGTGGCTAAGCGATACTGAAATACCGGATTTTAAATACGGATTTTGAAATCGATTTTGAAATCTGAAATCGGATAAATATCGGTTTGCGTTCAAATCCAAAAACGCCCATGCCTAGTAGGGTTGTGGGTTCGAACCTTATATATGAATGACTTATGAAAGTAAGGTCTATGATACAAAAGCATTATTATTGAAGGTCTCCTTGATGCATAAGCATTGTATGGGGTGGTCGGGTGACCGACTGCTCCTAGTACTGTAGCAAAATGACTAATCCTTATTAGGGACTAGAAAAGGAATGTTATGGTGGCGTGTGTGCTGCTTTACGAGCAATCGGTCCGAGGTAAACTTGGACTCGCTAACCGATGTGTCCCAGATATATCATCTTAGTGCTGGTGGTAAGCGGGTTTGTTGTAGCAATACGGCTTTCCCGTGGACAGCGCTCACCCCTTACCTTTTTGGGCGACGTCGTAGTGCATAGCAATCTGTCGTCTATCTTTCGGATTGGGATGATGAGTGTGTTTGGTAGCAACTTTTAAGTGTAACAGGCATACTTAACTTCATGTCTTAGTGCATTAGCGCTATGATACGTGGAGTTTTGTTCATTGGCGTCTTGGTAGCGTGCTACTATGATACGTTGGTGATATTTTTAATATAACAACAATAAAAACTTTGTTACCAAAATTGATAGGGGTCATGTGGGTGTGTTGTGAGAGGAAGCCATCCGTATGATAGTTGCATTGATAAGTAAGGATTTTCAAATTTATAAAATGTTCTCTGCATGATTGCCTCTGTTGTACGCGAGATATTATTCTAATTGCTCTTTATATATATATATATATATATATATATATATATATATATAGATATATATATATATATATATATATATATATATATATATATATGTATATATATAATAAACTATATAAAATATATAATAAATGCTTTTTTTACATTATCATCATAACTATTTCCCCAAAACTTAACACTGTATCTTAAGCGAGATGCTATTATAGCATAGCAGATTGTACAAGTGGTATGCAATTTTCATGTAATCTGATGTTCAAGGTATCTCGCGTTTTCGCTGTGGTTTTGAATAGTATAGCTTTAGTTTTTTTCTGCATTTAGCATAAGATTATTTACAATAAACCACATAGAAAACGTTAAAAGAGCTCTATTTAGTCTATGGTTGAGATCATTTGTATTCTGTGCCGATATTACCGCATTTGTATCATCCGCAAAGGCCACAATATGAACTTCCGGTAGAGAGTTATACATAAAGGGGATCAAATCATTTATAAATATGATAAAGAAGATTGGTCCCAAAATGGAACCTTGTGGCCTCCTCCATTAATTTTATCTAATTTAGATTTATACGTCTTTTCAATATTATCTTCGATACACTTCAGTTCAACATATTACTGTCTGTTTTCTAAATAAGACTTGAATAGCTGTAGCATATTTTGCTTTATTCCGTAGTATTGAAGTTTTTTTTTATTAATATATTTTGATCAACAATATCAAAAGCAGAGCTTAAATCCAGAAATAATCCCGCTACTTTCTTTATATTACTTAAATTTGTGATGAAATCATCAATTAATGTATCTCTTGCATCGTTACTTCCTATGTTTGGCTGATGTCCAAATTGTCGTGTATTTATTATTTTATTATTATATAGATGTTTAGTTAATCTCACTTTAATCAGTTTTTCAAAAAATTTTGAAATTTTTGGTAAAAGCGAGATAGGTCTGTAGTTTTTAGAGTCATTTTTTGAACCTTTCTTGTGTACAGATAATACTTTTGTAATCTTAAATTTCTCGGGGAAAATGCCCCTTTCATAACATTTATTGTAAAAACTCGCTAATGGTGATTTTAATAAGTCTATGTTTTTCTTAAATTTTGAAATTGGTATGTCATCCCAACCACATGAATTCTTGTCTTCCATACTTTTTACAACTTTATATATTTCCGTAGGTGTTATGTGATCCCAACACATATCATTTTTGCAAGGTTGTACATTATGCTCAAGAAACTTCATTGATAGTTCTATGGAACCTCCCAAGGGTGATAGGCCATGATCAAAGTTTTCCGCAAAGATATCCACAAATTTTTAAGTACTTTTGATATATTTGTTATTATGCTTTAAGATAAATAATATATTCTCGTTTACATTGGGAACTTTCTTCCTGTGTTTGTTAACTACACGCCAGATCATCTTAACTGAGTTATTCGATTTCTCTATTTGCGACTGTATTGATAACCTTTTGGCACACCTAATTACCCTTCTGTATAATTTAATATAATTGTTTCTATAATCAACAATAGATTGGTCACTGATGGATCTATGTGCTGGCACAAGGAAATGCTTCATATTGCTGGCCACCTTTATCCCTTTTGTAATCCAGTTTGAACTTTGTTTAATTCTTATTCTAATAGTTTTTACCTTTTTCTTAAAACTCTTATCAAAAATTGCATACAGTCTTTTTATGAAACTATTTATTCCATCGTTTTGCCATTCATGTTTCAATTCGTGTTTTCTGAATAATTTATTGTTCATTTCATTTAATACTCTTTGTTCTCTTGTAATAGTTTTATTTTTATTATTTTTCGTGTCTCCCTGGATTTGAAGATCAACATTACATATTAGTGCTGCGTGGCCATCTGACAACCCATTTTGATCTATTATAGTATATTTTATGCATTCTTCTGGAAGATTTGTTATGAAATTATCCAAACAGGATTGAGCGTTACCCCGTGTGAATGTAACCGATAAAATAAGGGGTCTAAAATTATAACATTTTAATAAAGATAAAAAATCTGACCTTTGTTTAGTGTCACTTAAGAGATTAACATTAAAATCCCCGCAGATTATACATTTCTTATTAATAAAATATTCAAACAAAGTTTCAAGCTGGTCCATAAAAGCTGAGAAAAATTCATCTAGTGTATTCGACAAATTACGTTTAATTTGGTTTTAACATCCTTAATGCCACATATTTCAAAATACTGTGTTTTATACAGTTTTTACACTCAACTAAATCTATAAATTTACAATCGTTTAGTCCTAATATAAGACTACCTCCTCTAATTTTTTTGACCTAGTATTATATGAAATTTTGCTATAATTAGATAAATTAAAAAGTTCAATATTATGATTATTTAAAAAATATTCCGTAATGCATACATATTGTGGCTTAAAGGTACTCAATCTTTCTAAATATACATCCAATTCAGCCTTATTGGTATTTAAACCACAAACATTTTGATGATATATAATAATATTATATAATATGTCTTTATTACATGTTATTGTTTCTGTAAAGTCATAATTAGCTAATTTTATGAGTACATTATTGTCAATGTTTACCGACGGAAGATTTCCTCCGAATTTATTTTTAGAACAAGCGAAAAAAATATTTAGATATATTTTGAAAAACATTTCTAATTCCTAAATTATTGAGTTTACCAGTTGTCTGAGGATACATGTCAAAAGTTAAATCATAATTTAGGAGTCAAAACAGTATGCATATTCAAATTTCTGTATGCTATTTTGTAGACTAGAATTGAAAATTTCTACCTTATAGTTATACAAGGGTGCACCACATATATACGTAGGTAATGATATAATTACATTGGTATGCTTTATTTTTTCTAGCGTTTTTTATGTTACTTATAAGATTTGTATAGTTATAGGATTTTTTGAAGTCTTCTTCTCCAATCAAAATAACACAGTAGTCATTCATAGTGTAGTCTATTAATTTGCTATGTAGTCCACTCAGTAGCTCGATTGTTCCTGAGTGTGGTTTTATAAAATGACAGTATTCGAAATTTTCAGTATCTAGATTCTCTATAGCTTGTATCACTTTATTCCTGTTGTTACTGCTTATTACGCAAAGTCTAAAATCCTTATTTTCATGCATAAGTGTAGAATTTAAATCGCTCATCTGTTCTTCTTTATCTAAAATTGTGCTTTGATGGTTTTCATGTGTTACATTATTCACAGTACAGTTTTTTCTTTGGTTTTTGGTGTTGGTAGAAAACTTTGTCCACATTCGGCCTGGATAAAAAGTGTGTAATATAATTTTGTTTTGTTTCCCTTTTTTTGTTTCTTTTTTTTACCTATCTTTGGAGTTGAGCGACATAAATTAGCCAGTGTATCAGTTTTTTTTTATTGGCTATGATTTGTTTTTTTAAAAAACTGTTTTCTATTGATAGATTGTCTATTTCTTTTTCCGCACTTTCCAACTTCTTTTCTAAGTAAGTGATTTTAGCTCTTAGTTCTCCTAACTCCTCCCTGTTTTTGGGGCTTATTTTAGGGCAACTGCGATTTAATTTACTAGTCTCTATACAAGAACAATCCTCATCGACAATGCTCTCCAACTCCAGAGACTCAGTATGTTTTTTCTATCTTTGTTTCGATTGGTAATAAAATCAAAAAAATGTTGAGGTGTTTGTGTATTATTTTTACCCACTTTCGGTGATATTGATGATGTCTGTTCATTAGTTTTTTGTGATGTTTTTGGTGTATTTGGATAATTTTCAGACTCTGTGCAAAGTGTAACAGTGTTTGGACGAAAGTGAGAATTATTAACGAAATTTGCTGTTGACGTTGATGAGTTATTCATTGTGTGCATGATGTTTACAGGTACAGCCCCTGGTGTCAATGGTGAGCTTGTACATTCTCTTAGCAAGAGTGCGCACTTTACGCATTTCCATTTGTTGCTTTTTTTCTCTTACATTGAGTTAAATATTTTTTCTGTTACGTTTGCACAGTTTAAGTGGTGAAACTTCAAACAGCTGAAACATTTAAGAAATTGTTTATCTGTGATTATTTTATCACACTTCACACATTTCCTGACCATTTTGATATAGTTCGTTAAGTGTAACAAAAAGTGTGACTCGATCGTTTGAACGCAGCACAGTCAGCGACGTTATTGTTACACTGATAATAAATGTATTTTAGTTTGGGAAGATTTAACAATATTAAGTCATTAGTTACCACGAGTTATGTTCATGTCTTAAATTATACTATTACAATCCACACAAATATTATTTTTTGTTCCAAATATTTAAGGTACAGTCAAATTCACATATTCTAAATATTTTTAACTTTTGTGATTAAACCAAAATTTATTTAAACTTAGAAAGGAATAATCAATGTCAAATAAAGGAATTCGATTGGACTCGATCTAAGAATACATTGAGTTCATACTAACGCATTAGACCATTCGACCAATTTACTAATACTTGTACCAGTTCAAAAATGTCATTACTATGTTTCGAAATTATGAATTACGCTCAGTTAATTGGTTGGTTTGCGCAGTGTTATCAGTCATGGAAAGTTTTAAACATTCGAAACGTTAACCGACTTATTGCATATAAGATTTTGGTTTTCACTTTTTTAAATCACTTTTCCTTATGTAATGATTAAGTTAAACGCAACAAAATCAGTCCAAACTTGATTTAGAGTTAGGGTAGAGTTTAACATGTTTTCATTGACTTTTTTGCTGGATTTAAAATATATGATAAAACACGTTTTAAAACACTTTCACTTACTAATCAGAACAGGAAGACTTTATGTTTAACTTCTAGCGATTAAAATATCTATAAAACAAATTTTAAAGATTTAATTTGTGCGGAGCACCTGTTACTCGATCGCTAGCGCCTAGCGCGTGAAGGGTTATGAAGGGTTAAGAAATAACATCTTAGTGCCGGTGGTAAGAGGGTTTGTTGTAGCAATACGGCTTTCCCTTGGACATCGCACACCCATACCGTTTGTGGGCGGCGTAGTAGCGCATAGCGATGCGTCGTCTATATTCCGGATTGGGATGATGAGTCTGTTTGGTAGCACTTTTAAGTGTAACAGGCATACTCAACTTCATGTCTTAGTGCATTAGAGCTATGATACGTGGAGTGTTGATCATTGGCGTCTTGGTAGCGTGCTACTATGATACGTTTGTGATATTTTTTAGTTAACAACAATACAAACTTTGTTACCAAAGTCGATAGGGATCATGTGGGTGTGTTGTGAGGGGGCGCCATCCGTATGATAGTTGCATTGATGCTTACTGCTACTTGCGGTATTGCGTCTTGTGATGGATCTGCGGGTGTGTTGCGCCTGATTCGACGCACTCTTGTGGTTCTGATCGATAGAGGTATGCGGGTGGTGACGTCTGTTGGAATGTTTGGGGGGGACTTTGGGATGGTGTAAGCCCGACGATAGTCGTATTAATGCTTGTTGCGTTCTGCAGCATTGCGTCTTCGCGATGGTTGTTTGGTGGGACGCTATTCTCAATGGCGCTCTCTGCGTCTTGGTTTGGCTCACATCTGAGTAGCTTTGCCCAAGTCAGGTCCCTTCATTACGGGGCTGCAGACTGGCTGCCCTCCACGATATTTTTTATAACAACATAATAATTTATCTCTGTAACTTTCCCACCTTTGAATGATTGAAGGTAACTTGTTGGTGGATGAGACAAACATGATCGAAAATGCATTTACTCAACGTCAGTGACACAAAACCTTTCTGATGGCAAATTATTACTAACAACTTATAACTGCCTTTTGGCTATATCTGCCGTTGTATTGGTTGGTGGAGCATATGTGTCGACCTCATACGGGTGGTAGCAGGCGTAAGGATCTGAGGAGACTCTCAAGGCTGCGGCCGAAATCCGCACAACGTGGGAGCCCATTCCCTTGAAGTGAGCAGTAGACTCATGACACGCTCTGCGGCTAGTAGCCGTGCCGATCATGCAACTGGTGGTGATGCCATACACTTACATCACGTCTGCAGGAGTGGCGGTCTGGCAGGTGGTGGCGCTCACGGAGGGTTTACGGCCAGTGTGCTTATTTGCCTAAACCGTGTGACGTACATTCACTGTAGCTGGATTCGTTCGTATTCTGTATGACGTTTACACGCATTGACATGCGCGACTTTGGTCGATGTTTGTGCTTACGCACTAACAAGGGGCCAAGCCTCTTTTACTGCATAGCCAGTTATTTTGCTGTGGACTACGGTCCAGTTCCCGAATTAGCGTTCACTGTGGTGGGAGTGCATCAAAATGGTTGGCGCTCGCTCGCTCGCTCGCTCTCCTAGAGCGAAGCCCTTGTTTCGGGTATTTTGTATAAATATATTCAGAGCCTTTTCCAAGCGGGAAGGGATAAATAATAATAAATTGATAATGTAAATCTGATACAAGTGGAATAGGAACATTTTATGTTCTTAACCTTTCTCGAGCCCTGTCTTCGTGAACGGGGTTCACTTAGCTTATAAGGCACTACCAACAGCTTTTAATTACTCTAGTTAATATTCATTATTCCAAAAGACACCTAAAAGAACTAAGTTGCTAAACAAACACAACGTAAATAAGAGTCCTAACTAAGACGATCGCGCTCGCACGCCTGTTATTAAACCTTTTGAAAGATCATTTAGAAAGATCAAAACATATCTTATTAATCCTGGTCATATATATATATATATATATATATATATATATATATATATATATATATATATATATATATATATATATAATTTTATTGAAAGGGGTTAAATTAATTATAATTATATTTAATATAATAATATTTTTCATTAGGGGGGGGGGGGGAGCGTTACAATTTGGTGACGTGACCAGGATGTATTTTAAAAAAAAGGTCGTCTATATAAGAATTATGAAGTAGGTGTTATGCCTACAATTTATAGTATAGTATATAAATATAAAATGGCTAAAACAAAGAAAAGTTCAAATTTAGTGAAGGCTAAGCCTAAAAATGAATAAAAAATGCTTGAAAAACTAATTAAGAATGTAGTGAAAACCTTTGAGTTTAAAATAAAAGATCTCGAAGAAAGGTTTATCAACCAAACGAAAGATCACCAGATTAAAGTAAAGAAAGAAGAGGTGTACAGGGCGAGCACCTCATATGTTACTGATCCCAAACAGAGTATTGTATAAAATATACATAATGTGACAATAAACAAGCCGAAATTTGAAAGTGGGAATACTCATCCAGTAACGTTTTTAGAAGATCTCACCAATTATTTAAAGAAATTCCCATCTAATGGACTTGAAATATCAATAGCACAAGAGTGCTTAGTAGGTGAAGCCGAATATTGGGCTCGGATTAATAGTGTGCGTTGGACAACTTTTGATAATTTTATAGCAGACTTTCTAAGAGTATTTTGGGGTGAAGAGGAAGAAAATAAATTAAGAAGATTCCTTGTACAAATAAATGGAGTAAATATACGCACCGCACCATGGTTGTTTACTTTTTTATGTCATTGAAAAAGCACAGACATTATCATATCCGATACCAGAAAAAAAATAAGTTGCTGATGTTGTTAGACATTATCCTAAAACAGTGCAGCAGTTATATGGAATAGCTAAAATTGAGACAATAATTGAGACAACAGATTTCTTGAGAAATTCAGATAACATTAATAAACAAGAAGAAGATCGTGAACCTTACAATACTGAAAAAAACGAAAATTTAATAATAATACAGAGCAAATACAAAAAGAAATACAGCAATCATATAAATCATGGCGTAAACCTGAAGGAGGAAGAAAGAAGGTTAACGAAATGAATGAAATACAAGTCACTAATGAACAAGTAAATGTTTCGGCTCCCGAGCCAAATTTAGAGCAAAAGAGGTCGAACTAGTTCCCGGTTCGATCCCTTATAATGTGAAAGGGAACAAAGCATTCAATATATTATTAAAGCTGGGTTGGAGACCTGGTCAAACACTTGGTAAAAATAATAGGGGTTTGCGAAAACCTATTTCTTTAAAAGCACATTTTAATAGAAAAGGACTCAGTTATAACAATAATGTAAATAGTATAATTAAGACTTTAAAAACCAAGTCAGATTTACTCATAAGGAGTTATTGGTACAAACTGTTCGAGGAAGACGAAGATAAATATCAAAAGGAATTTATAGTGAATATGAGGTCAGAAATTAAAGTTTCAATATTTGATAAAGAAATTGATGCGCTTCTCGATACTAAAAGTGATATTACAGAGATTTCAGAGAATAAATTAAAGCAATTCAGAGAGTTTATTTTTACAAATTAAAAGTAGTAATCACAAAATATCAGTAATGCCAGTTAAAGTAATGCAAATAAAAGGTGCTGTTGGGCAGCGCAGCACAAAAATACAACAGATGATCGTATTGCCTATAAAAATAGATGAAGTAATCTTTGAAACACAAACTTTAATTGTTAATAATTTAATAACATCATTAATACTGGGGTTTGACTGGCTCAAGAAAAATAAAATATTGATAGATTTTAGAAATACGGCAATTGGTATAGAATTTAAGTTGAAAAACAAAGACTACTTCATACCTTTTAAATATAACTGTAATTCTGTATTATATAACAACTGCGTGGAACAAAGTATTGATAATCCTTTAACAAATATAAAGATAGGATCAAAATTGGAGGCCTCTGAAAAAGCTAAGCTAAGTAAGGTCTTGGAAAAGCATAAAAATATATTTTCGAGCAAGTTGGGTAGAGCGAATTGCTACGAACATAAAATTGAAATGATCGATGATGAACCTATAGTTACTAGATCTTATCCGATTCCATATGCATATAGATCGAAAGATGGTAGAAAATATACTAAATTCACGTTCAATGGAAGGTCATATGTATATAATGTTCTGCCACAAGGATTAAAAACATCGGTAAGAAGCTTTAGTAGAGCCATGAGCTTAATATTAGGACCAGAAGTCCAAGAATTTTGTGTGAATTACTTAGATGATTTAGCCATTATAACAACAGGAAATTTAGATAAACACCTGGAGCACATTGACATTGTTTTAAGTAAATTAAACAAAGCTAGCTTAACGTGCAATTTGCAAAAATGTGGGATTTATTTGTAAAGAAATTAAGATGCTGGGTTTTATAATTTCAACAAAAGGCATAAAGACAGATTCCGATAAAATTTGCGCAATTCAAGATTTTCCAGCAACCAAAAAGATTAAGCAATTCAGAGCATTTTAGGGCCTCTAATAACTCTTTGTGAATTATTAAAAAAGGGACGTTAGTTCCAACGGAGCGAAAAGGTACAGAAGGCATTTGATTTTATAAAGCAACAATTTATTAATACAACAGAATTGCATCACCCTGATTTTAGTAAACCATATTATTTGAAAACAGACTTTTTCAGTGTGGGTATGGCTGGAGTACTTTATCAGATAGATAATAATAGTGAAATGAGAATATTAGGCTATCACAGTAAAGCCTTAAAAGGTTCTGAATTGAATTGGTCTGTCACTGAACAAGAGTTTTATGCTGTAATAAGTTGTTTAAAGAAGTTCGAGACGTATTTAAGAGGCAGAAAAGTAATAATATTAACTGATCATAAAGCATTATTGTTTATTAATAATATGAAATTATTCAATTGCAGAGTCACTCGATGGATATTGTATATAGAGCAATTTAATTACGTAGTAAAGCATATATCGGGTAGAAGCAATATTGTTGCAGATGTGCTATCACGTTACCCTCCTGATGGTGATTTAATACAAGAGGATAAAAATAAAAGTTTAGAAATAGCTTATAAAGAGGGTAAACCGAATGACGAGTTAATAGAAAATTTAAATCCATATCAGTATACCAAACACAGGATATAGAGTCAGGAGTATTATTGAAAAATTAAAGACGTTAAATACTTCAACAATAGAACAAAACAATTATCTGAAACGTTATAGTTTGAGAAATAATATATTATATTACAAAACAAATTTAAAGGAAGTAATTTATTTACCTGTACCTTTGAGACGAGATGTTATAAATCAAGCCCTATAAAGTAATTAAATATGTGAGAGATATATTCTTTTGGAAAGGGTAAACAAAAGACATTAAAAAGCAATTAAGGGTGTGTCATTTATTCCAGTTATCAAAGAAAAGTAATATAACATATGTGGGTCCATGCAAATCTATAATAACAGAAAATATCGAAAACATGGTCATAGCCGACTTACATGGACCATTGGCATCAGGTACCTTTTGGTACACTTTCATATTTGTTATACAAGATTCATTTAGTAAATTCATCAAATTATATCCTTTAAAACAGTCAACAGCAAAGTGTGTTGTAACGAAAGTAAAGCATTTTGTTCAGATTATAAAGCCCAAAGCAATAATGACAGATAATGGAAAGCAGTTTATAAGTAATCGTTGGAAACAATCAATGAAAGAATTGAATATAAAACCGATATATACCACAGTAAGAAATCCGAGGCCAAATACAACAGAGCGAGTAAATAGAGAGTTGAGGACTAAGATAGTATGCCTCATTTTCAGTAAAAGGGATCTCCGGTTCTCTGCACTAAGCATACGAAACACAGCAGCATAAAGCAGTATTTTTTTTTTTTTTTTATAGAATAGGGTGACAAACGAGCACACAGTCCACCTGATGGTAAGTGGTTGCTGCGGCCCATAGACATCTACATCTATCTTCCATTACAAATCAAAATGCAGATGCGTTGTCACCCGTGAGGACTGAGATGGAATGCCTCATTTCCAGTAAAAAGGGTCTCCGGTTCTCTACACTCACCATACGAAATACAGCAGCATTAAGCTACTATTTCACGCTGGTATTCTGTGAGAGCGTGGTCCTTCCCCGGTCGAGCCGACCCATTCGTGCTACAACTATAATACTAATATAATTGCAGCATGGCTCTACCACGTATAATTATACTTGTATTCTGTGATAGCGTAGTTTTTACCCGGTCGAGGCGATAATATAGCTGCAGCATGGCTCATCATCATCATCATCATCATCATTACAGCCCTTCACAAGTCCACTGCTGAACATAGGCCTCCCCCAAGTAATGCCACAAAGCACGGTCCTGAGCCACCTGCATCCATCGACTTCCTGCATATCTTACCAGGTCGTCACTCCATCTAGTGGGGGGTCGCCCTACACTACGCCTACCGGTACGAGGCTGCCACTCGAGAACCTTTCTTCCCCATCGGTTATCGGCTCTTCGAGCTATATGGCCGGCCCATTGCCACTTCAGCTTACTAATCCATTGGGCTATGTCGGTCACTCTGGTTTTACTGCGGATATCCTCATTTCGGAGTCTATCACGCAGAGAAACTCCGAGTATAGCCCTCTCCATAGCTCGCTGAGCGACCTTGACCTTCAGCATGGCTCAACCACGATAAATTAAGTTATTTCGATATAATTTATTCTTTGTAGTTTTTTGAAATCTTTATTGATGTGTTTGAATTTGTTATTTGACCCTGTTATGTGGCTTTAGCAATATTTCAAGCTTAATGTAACAGTTAAAAGTCGTCTGAATATTATTATGTTATAAGTTATATTGTTATATATTATATTAAATAATTCATCCCCTATTTTTCACCCTTATGAGCAGAATTAAAAAAATATTTTGTCTTAATTTAAAAATTTTAGAAAATTCAAATGGCACCACCCTTCCAGTATATCTTTATATATCATCAGGCCTGTAACCTCCGAGGGTTAAGGCAGTACATATTGAACGCCTATTACTCGTAAATTTGTACATTTTATATTTATTACTTATAACTATCTATCAATGATATATCATTTTAAATTATTTCACTATCTCACCTAACGCGAGAACAAATATTTTTTATTACAAATGTATAGTAAAGTTGTCTCTTAAAGTTTCGACTATTAACAAATTTTGAGTAGATGACGTTAAAGTACTACAGTGCATTTAGAGAACCGTTTTTTACGTAAGAATAGAGACGTAAGTAATGCTTCTAATCTGATTTCCTCAACGGGATCCTTTCAAAGCAAAAAAGGCTTTGAAACGCTACTCAAAATTTTTTTTTCAGAATTACACTGGCAGTTTATACAAATTGTTTTGAAATAATACTACTTTTTACGGATTTTATCGCGTATATTTAACTTTTTAAATACCTGACGTTTCACGTTTCGAGAGCTTTACAGCACCCATGGTCACGGGGGGAGTAAGATGTTCAACGTCCAGATGTCATAGTTAACCGCGGTTACCATAGATTAAAATTTAATTTTTGTTGCGATCTACACAGTATGAACTTGGTTTGTTTTCATAGAAGAGGGGGCAAACGAGCATGTGGCTCACCTGATGTTAAGTGACAACATCCGCCCATGATCAACCGCAACACCAGGGGAATTGCAGGTGCGTTGCCAGCCCTTTAGAAAGGAGTAAGCTCTTTTCTTGAAGGTATCTTGAAGTCTTGCAGTTGTATGCTTGGGTTGGGATTTAATTTTATTTACTATAGGATCCCAAGCAGATGGTAGCACCCAGCCATCTTCTCTATTGAAATTAGGATGTTTTTTGATTTCAATAGCCTCGAGAATCATCCTTGGAAGGAATCGGTGTTCTTTAGTGAGGATTTAGATTTAGGAGGTCTATCACATCTGATGTAGTGACTGGAGCGATCCTGTACGTGTTCACAGACTGCAGACTTCCCGGAGCGAAAGGTGTTATCAGGATTCCGAATTATTAGAAACTAACACATCTAGAAAAACTAAAGAATTGTTTGCCTCTAACTCTATCGTGAACTGAATTTCAGAATTTATAGAGTTAAGATGGTATAAAATGCAGTTACTTTATCTAAAGGTAGAATAATTGCGAAAGTGTCGACTTTCAGAATTCTGAACCATACTGCGTATACAAAAAAGACTCACACAGATAGATATTTAAACGGTGATTCTCACCACCATCCTTCACAGTTAGCTAACGTGGGTAAATCTTTGTTTCAGAGAGCATGAGGGATCTGTGACAGTAAGCACCTGGCTGCCGAGCTCCACCATGTCAATCAAGTTTTGCATGACAACAAGCTTCGGGTCCCGCGCCTACGTCACAGTGAACGAGTGAAGCCGGCCACAGTCGAGCGTGTACCTGCTGTACTTCTATATGTTAGTGGAGTCACTGACAAGATTATAGTCACATACATCGCTACATCTTGAAGCGGGCTTCCATCAAAACATACTTCAAGCCGCCGAAGAAGATTGGTCAGTTTTTACCATCAGTCAAGCGTAACGTCCCTCTATCGCAAGATGCAGGAGTGTACAAGCTTAATTGTGAATGTGGTCTCTCCTACATAAGACAAACTAAAAGATCAGTTAAAACTCGCGTTAAAGAACATTTGGCTGATGTGAAGAATCGACGCTCCGGGAAGTCTGCAGTCTGTGAACACGTACAAGATAGCCCCTGTCACTACATCAGATTTGATAGACCACAAATCCTCACTAAAAAACACCGATTCCTTCCAAGGATGATTCGCGGGGCTATTAAAATCAAAGAACATTCTAATTTCAATAGAGAAGATGGCTGGGTGCTACCATCTGCTTGGGATCCTATAATAAATAAAATTAAATCCCAACCCAAACATACAACTGCAAGACTTCAAGATACCATAGGTTCTACTGTGTAGATCGAAACAAAAGTTAAATTTTAATCTATGGTAACCGCGGTTAACTATGACATCTGGACGTTGAACATCTCAGTCCCCCTCGTGACCATGGGTGCTGTAAAGCTCTCGAAACCTCGAGTATTTAAAAAGTGAAATATGCGCGATAAAATCCGTAAACACTAGTATTATTTCAATGTGTAGTGTTCGCGTAAATATAAAAAAATCATTATGTAAACCAGTACGGACTGGTAATTGCAAACAAATTGTTTTATCAATAATATCATTTAAATTTTATTTATAGACTACATGTGATGATAATCTTATAAATAGTCGTTCAGCAATTAGGAGTGGGAAATATTGTTTTTATTTTACAAATACACTGATCGATATTTTCAAATAATGTTAATGATAGAAATACGGAACATAATAATTTATTTATTACTAAAATAATGTCAAATATTGACAGAATATTACTGTTCGGTAATTTTTAATAGCAGTTGTAACTATGCATAAAAATATTATTGCACAAAAATATTCCTGCAAAAGATCTAATGGGTTCTGCATGTCCCGCATTCCAATTTTATTATTAATTTCATATTCCATACGGGAGTAAATTTTACTCGAAAATAAATCGTCATTCATTCCAGAGCTCAGAGTTATTCCAAATTCTATAAATAGCGAGCCTATTACTACAACACGAAAATGCACGCACGAAATGAGAGAGATATTACGTGAATAGTTCGATGACGTTTCTTTATTGGTATTACTTCACTTATATTACCGACAGTGTCAATTTCAAGCTCTCTTCATACGGTATATTTTGCGATTAACCTCACTCATTTTGTATATCATACTCGTAACAACAAATAATATCAAGAAATATTACACATAATAAAATCAAACACAACGAATAAAACTTCATACCTTGCAAACAACTATTTTAGACACTATTTCGACAAAAGCGAGTGGACATGCTTTAACCTTTTACATCATCGCACAACAGAACGATATCTATTAACCGAGTTTTCATATTTGTTCATAATTCACTATGCTAGTTGCGATGAGTTATTTCAAACATTAGAACCCACCCTTAGTCGCATGAAAACAGTGCCTTAATGCGACCTAAATTTTGAAAAAATAAAGATTATTTTAGAGAATCAACTATACTTAACTTTTATCTATAAAATCGTCACCAATAATAATATAAGTTCGTCGCCAAAATTCTCGTTTAACATTTAAAATTGTATTATATTCTAAAGTAATAATAATACAACTTCATGATATATGCTTGCTATATGCTTACATACGAGCTTACAGGTGGCATATATCATGCATATGCTTGCTATATGCATGATATATGCTACCTGTAAGCTCGCGCGAGGTACTATTGTGTACACGAACTAAACACCTTACGCTGGCTCGCGCGAGGTACTATTGTGTACAAGAAGTACTACCCTTTGAAAAAGAATTTTTTTAATTAAAAAAAAACCAAAAGCAATAGGTAATGTATAATAGAAACAAAGACAAATATATGCTCTATGACTTGATATCTTTGCCTGGCAATGTTACTAAGAAAAAACTAAAAATAAATTACTCTATTCTTCCGGCGTTCCATACGTCACATTGTTGCGTGTTGCTCCATACATTTCTTCGAATTTATTTTATTTGTTGTTTTTTGAATTTAATTGTATATGTTTATTGATATTCCTTGTAATATAGTAAACACGTAGATATATAATTTGTGGTATAAAAAGTGAAAAGTAAATTGCCAAAAGTACTTCAAATTCCGAAAGGCCCGTTTTGGCGGGCGGGTTATAAATGTGTTATTTTTCAAATTCTCATTTATTTTTAGTGTAAAATGTAAGTAAAAATAGTTTTCCTACATATTTTGAAATAACATGACGTTGTATTTATTTCAAATTCACACAAACATATTTTAGAAATATTGTTCGAAATGTCATACAGATAATATATTATTATTTTTTTTTAATTTTTTTATATTTTAATATTTTTGGTATGAGTAACGAATGGAAACACATAAAATATAAAATATACATATTTCCAAACAATTTCATATAAATTTCTCCAAAAACAAAGGTGTAGAATTCAAATTAGTAGTAATTTTGTCACTAAAATTGAAGTTTATACTACTATTATGCTATACAGTGTAATTTATATACTTTATTACAATTTCTAGCAACCAAAAATAATTTTATTCGATAGTTTATACATTCAACAAGACTTCCTGTAAGTTTTATCCATAAATATTGTCTCAAAGTGAAAATATAGCAAAATTTGCAATATAGCAAAAAAAAATTAATAAAAATTTTCCCGCCAAAAAGGTCCCGAGGGAACGGGAGTATAACATGTCGCATGTCTGTCAAGAGCTTACAGGACAAAGGAAACATTTTAAAAATGTTCACCTTTTATTGGTAATGTTACCACACAAATTGTGAATCCAATTAATGCCAATATATTTATTATAAAAAGCTACATACATCTGTTGACGAATCCATTAAGAACAAAAGAGCATTAGCTTTTATCAAAGAATTATTCTTCAACCTTTTTATCTTTACACTAGATTACACACAAACCCTATTGCGTAAAAGCTTTTAATATATATAGATATAATATATAAATCTCAATTTTATTAAATCTCAGTTGCGACATATTTGTTTTCGTACCCTTTAAACCTCATTGTGTTGAGCAAAAATAATTTAAACATTAAATTTAATGTAAAGATCTCACAACCCATGCAGATGAAAGGTTTTCGAGCCGAGACAGAGTGACGACCTTATGGTAAGACATGAAATAATTAAACACACTGGGAGACACAGAACAGTACCGTATTTTTTCGCTTGTGAAGGGCTAGAATAATAATCGTGATGATAACGTAGTGTTAATCAGCGCAGTGTTACACTAGACAAAACTCGAAATAACATGCTCATCACCTAGCTGATTGGTGGTCCGCTGTCGTGCGATTTACACGGGATATTTGCAAAGCACGGCCACACTGTAGTTTATTGACGCCGGCGCTTTTTTCGGACCGATACAAATTAAGGACCTTCAAGAAATAGGTGTACTTCTTAGTATATTCAATTCAATTCAGTTTATTTGCTATTCTTGTTGTATACATCTTAATTATAAAAATAGTTCAAAACAAGAACCCTGCAAGGACACTGCAAACAATTAACTTAAATATTAACGAGTTCTTACTACATTATTTATTCCTATTTCCTACTCAATCACTAAAAAACGCTTGCAAATGAGTAATAACACTTGTTCGTTAAATATGTATTCAAAGCCTGAAAAGCTCAAAAAGGAAGTCATTTTGAGCTTTAAGGAAGTATTTTTGAGCTTTTTAGGCTTTTAATGCTTCTGATACGTTCTGGTATTTTATTATATATTTTTTATTGACATTGCATAGGGGCCGGTGTTTATGGTATTTAATTTTCATGTAGCTGTGGATAGTTTTATTTTTGGTCGTAAATTTTTAGGGTGAAAATATAAAGCCGGCGACACACTTGCAATTCCTCTGGTTTTTGAGGATGATAAAATGTGACGGTGATCGCTTGAAGAGGAGACAAATGAGCATAGGTTTCACCTAAAAAAGAGTCTTTCAATTATTCGTAGTTGCGTTATTATTATTATCTTTGAATCAGACTCATATTATCTCATTTTTTTATTTCTCTTACCTACAATCCCTACAACGAAACTGGTTTCGGTATTTCCAGTGTACCTGTTTTTTAGTAGTTTTAGGTAGACACGATGATTGCGCAACGTAAAAATATCGGTTATATATTAAATTTTTTGTTGCAATTAAAATAACGAGTGACATAGTGACAAACAATCGCACATACCATCTGATAATAAGTAAATGCTGTGACCCATCATCATCATCATCATTACAGCCCTTCACAAGTCCACCGCTGAACATAGGCCTCCCCCAAGGTATGCCACAAAGCACGGTCCTGAGCCACCTGCATCCATCGACTTCCTGCATGTTTTACCAGGTCGTCACTCCATCTAGCGGGGGCTCGCCCTACACTTTCCCTACTGGTTCGAGGCTGCCACTCGAGAAACTTTTTTCTCCAACGGTTGTTGGTTCTTCGAGCTATATGGCCGGCCCATTGCCACCTCAGCTTACTAATCTGTTGGGCTACGTCGGTCACTCTAGTTCTACTGTGGATATACTAACTTCTAAGTTTATCAAGCAGAGAAACCTCGAGCATAGCCCTCTCAATAGCTCGCTGAGCGACTTTGAGCGTCCTTATACGACCCATACACACCTACCCCTACGACTGTGACCCTTACATACCTACATCTATTATCGAATCAAAATGTAAAAGATGCGTTGCCATTCCTGGGCACAAATTTAAATAAAATTCCGTGTTATCAGTAAAAAGGGTCTCCGTAGAGAGCTATACTTACCAAAAACACAAAAGTCTTAAGTATTTTACGATAGTATTCTGTTAGGGCTAGGTGTATTCGATGGTATGGTATAACAAAGGTGTGGCGTGACTGTGCCACGTTAAAAACTATCATAAATCCACGTAAATATATAATAATCTATCATAAATACGTCCGATTATAATGTAAGTATCTTCGAGGCAAGAGTGAATGGCTTTTGTTATGCTAAATCAGGTGGGATAATAGTCAAGCACTGGTTTATAATAGTAAAAAATTAAATATATTATGTTATGTGATATAATGCGGTTAAGGTATTATATAATTTAGCGTTAGTAATTATATAATGAGTACGTCAACACGCATTGGGGCTGCGTGGCGGACACTTCCTTGCCCTAAAACCCTCTCAGAAATTAAGGGAGGCCTGTGCTCAGCCGTGGGACGTATATACGCTGTAACTTTAATTATATAATGCTATATTTGCTTTTTTTTAATCTGCGTTTTTTAAGTAAAGTCACAAAATGCGTTTTCTGGAACAATTACATATTTTTTGGCGTACTGTTATAATCATTTGCAGCCTTACTGCACTGCCTATAAATAATGTTGACTTAGCTTTATGGTTTAGTGTTGCAGTCTAGCAGTTTGGCCACAGCAGTCTGTTTCTATCTTTAAACTTGTTCGGCTATTTACGTACCTCAATTTAATTTCACTTCAATAATAATTTAATATAGTGCTTTTAAGTGTGAACTAGTAAATAAAATTATTTAAAGCCTACTGTCGAATTTCGTACACGTGCAGCCGATGGTCGAATTATTCTCAGCAGACTGTCGATGTCCTGCGTGTCCAGTACAATAATGGATTTAGGACCTAGTTGGTACTACCGCGATTTTGCAGTGCATCAGCGCACACGGTTGAGTATGTCATTATAAGACAAAACTTCAACTCCATCATGGAAATAATTGCTAAAAGATTGACTTATTTCTTCAAATGCAATATTACCGTCTCTATTTAGTTAATTATTAATATTATTTAAATAATTTTACACTCGCCCTTTAGCGGCAGATGTCTCGAGTACCACAGTGCATTCATGCATACACACTTCATATGAAAATTTTTATTCGCTTAGTTCAAACATGATATAGTGGATTTACTTACAATATGAGATGGTAGATGTGCAGCAACAGCTTTCTGATTAATATTCAAAATAATCTAAAATCTGCAGTGGTAAGTCGTCGCCACTATGCAAACATATCCCTCATCCCCTATCATGTCATTTATGAAAGAGGCTTATGTTCAGCAGTGGACTGTTAAAATGATGAGATAAAATATATGTTTTATTTTACTTGCGATTGCTGTCACTTGGCGACACTTCAGCTCAATTTTTGTGACTAGTATAAACACTTGTACTTATTTCACAACATTTATTTCAAATTATTAATGTACTTACTATTTAAATCGACCTTACCGAGTAGTGGTTGTATATGAACATCCACTACACCATATAATCCCGTAGGTGTCTTAGGAGGCGGCAGAGGAAAATAAGCCTGGAGATAGGCAGCAGCGTCTTCCTAATAACGACAAAAATGAAAAACTATAGCCACCAAATTGCTTGCCAAGCGTGGCAACTATGGCAAATATCCTCCCTATGAGGCAATCTATAGAGGAGGCCTATGTTCAGTGGACTTAAGCTGCAATGATAACGTAAAAACCGACCAGTTTTGCCTCACGGCCTCATCGTTGTATATAATAGTAACGAGCATTGGAATCACAAAAATATATCTTTTTTCGTATATTTAGGTGAATACTACATTAATAAAAGGTTTCATGTGTAGTACTTATTTGTACATGTGGCGGCGCTGTCGTCACGCCACAAGCAAAAAAATACATCGAAGCCTAAATCGCGCTATCACAGTTCCAAATCAAAAACAGCATATATAGAATAGCTCCGAACAACGGAGTATTGACCACTCCCGGGCAGAACACCTTACCAGGCGGGAAATCTTCCCTTTTTTTTCCATCGCCAAAGTACACGTATAGTACGTGTTCTATAGTATACTACACATTAAACACACAGGTTAATATTTACACCTTAAATATTTTATATAAAGTTATAAAGCGATAAAATCCATAAAATTAGTTTATCCAATATATTTCTTCATTCTCGAGTTTAATGATTATCTTGACTTTCTTACTATATATTTGCAGAATTTTCTCATTTTATTTATTATATTTATATTTTTATACGAGCTTTCATGGCATAATGCGCCAATATAATTTAACTTCCATAACTAAAACCAGGACAAAGCCATAAAATATTTTCGAACGGATAATAATACTGAATACGGCATTAAGTGGTAATGATGTGATAACGACGGTAGGAAATTTTTTGGTACGGATTTACTAAATCGTAAATACAACAAAATCACGAAATCTGAAATTATGCAGTCAATCCATTTTCGATAAAACTGTATTTATTGTAGTTTAAAATAAAGACGGGCTGTGCAAATACACTACTCGGTTTTATTACAAAATATGAGCGAAAATAGCGAAGATAAGCGAAATATCTAAACAAAAAATCCGCGGAATCGAACATGAAAAACCAACATTTCAGGAAGTCTGCAATCTGTGGCGATACGTCTGCTATGAAATCAGCTTTAAAAGACTACAATTTTTCACAATAGAAATATACTAACCAGCGTAGCGTTAATATTAACATTGACATTAAGATAAAAAATAAAAATATTCTAATTAGAGCATGTTATCATTAATAAAACCTGAGAAAAGAAACCAATTCACTATAAATTATTACGAAAGCAAATGAGTAATATTACAAATATTTTTAAATGTAGATAATTAATAACGTACAGTAATAAAAATCAAACCAAAAACAACTAATTACCTAAATACAATGTCACAAATCTCCATTAGCAATAAAATTATCGGACAAACACGTAAATTAATTAATTATTTTATTGTTTTTGTTGCAAATACTTTTATAACAGGGACTAGCTGCATGCCTAAATATACATTAAAAAGTATTCTATATCACCGCCATGGTCGCCAAACATCATCTGGTATTGAAAATGTCAAATCAAATTAAATTTTAATTAGGTATTACACGTAAACTTTATGTGGATTGACCACCTAGTGGAGGTACCACCTGGTGTTAATTTTAACCTGGTATTAATTATCAAGAGCGGCAGCCGGCGTTGGCGTAAACCAAAGATGGGGTGCGCGCACTCGCGTGTTATACCTACAATAACTGCACTAAGGTTGTGATCTCGTCACATCACTCAGCTGTTATCACTTTAGTAGTCGATTATCACGACTTTTAAAGTTTTATTTCGACCAATTGTGGTAACCATGCATAAACTATGTCTACTTGACGACCACTAAGATGTTTTTAACATGTCTGCCTTGTACCTCTATACATTTGCGACACCGTCTGATTCACACCTAGTTCACGTGCCACCATCGGATCTTCCCCAAACATGTCGAGAATGTGCTCGATGTCATCGTCGTCGTACATTCCCGGTCTTCCTAAATCTCTACATTGTTGATCACGGGCTTGTATACTGCCAGTATTGTACATACGAATCTGAAGTCGTTGAAATGTCATCGCCAGATCTATTTAGTAATAAAGTGGAAATTTGTAAATACAATATGTATTTAAATACTTATGTTACAAACCCCAATGGTTGAAAGAATATCCGCTAAAACAAATCTTCCAAATCCAAAGTAAAACAACCAAAATTATTTGAATACTTCCACTTTATTACTAAATGGATCTAGCGATGACGTTTCAACGACTTCACCTTCGTATGTACAATACTGGCAGTATACATGGCCGTGATCAACAATGTAGAGATTTAGGAAGACCGGGAATGTAAGACAATGATGACATCGAGCACATTCTCGACATGTTTGGGGAAAATAAATTTATCCAACACGTCATCTACAATAAAACCGAGTTTGAAAAAAAGTTTGGACTTTTTTTTCCGGAGTAGTAAAATCTGTTGATTTATCTCTCGATGTACTTGGTTGTGGCTTTATTATTAACCACTCTTAATAAAAACCAATTATCAACATAACAAAATAACAATAATTAAGGAAACCGTGGTAGCTCAGATGGTTAACGCTCGCTGTAAATAGAACAGAACGCGAGTAACCCGGGTTCGATCCCCGCCGGCACCAATGAAATTGTTAATTGCAATTTTCAGTGCTGATTTACCACGTGCTCGGCGGTGAAGGAAAACATCGTGAGGAAACCTGCATGTCTGAGGAATAAGAGAAAAAAAATTCGAAGACATGTGAAGCTCGCCAACACGCATTGGGGCAGCGCGACGGACACTTCCTTGCCCTAAAACCCTCTCAGAAATGATGGGAGGCCTCTGCACAGCAGTGGGATGTATATAGGCTGTAACTTTAAGTAAACGATAAAAAGTAATAAAACTTTTAACAAATAACTTGTTACGTGTAACGTACTATTATTACTAAAATGGCCTCCTAAATGTTGGCAAACCTGTCTTGACCCTGACATGTTTTTGCCGGAAAAAAGAGACATTATGACAAATACACAAGATAGAAAGAGAAACGTAATAGATTGTCAACTCCACAGTCGTTTTAAAGGTAAATGACCTTTCTTATCGCTGCTAGTTGGCGGTACTTTGCACATTATTCTTATTGAACTTAATCAATATTCAATCGAGCCCATCCAAATACAGCCCAAGTTTAACTTCCATCAAGTTGATGTGCCTGTTAAATCTCCCTTTCATTTAAAGCACTATTGTTTCTTTAATACATCATTTAATTGATATTTTTAAATAAGTTTTTTTATTATCTACAGAAAAACCATAGGACAGCACCTTTTATAATAATAATAATAATAATATTGTGATCCACACCAAAAGAGATGGAGCTTGATTTCACACATGTTTGGGCCCGGCGTGAACAAAGTTATAATATGTCGTATTTTGAAGATTTAAATATTTTATAAGTATGTCAATAAATCGTATTATCTCTATTTATACCCTCTGTATCATATCATCTATATTTATGTTGATTAAATTTTATATTAGTTGGTAATACTTTAATATTTCATAATTCATATTTATTAAATATTTACTGCAAAAAAACTCAAAGAATTTTAGGTAAATTATAACCTAATTCACGCTTAGTTTTGCTCTCTATCTGTTTGTAAAGTTTCGTTACAATCGGTTCTAGTCATTTATAATCGATGATTAACCCGAATAGATAGACAGACAGAATTGAAAAAAAATGGTTATTCATGTTTTTTTTTTCATTCTTCAGCACCACAAAAGACAGTTATTTGATTTTAAATCAAATACTTTAATTTTATTTGTACTATATATTATCTATATAAAATTTAAAATTAGTGTATAAGTTTGCTTTATAAGATTACAATCACTTTATGGATAAAATAATGTCAATTTTCCAAATTGTTTTTTACTTGAAATGAAACTAATTTTTCGGATATTTCGTGTTACCATTTATCAAGCACACGTGTTGGCAATGCATAAAATTTAAAAATAAATAAATTTAACACAACGTCATCCGTAAAATTAGTTTATGCTTTTTATATAAACCTTTTAAATTGAACCCGTCATCTACATAAAATTGTGAATTCACCAGTTTTATTATAACAAGTACATAATATAAAATTTGTACCAGTTCTCTGCTCGACGTCTGCCTTCCATCCTCATTCATCAACTCTCTTCGTGCCTCATCGGGTTGTTACTCCATGAATTGAGGCGAATTCAACGACAACCATTAATATGAGTCTGTCACGCCAGAATAGCATTTGGTTGTAAGTTTTGGTAGATTGATACTATAAAATGATAAATTTTAACTTTCTTAAACGTGAGCTTGCCGCATTTGGGGTCCTTCTAAGTTTTAAATGTTCACGGTGCAAGGGAGCACTTAATCCCATACCGTCACGTGATGTTCGTTGAAAGCGACAATGTGAGACTACAAATCTTTCTTGAGTTTCTTGATTTTATATCATCAAATTACGGCATATTGTTTCATATATACATGTTGTTACGCCGCAGACTGATGTGTGTAGTATAAAAGGTACTAGAGTGACTCATTAGTGAAGTAGTCTTAAACGCGACTGCCGATTATGAGATCCCGAGTCCGGTCAAAAAATAATTTATTGAATTTTTCTGTCATGAATTTTGTGTTGTCAGTCCACTGTTGAACATACGCCTCCCACAAAGCACGCAACTTAGCCCGGTCTCGTGTATCACGCATTCAGGCACTTTCGGCAGATCGTCGCTCTATCTATCATTTGGTGTCCCCCATTGCTATTGTTTTTACTATAAGCTAGTGCTTGACTATAATAACACCCGGTATTAAGATGTGATGAAACCCTTTAATTTAATAAAAACCAATCACTAACATCATAGTGATAGTGGTAGAGATCTAATTTGCTAGACTGGTAATTATGTATATAAATTTGATTAATTTCGTTGGTTTATGTCATATGTGGAAACTGTTATCAACTCCAAGTTGAATTGTATTGTATTTAAATAATTTCTAGTCGTAGTACTTTTTAAATTGTTAAATGAATAACGAAACGCAAAGGAAGTGTTTCAAGAAAGCCAACTCTGTTGGAGTTATTAAAAATAATTTAGAGCCTTTTATCACGCCATTCTGCAACGAAATAAATAAACGTTAAATAAACGCTCTGTTCACTCCTTTATCTGTGTCTCTAGAGAGACATCTGTTATGCAGGAAAAAACATTACGTTTTCCCGAACTTGAAACTTTTAACAATACACATTTATTGATGGCTTTAAGTCACAAAGATTGAACTTCTAAACAGTAGGTATAAATGCAAACTTTTATGAAAATTCTTATTATAATGTGGAAAGTCTCACCAGTAGTAATTTATGAATCAGGTTCTTGGTGTTAAAGGTAAACTTCTTGACAAAACCTGCATGTTTTAGGAATAAAGCACTTCGAAATAACGTGAAGTTCATCAACATGGGGGGCTATAAATAATTGCTTAATTAATACTCTTAGAAATCTGAGTAATCGTGTGACTAGCACTACGGCTTGTACAGACTGTAACCTCACTTTTTATAAACTGTATCATTTATTAAATTTTATTTTTTATTTGACATATTTTTTATGACATAACCTCGTTATAATTTAATAACGAAGTTATGTCATAATGGAAGAATAATGGTAGCAGTGTTATTTCCTTTCCGGATACTATTACAGATTACATTATTTGAGCGACGAGAGACATGTAAATTATTTCTTGAGCTTACGCGAGTACTTCACATAGAATAAAACCAATTTTACGAATTTTATCGCGTTTAATTTTAACCGAACGCCAAAATGGTGTAAGTGCAGATCTTCAAAATTATATATATATATATATTTGAAGAAATTATATATATTTATTATTTATAATAATAACGCACATCATATCTTATTTGTACGAAGATGGTTTCAGTTGTCTAAAGGCTCCGGTAGCCACTTAACTTTTGTACACCTACTTTGGTACACCTACATTATACGTGCCACTGCTGGGTTCTCTCATTTTTGATATGGTCTTAGGGCAAAGAAACGGCCGCCGCGCTACCCGAATAATATAAGCGATCTTCACATGTCTTCGAATTATTTTTTTCTTATTTCTCAGACATGCACGTGTACTGACGATATTGTCCTTTACCGCCGAACACGTGGTAAATCAACACTCAAAATTGTAACTAACATTTTAATTGATACAAGCGGTTATTAAACCTGGGTCGCTCGCGTAGTGCGTAATTTACAGCGAGCGCTAAACCTCTGAGCTACCATGGCTCTCTAATTGTAGAACAACAACAATGATGACTAACCAACTAACAGAATTGTGACTCTCTTGTTAGTTGGTTGGTCATCATTGGTTAAATATATAGTTTTTGCGGTATACGCAAACCGTAACATAAAAAGTAATATTACGTATTAAGCCACGCTGCAGATACAATAATAGTTATATCACAAGTAGGTCGATAAGACTCACAGAACAGCAGCGTAAAATAACAGCTTAATTTTACTGTGTATACATTGACATATATATTACTAGCGTATGTGTATCGTAGGCGAGTGTAGAGAACCGGAGACTTTTTTTTTACAGGAAACTCATTCCGTTTTAGTCATGGGTGGCAATACCTCTACAATTTGATTGTCAAACAATGATAGATGATAATGTCTATGGCCACAGCGTCCACTTAATATCAGGCGGACTGTGTGCTCATGTATTATTCTTATTATATACAAAAATATTAGAAAGTATATAAGCATAAAATGAAGCAAATTTAAGAGCGTATGCACATCTTACAAAAATTATATTTTGCGCATTGAAAGATCTCAAAGAGCTGTGCCAAAAGTTATGTTTTATAAGCCTTTTAAGTTTCCCACAAGTAATTCGTTCTCTGAAGTAAATGTGCTGACAGTCCGACAGCTCCAAGTTTTTAATGAGGTAACTGAGAAATTATTAAATATAGATAGGTAAAAATGCAAACTGTTTAGCAAAATACAACACACACACACACACACACACACACACACACACACACACACACACACACACACACACACACACACACACATACACAAGCGCGCGCGCACGCACACACTCACACGTGTCGTAATTACATAAAAACACACATATTCTACACACGTACACTACACACTGATATTCTACACACTGGCATCTACGTATTAAATATTTTATTGTTTTAAAAAAATGTAATATTAACTTAGTCACTAATCACTACGTTTCAACTATTTTTATGTGGAATATAGAATAAGTTTTTTTTAAACGTTTACTATAACATTTGAATATTAATATAAGTGTGTGTCACATTTATAGAATATCTCTCTTGCCTTACCCATGTATGGTACAACTAAACATTTAGCTATAATAGTATTGAGCCATTTGTCGAATTAGAACAAAGCACATGGCTAATTAATTTACTTCTTCCCACTTTTATTCATTTCTTGATTGCGTTAAAATTGTTTTTTCTATTTGGTATGTATTTAATGGGCAGGGCTTAGCAGCTGTAACACAGATCTGTTACCTAGCACGGTTGCTAAAGATAATATAGTATTGAGTTAGATTACGTCTTAGCAATGTAATTTTATAAGTTTTTTGTTTCTATTTAAAGTATGCTTGGATTCAATAAATAAATATTATATTATTTTATATATTAAACTAGCAATTCTTGTATATACATATACATATATATATATATATATATATATATATATATATATATATATATATATATATATATATATATATACAAGAATTGCTAGTTTAATATATAAAATAATATAATATTTATTTATTGAATCCAAGCATACTTTAAATAGAAACAAAAAACTTATAAAATTACATTGCTAAGACGTAATCTAACTCAATACTATATTATCTTTAGCAACCGTGCGTATATATAACAGTGTGAGTGGACAGGAATGTGTTATGGCCATAGAGAATATAACCACTAGAGAGCGTATAGGCAGATTTCTTTTAAGCACACGGCTCACTACTGCGGGCCGGGGGACGAGGAAGAACGCGTGGCTGCAAATGGTCAAGTTGCGTTGTTATGAATAACGTTAGGGTTGCTCTTCTTAAAATAGTCAATATCGATAAAATGGATTTTAACATTATAAAAAATACTAAATTAAAATTATAGAATTAAGAGTTAATCAAAATGTTAATCAAAATGGCGTTTAACGATTTCTTGATTTTGTACACCTATGCGACTTAAAATTTCTTCATTTTCTTGAGTTATATAAGATTTTTTTGTCAAAGTATTCAAAATTTCTTTTAGATTTGCATTTTTTTTTACCAATAACCTATTTTTATCTTGAAGCCTCTTAACGTCTTTCTTTTTTTTACTAAGAGAATATATAAGATGGTCTATATGTCGTTTCATTTTGCGTTTACGTGGAGTCAGGTCTTCAATTACTGGGTTCACTATTTCTCTGTTACTCATTATTGAACTCTGAAATAATAATATATGATAAAATAATAAATATGAAAAGAAAAAGGTAATAAGAAATATTAAAATTGAACTTTGCAGAAATATTTAGTTGAGAAGAATGTAAAAATGAAGCTTACAGGAATTTCATAATCATGGTAAGGCTTAAAAATGTCATTATCGTGTAATTTAAAACACTGCAAAGGAGTCTGATCTTCAGTTGGTGCATTAGCTTCAGCATGCACTTGTTTATTTGATAATGATAAACAAGTCGGGTATCAATAAACACAGTTACATAAAATTTTACCCGTGGACTTATTATCGAAACAAATTAACTTACAGGGGTGATATTCTGATACGAAGGCCCGGGTAAATTAGTATTCGACTCAGTTATACTATTTGGTGAAGCCTGTAAATAATGATTGTTTCTTATATTCATGATTTCACTTTTCCAACATTACATCAATAAAAAAAAAGTTACCAATATAGGCAAAAACAAGGTTGGTATCGCTGAACTAAATAGACGGCGGCGTTGCTTTAAATATTCAAAACAGTCAGGGGTAAAGTGCCTTGAACAAACAGCGCTGTATTTAGTTGGAAACCAATTTTCCCTATTAACTTTATTTATCCACTCTTCTTTTAGTTCCGGAATCTTCGGAAATCTAAAATAAAAACATGTATGTATGCTGAAAACACACAGATAAAAACATTTTTTTTACATCAAAGGCCACCGCCGTTAAAAACTACAAAGTGAAAAATAATTACTATACAAAACAACAAATAGAACGTTATCAAATACATAGTGTATTATCAAATTCACTGTGATTGATTTTATGATCGTCTTTCACGAAATTGTAGCGAATTCAAGTGAAAGTTTTACTTATTTGTTGTTATCCGTGACTTCGTAATAATAGCGTGTGAAATCGCCCGACCGCTCTGGGGCCAATCAGTTTCAGTGGTGTATAACGACATAAAAATTATCGGTCGGGGACAGAGAAAAACAAAAAAATTCCCGAACATACATAAAAAAAATACCGACCAACTGCGAACCTCCACCTTTTTTTGAAGACGGTTAAAAGTAGATAGGTATTTTATCACAGTATGTGATTTGAATAAATTTTTTAATAATTTAAATTTTATTATTTTCGATATCGACTTTTAGCTATTAAAACACATACATAACAACACTAAACAACAACGTAACAGCACTAATTTTTATGATAAACATACAAAGGGAAAGAAAGGGATAGAAGCATTAGAATTGTCTAATGAAAGAACGAGACTTTTCCAAAAGACATCAACGCGAGACTCAACCGAGTCGTTATTTTACCCAGCCACCATTTTAAATTGAACCCTGTGAATGCTCATAATCTGATTTAATCAAAAATGATTTTCGTTTTTTTTACTTACCGATGAAAAGTTATTCCATCCTTTTTGTAACTAGATGTCTTGGAATGCTTCCCACACCATTTCACCGCGCATGAAGGCATTTTGATACGTTATAATTGCGTAAAAAGTTATAAAAATTTATCGTGCACACAGGTCTAACACTTGGACAATAATAAAATAGTTACTAGTACCGTATCCTATACATAGGCGACAAAATACTAATAGTTTTCGAGCGTCGGCGCATTGTATGCGCAGTCAAGTGGTTATATAGTCTTTGGTTATGGCAAACACTGAACACATATGGGTTGAGCGATGGTTTGATACAGGCATTAAGGTCTCTTTATAGGGATTCTAGTGCTTGTGTCAGGATAAATGGGGTCTACTCGGACTGGTTTGGCATCCAAAAAGGTGTCAGACAGGGTTGTGTAGCTTCCCCTTGGCTGTTCAACCTATTTATGGACCGGTGTTTGCAAACTTTGAAAGATGAAGAATGTGGGTTAAGAATGGGCGAGTAAACCGTCAAATGCCTTTTGTATGCCGATGATCAAGTCATATTTGCGTCATCGGCGGCTGAGTTGCAAATGGTGGTTACATTAATGAACTGGGAATTAAAAGAAAGGGGAATGAAAGTGAACGCACGTAAGACGAAAGTGATGGTTTTTGAAGGAGAAGAAAGCAAAACGGTATGTGAAATAAGAATAGAAAGAGAGTTAATTAAGCAAGTGGATGAGTTTGTGTATTTGGGATGTGTATTTAGTAGGGATGGTAGATATGATAGGGATATAGAACGACGAGTAAATTCAGGGAATAGAGTGAATGGGGCACTACACTCTATTATGAAGAACCAGAATGTGTCAAAACAGGCACGTATGGTAATTCATAATGCTGTGTTAGTCCCTAATTTAATGTATGGTAGTGAAAGCTGGGTGTGGCAGAAGAAGCACGAAAGTAGAATAAATGCTGTAGAAATGCGGTCTTTAAGGAATATGCTAGGGTTGAATCTGAATGACAGGGTGAGAAATTGCGTGATAAGAGATAAATGTGGTATGCAAGATGATGTTGTGACCAGGATTAAGAAAGGAATGCTTCGGTGGTTTGGTCATGTGGAAAGAATGAATGAGGAAAGAGTGACAAAGCAAATTTATATGGCATATGTGAACGGCCGAGTCGGGAAGGGACGCCCTAGGAAAAAGTTTATCGACCAAATTGGCGATATTTTGAAAATGGGCCACGTTAGAAGTACCCTTATACGACGAGCATGTATGTGTAGATATATGGATGTAAAAGAGGCGAAAGAGGTATGTCAGGATCGTGCCAAATGGAAGTCCGGAGTCTCTGCCTACCCCTTTGGGTGACAGGCGTGAGTGTTTATGTATGTATATAATCGGGATCTTGGAAACGGCTCCAACGATTTTCATAAAATTTAGTGTCCAGGGAGTTTCGGGGATAATAAATCGATCTAGCTAGGATTATTTTTAGAAAATGTCTTTTTGTCCGTGTTTTTAGGCAATGAAAAACTGCTACAATATCGTTAGAATAAGAAGGTAAATTTTGACAGATTGCTAATGATTTTAAATAGCTTAATTAGTATAATGGGCGGTCACAGAATCGTAAAACCCCGGTTCGAACCCAGACCGACCGACCGACTTTTTAAATTTTTTTTCAAGTTCCTTTCTTTTTTGAGAAAATCTATTTTTTCGAGCTCTTTTTTTAGTATTCTTTAAAACACGAAAATTTAAATTAAAATAATTACACTCATGATTTTTATTCAAATAACCAGTTCCGTTTTTTCTGTTATGTCGCTAAGATTAAAAAAATATTATTTATATTTCATCAGTATGTAATTTGTATCTAAATATAATTTCCAAAACACACGAATTAAAAAAAATCGAGCGAAAAATACCGAGCAAAGCTCGGTCAACCAGGTACTATTATTATATTATCCTGTGTATATAGAACCACGACGCATTAATGGCAGCCGTTCACGTCCATAATAGAGCTACAAAGCAGTAAAGATAGCATCGTCTTCCGCCTGTGTCTTCCGCTTTTACTCTTTTAGTATCAATTTTAACTTTTTCGTGAGTAAAAGCTACCTCAAAATCAGGTTTTTGAATGATTTTACTTGCTTAGTATATGTATGCAAAAAAATCAAATATTCTTTTTAAAGAAACTACTAATCTTATTTATGATCCCCCCCCCAATTAAAATTATTAAAACGTTAATTTTGAAGAAAATGGCTACACACATACATTTCTCATAGAATAAGAGTGACAAACGAGCACACAATCCATCTAATGGTAGGTGGTTGCTGTGGCAAATAGACATAAAACGGGTCTCCAGTTCTATACACTCACCATAAAAACACAGCAGTGTTAAGCTGCTTTTCCGCGCTTGTATTCTGTGACATCGTGGTCCATCCCCAGTAAACCGACCCATTCATGCTACACCTATACTACTTATATAACTCCAGCATTGCTTTACGACGTCAAAATGAAAATGTTGAATGTTGTTGAATAAAAAAAATTAAAATTCTCTTTTACACACACGCGCGTGCGAGCACTCACACACACGCACGCACGCGCGCATGAACGCACGCGCGCACGCACGCACGCACGCACTCACGCACGCACGCACGCACACAGGTACGCACGCACGCACGCACGCACGCACATACGCACGCACGCACTCACGCACGCACGCACGTACGCACGCACGCACGCACACACGCATGCACGCACGCACGCACGCACGCATGCACGCGCACACACACACACACACACACACACACGCGCGCGCGCGCGCGCTTGTACTTCAACACTCATACTCACACACGCTGTGTACTTCAACACACATACTCCCACAAGACAAAAGTGCTTGCTCTTAATAGGAGAAAATGAAAAGCCTGCGTTAAGACCATAGAATATTTTAATACATACATAATAGAGCGGGGGAGTGGGTGGAGCCCGCGTAGCGACTAGAATGTCACTAACACGTCAATTCACACATATAAATGTCAACACGAGATGTGTTTTGTCTTTACAATCGAAAAAAAAATTTCACACGAAAATTATTTAGAAACTATCAAATAGCACCCTATTTACAAATAAATATGTTTTAAAATTTAAACGATTTCTTTAATGACGATCTTTAACATTAATCAAAAGTTTAAAATGTGTAAATTTATTCAGTCTGTCAAGACAGTGAATCGGGTTTGGCGACGCCAAGCTTCGTAAAAAATAAAATTGTAAAGTAATATTCTAATCTCCTTATCCTCTTAAAATAAATTTGCTCAATTTTAGACGGTCAGACGATACCTTGCTGCTGAGATTTGCAATTTACCAACGTAGGATGTATTATTAGTTTAATAAAGTCCTACAAACGTGCTTACTACATATGCAATATATGTAGCAGAGACATGCGTATATTATCGTTGTAGCATGGATGGGTCAACTCAATCGGGAATAAACTGCGCTATCACATACTACCACCGTGAAAAATCAGCTTATTGCTGCTGTTTCATATTGTTTACTTCGGAAACCCATTTTACTGGAAAGGAAGCATTCCATGTCAGTCCTTAGGGATGACGATGCATCTGTATTTTCATTTTTAAGCGAGGATAGATGTAAATATCTACGGCTGACAACATCCACTTATCATCGGGTGGACTGTGTGCTGTTTGATACCCTCATTCTTTGAAAATGACGCAAAATTAATAAATTTTTGTTATAAGACGAATAGAAAACCATTATGTGACGTTTGTATTTTGAAGTTCACTGATCGTATGACTTCAATTAGTGTTGTATCTATTCGTCCCCTTTCGTATCGAAGCAATACACAACCGATACACAATAGTAATAGTTTAGTTGAACTGCATTACGGAATGTACTGTGGTTCCGAGCAACTCATTATTTTTAAACATGCATTTCATTTACATCATAAAACCCAACAAATTTTTGTATAAAATTGTGTGACAAACAAGCAAACAGTCCATCTGATAATAAGTTAATGCTGTGGCCCATTGACATCTAAATTTATCTTCGATTTAGAATGATAATGCACATTCGTTGTAACACTTGCCACCCCTAAAACTACGAACGAATGCTTCGTGTCTAGCAAAAAGTGCCACCAGTTTTCTACAAGCTCCATACGAAACACAGCAGCATTAATTTGATATATTACGCTGGTATTTTGAAAGAGTGTGTTCCATCCTTGACCGAGCCGACCCATTCGTACTACAACAATGAAAAAACTTCAGCGTTGCTCTATAGCGTAAAAAATCTATAATTAGTTATCATTGTGAAAGTAGTTTATTTTAAAAAAACTGCTTTAGAACATAAAGTAGTTTTTCGATAATTTAACTAATCCCTCTCTCTCCCTCCCTCCCTCTCTCTCTCGATGTTGTCATTATGGAGAGTAGCGGGTATAGCCAGAAGGTTAACGATGTTATCCAAGGTGACGACTTTCAGCTGTTAGAGTCTGATCCAACCAAAAAGTTTACTTCGGATATTAAAGTATGTATACAAAAGTCGTCATATGTTTTTCCCGATCACAACTTGTCTCGGAGCAATCTTGTTCCAATGAATCCTCAAGCACCCACTTTATATGGGTTACCTAAATTACATAAAGAACATGTTCCTATTCGTCCAGTTGTCTCATATATAGGTGCACCAGCTTATCTCCTTGCTAAAAAATTAAACTTCCTCCTTCGGGAGAAATCTGGTTTCAACCCCACTTACAGCCTTAAAAATAGTTTAGAACTTATTTCCAAAATAAAAGATATTCGTATTCCACCTAAATCTATGTTGTTGTCTTTAGACGTTGATAGTCTTTTCACAAACGTCCCATTCCCTGACTGTTTGCGTATACTCTCAAATCTCTTTAAAAAACGTCGTCTGCATCCCGGGGAAACAAATGATCTTCTTAATTTAACCTCTCTCTGTATGAAACAAAATTATTTCCGGTTTAATAACCGTTTCTATCTACAAAAAGAAGGGTTAGCTATGGGGTCCCCTCTAAGTCCACTTATGGCGGACATTTTCATGGATGATTTCAAAAAACAACATATAGTTGTTAACCAAAATATCTTATACTATTATCGATATGTAGACGACATAATTATTTGCTGGACAGGCACAAGGAGACAACTGGATGTTTTCCTTAATAAAATAAATAGAGTCCACGAAAAAATTAAATTTAAACTTGAATTGGAACAAGATGGCTCCCTTAATTTCCTTGATTTAACAATAACAAGAAAAGAGTCGTTACATGTTTTTCAAATTTATCGAAAGCCAACTCATACCGACACGGTCATCCCCGCATCATCGTGTCATCCATGGCAACATAAATTAGCCGCTTTTTATTGTTACATTAACCGTCTGTCCACTGTTCCATTAAATAAAGAAAATTATTTAAAAGAACTTAATATAATTTATCAAATTGCGGTCTCTAACGGTTTTTCAAAAAGTCTCATTGATAATCTTATTAAAAAGAAACAAAAGCATGTTGTTCGCAATTCTTTGTACGCGGTTCGATCTCAAAGTGTCCGGCGGTATGTGGGTAGTTTGACCTACTTAGGCCCCATATCGGAAAAAATAGCTAATAGTCTTAAGAAAAACGGCATTAACGTGGCATTCAAAACAAACAATTCGCTTAGGAATATTTGTAACAATAAAGATAAGTTAAATATGAGTCAAAAATCGGGTGTTTATAAACTTGTTTGTGACGAATGCCACGCCGTTTACGTGGGTCAGACTGGTCGCAATTTCGGGACGCGCTATAAAGAACATATGGCCGCGTACAGAAATTGCAATCCTGATAAATCCCATTTTGCTAAACATCTCTTGGACACTGGATACAACCTAGCTAGCGACCATTCCTTTGAAGTCTTACATACCTGTAATAAGGGGCTGCGACTGTGTGTGCTGGAGCAGTTGGAGATTTTAAAAAGTAATAATGGTAATTATACACTGCTGAATGAACAAACAAATGTTTCTAATTCACCTTTATTAAACATCTTTAAGGCCAATCTTTAATAATAATTTTAAGATTAATAATAATAAATAATTATAATAATATCAATAAAACAATAATAATAATAGTATTTAAAATATTAATCATAACAATAATAATAATTAGTAGCAGATTTGTTATCGCACGGCGCGGTCACTCAAAACAATAATAATAATAGTATTTAAAAATAATCATAACAATAATAATAACTGTTGACAGGTTTGTTATCGCACGACGCGGTCACTCGCTACTTTGGTAGGGAGCGATTGTGTCAGCGTGTATAAATAGCAACTGTTTCGACTCGCCGCTCACTTAGCGGTCAGTCGCCGTAGAGTCTATATTACCTGAGGATGCCTCGTGTAGAGGCGAAACACGTGTCGTATTATCGTCGATGGTGTGTCTTGCCTGGAATAGTGGTGTTGAGAGTAGTGGTGCTTGGTCTAGTGGTGACGGAGTTAGTGTATGCAATTGAGGGAGGGCGGGAGGTGCGCTTCAATCCAGGTAAGACACATCATTTTATATGTTTAGCGGAAAGTTGCAAAGAAATTGATATTTTTATTTTTTACTAAAAAAACACTTTTCTGGAAACGAGACTCCCTACCTTAGTCTTGAGGGCTGACAAACACGTATTTGATTATTTAACGATGAATTAACAGATTAACATCATAAAATAGCATCACATTACAATTCTGTCTGGTATGATGTATTCCTTGTAAGGAAAACTCTTAGTTTTGTACGAGGCACTCGGTCTTAGCCTTCACGACTGACAAACCATCCGCATTTGATTCTTCAGCGATGAATTCTACGGGTGTTGCGTTTTTATTTTAATGGAAAACTCTACAATAACGATCAATCCGGCCCACTAAAATTTAAATTTGAACGTAGGCACATTCATTCACAGTTGAACTCACGAGTGATTTTTCACTCGCCAGTACAGCTTACGACATACATCACCGGTGCCGGTATTATCTTATAATGCAATCTGGGCATCTTCAAGGCAAGAGTGAATAAACTTTTGTTACGCTAAGATATTGTGATTTACCATCAAGGTCATCAGGTGAGATTCCGGTCAAGCACTAGCTTATAATGAGTAAAAATAATCCAGAACCTTTTCATTCTACGTGTGTCGTTACCGTACCAGAATCTGTTGTTCTAGATGAATTTTCACACCTGGGAACTTAAAATCTTTATCTCTTAATGATTTCTTAAATTAACGCGAACCCTACAAATTGGATAAAACTATTATTTACGGATTTTATCGCGTTTAATTACTTGAATTTATTTTTACTATCCCGACGTTTCGGGTGCTTTACAGCAAGCACCCATGGTTACGAGGGGGACTGAGATGTTTGACGTCCCAATGTCACAGTTAGTCCGGCTACCTTCAGTTTTTGAATATTAGTTTCTATTTCAGTGATGTTTCAGAGAGCACGAGGGATCTGTGGCAGAAAACATCTGGCCGCCGAGCTTCAACACGTCAAGCAAGTATTGCAAGACAACAAGCTTCGGGTCCCGCGCCTACGTCACAGTGAACGAGTGAAGCCAGTCACTCGTTCACTTTGGTTGACCACCAGGTTATTAATTTGTTAATAACAGCCAGTATGCGTTGTGTACGTACTACCCTCTTACTTACCTGCCACCAAACTGCGGTGCGTGCTCTGCTGACTTCCGTTCTGAAGGGGATAGACAGCCAGTATAATTATGTTCAGGCATTCTATCTTAACACCAAGTAATAGCAGTATTCACCACCAAATTTCATTTTGTGGGTGGCGTAAGAGCCAACAGAAGGAAACGAATCTGGAGATTGACCGCAGGTTCTACCTAATAAAGACTAAAAAAAACTGTGGTTGCCACCCACTCACCAAGCGTGGCAACTATGTCATCTATTCCTATCTATGAGAGAGGCCTATGTTCAGCAGTGGACTTTAATAGACTTTAACGGAATCAGTAACTTTTGTTTGCAGCAGATAAAGTAAGAACTTATAATTTAACAACAGTTCAGAGTTTAAAATCAATTTCTAGAAATGTGCGACGCGTTACAAAGGTTACCATTTCATTCCGACATGTTATCGGGACCCACATTAAAGCTCTCAGCGTAATGAACGCCAGTCCAAAATTAATTTAACGTTTTCTACTAGAGGAAAATAAAACACCTTAAAGAAATTGGAAATACCAAGAATATGTTTCTCAGTCGCAGTCCTCCTCGATCCTACAACGTCATTGTTAGCGAAAGAATTTTCCAGGCCACATCAAAAACTAAAATGGCGCCCAAATATTTCATATGTTTAAAAAACTATTTCAGAAATATATTATATAAATAAATTCACTTGAAATGTTCTCAGCGTACGGAAATTTTATACGTGGTAGAGCCATGCTACAGCCATATTAGTAGTAATTTTTGCGCAGAAAACCATTCGTATTTTTAATTTTATTCGAGGGTAGGCTGAAAAGCGTTGTCCTTCCTTCGACCTATTCTTTCCTTCACCTATCGTTCCTCCAACACACCGGGGTAGTGGGGTGAGAGGGGAAAGAAGATAATTCTAGAATGTCGCATGACTCTCGCAACCAATGGGAAGCGCATCCCCCCGAGATGCATTGATGGGAGGGCCGAAGCAATATAAGCTGGAACACGGCCTTCGTGCGCTCTCTTGCCTTAGCGCCGCTAGTTGGAAGAATACCGCCTGGGAAAGTCGCGTCCTAGAGGGCTCTTGCCCACGCGCACCGCTAATTTCAAACCGCATCACCTGGAGCAGTCGAGCTCCAGAAGTAACCGCCTCACCTAGTGAGATATCGACGCGCACCGCTCTCTTCCATCGCACCACCGACCAGGACCGCATCCCTGGGACCCCAGAAGATCCGCCAGAAGTAGCACCGCAGCGTCCAAGCCAAGCCACACCCTGGTATGTGTGCTTCTTTTCCTATGCACCTGCTTGAATATTTGTGTTTTATTAGTTAATCCGCCCCAATTTCATTTCTCCTAATGTGCTCAAGCAGGATTCCTTAATAATCTTGGCAAGTGATAGTTTTTTATGGAAGAGCGAGTGCATTGTCAAGGAACCGCATGCTACAGCCGCCATTTTGTTGAAGCAGAAGAAGCCAACCACGTATACAGTCCATCTAGTATAATATCTCGCGTATTAGGGTCAAGGCTCGACCGGGGAATTGTGACTCGGCAACCTTAAGGCCCGCCGCTCAACCAGTAATAGTTGTAAAACGAATGGGTCAGCTCGATCTGGGAAGGACCACGCTCTTACAGAATACCAGCGTAACAAAGCAGCTTAACGCTGCTTTGTGTCATATGGTGAGTATAGCACCGGAGACCCTTCTTACTGGAAACAAGGCATGCTACCTTAGTCCTTAGAGGTGACAATGCATCTGCATTTTGATTCGTAATCAAGGATAGACGTAGATGTTTGTGGGCCACAGCAACCATTTAACATCAGGTGGACTGTGTGCTCGTTTGTCACTTTTATCCTTTAAGAAAATATTTCCTGTCTCGTTGTTCTGTCAAGAAATTTTCATTAGCAGTCCAGAGTCATGAAGTTGCTAGAATTGTATCCCCGTAACAACTATAACCTAGTCCTGTGCAAATGGCTAGTATTCGTAGGGACTGTCTGCCGTGACCGAAATTCGGTCTTGAGGACAAAATGGCTAGTATTCCCAATTCAAAGAACGTAGACAAATTAAATAATATTCCGAATTTTGATTCGTCATAGCCATCAACATCAAAAAATTAACATAGTAGAAACTAGAAACGCAGCCAGAATTCTTGGTAATACACCAAAAAATATAAAACTGGCTCGTTGGTACAGTGCTCGCAACGTGGTTGCTGATCATAAAGTCGCGGGTTTGAATCTCGGGTCGGGCTAAAATTATATTATTATTGGGTTGTCAGCAGCTCGGAGAGAAGTTGTTGATGTTTCATTCCTGTGCCTCAGAAAGTACATAAAGCCGTTGGCCATGCACCTAATCCTATCCTCCCACCCTCCGGTCGTGTCGGATTACCGGTCAATTAAACTATAACTGTTATTTAATAAGGATTATGAGGGTAGATGATTTTTATTATTGTTATTTAATAAGGGCTAATCTTCCGCTCACCAGTGTCGCTATTTGGGACAAAGTTGAGGTTTTTGGTTACGCATTTTTATTTAAAAGGGAATCTAGGTTTTATTAACAAAATATGTTCTAGAGTATTCTATTACGACATAAAACAATGTCTCAGGTGTTTGTTCTTTAATTTTTTGGTACATTTTTCAATACTTTTTTCAATTTTTCTACATTTTGAAATGTGTATAGTTATTCCTTCTTAGTCTAATATCAAATTAACATCCCCGCTATGTAATCTACCAAATATTTACTCTCAACGTGACCTCAAAGTGACGTCGCCCTGGTTGCAGAAAAAATCGTAGATACCCACATTATTTTAGTTCAAGCTTTTACGTAGAAATACAAATCACATATAAATATTGAAATAAAGGTACTCCCTTAGCTGTAGTAAAAGCTGGTGTTAATACTATATTTAATAGCTCTAAAGTCAGACTGAATTGCACAGGAATATTAATTGCTAAAGAAGTTCCCGAGGTAGTACTTACGTCGTAGTTGCTCATTCTATTCTCTGTGAATTTTATTTCATTCTGTGTCAAATTTTATATATATTATAATGTTGTAATAATAGATTTATAAAACATTTGCTCCATACTGGAGCTCCGATATCTGACTTTCGCGTCTATCGTCGTTATTTCTAAGCTAAGCACTGCAATTGCTGACAATTTATTGTCCATTGATGCAATCAGTAAATATATGGCCCATGTAACAGTTGTTTTCTGGTATCAGCTGAAGATACGTTGACATTCTCATTTTTAAATTTCATCGAGTCTATTGCAATTATAACATTCTAATTTTTTTACTTTTCTATATTTTACACCAAGTTTTATATATATATATATATATATATATATATATATATATATATATATATATATATATAAATATATATATGTAGCGGCGCTGTCGTCGCGCCGCAAGCGAAACACACCGAATCCTAAATCACGCTATCAACATTCCGAATCATAAACAGCATATATAGAACATCTCCGAACTATCACACGGAGTGATGGCCGCTCCCCGGGCAGAACACCTTGCCCGGCGGGAGATCTCCCCTTTTCCTTCCATGGCCACAGTGGTGACTAACCGACGTGATCTGAACACGCAACCAACAACTTTCGGAAACTACAACTTCAAGCAAGCCTTCGTTATTATCCTCAAGAACTCCCACCTTTCACTATTGAGAATCGTCTTCTGCAGTCTTCAGTTTCTGCAAGCCAGTCCAACTTGTCTTCATCTCGACTCACCGCAGATTTATAAGGCAGACTTCTGGCACTTGCTCCGGCACATCGTTCTCACCGGCATCACTTGCCAGTGCGTAGTACGGCATGCATTACACATCGGCATATTATTCGCACCGGTGTCACTTGCCCTTACGCACACAGCATGCATTCCCCACCGGCATTAAAAGGACACACCGGCAATCGGACTGCACTATCGACCTCCGTTCCGAGCAGGGGGTGGTGTGGCGGCGCTGTCGTCGTGCCGCAAGCGAAACACACCGAAGACCTAAATCACGCTATCAACATTCCGAATCATAAACAGCATATATAGAACATCTCCGAACTATCACACGGAGTGATGGCCGCTCCCCGGGCAGAACACCTTGCCCGGCGGGAGATTTCCCCTTTTCCTTCCACGGCCACATATATATATATATATATATATATATATATATATATATATATATATATATATATATATATATTTATATATATATATATATATTTAGTTGCAACTAAATATATAAATATATATATATGTGGTCCAAAATGTGACGTCGAAAATTTTTTTTGGAATGCTGACCTTTCGGGCTACATGAAAATACCCCATGTATGTTCCGCGATTTTTCTAAGTTTACGAGATATGATTTTTTTTGTTTTATTTTGAAAAATGTCGACTTAGCGATTCAAAATTTTTTTTTCTTGAAAACACTGCTCTCTTTCTACTTTTTTTATTCTTTGCGTACCTAGTCTTCATGAGTTGGACTCATTGACATAAAAAAATAAGCTGCCTACCATTAATACAAATTGCAAAAATTTTAATCGAAAACAAATTATGCAGATAAACAAATTATGAATCAAAGTTTAATTTTGAAATTTAAACTAAAAATTAAATAATGAGTTCCATGACTTTAAAGTAATTTTAAAAACTTTGCAAGACCCTAAGTTTTAGTTATAATACAAAAAAAAGTGGTGGTCAATGGGCCTTTTTTAGCCCTAGTCGGCCTTTAATTGCACAGAGCCAAAAAGTTCAAAAATAATCGTTTTATTATGCACCTATTGTTTATTACTAAAGATAATTAGATTTTCATGGTATGTCATAATCTTTCATAATAAATAAAATAATTTGGTTTTTTGTTGGGTGTACTCCTCAGGCAAGCTCTCTCCAGACCAGGATCGCAGGATCGTCAATGAAGAAGACCAAGATAGTACTAATAACTTGATTTAATAACTATATTTACAATGTCGTATATGACAAATAAGGATATAAGAAACGTGTGTTGCTGCTACGGTTGTACGGTGCAGTCTGAGGCCCGAACGGGGTGGTGGCATGTGTGACGTATGTATGCGTGACGTCACTTTGGGCCCGGTACGGTAAAGGTTTGTTGGTTGCGCCAACATCTTCCCACCTCTTAAAGCTCCTGGCTTTAAGCTTCATCATCATGCAGGAATGGACAGATTCGGTTGATTGCTCGACGAATCGTGCCCTTCGTTGTAAGTATGTCCGCAACTCGACATGCGCCATCGGTGCCAGGATGCACTGCTTGAATCCGTCCTAGTGGCCACTTGAGCGGTGGTGTCGCCTCGTCCTTTATCAAAACCATCTGACCAGGTTGAATGTCGGGGTGGCGTCGCTGCCAACGGGTGCGCTGCTGCAACTTGCAGATATTCCTGGCTCCATCTTGACCAAAAATATTGCCTTGCCTGCTCGATTTTCGCATATCTTTGAAGCTGGTTAGGGTTCACTTCTTGCAGGTCTGGTGCCGGTAATGAAATGAGCGGTCTTCCTATGAGGAAATGCCCGGGGGTGAGGGGAACTAGGTCGTGCGGAGATGAGGACATAGGACATAGGGGCCTAGAATTAAGTATAGCCTCAATCTGTGCGAACAGGGTTGCTAGCTCCTCAAAAGTTAAATGCATATTACCTATCACCTTTTTCATGTGGTATTTTGCAGACCGGACAGCTGCTTCATATAAGCCTCCAAAGTTTGGAGCATACGCGGGTGCAAAATTAAACTTAATCTTTTCTTCTACAAATGACACTGACACAGAGTTGGAAGCGGCAGTGAGAAACTCATCTAACTCGCGGTTAGCGCCAACGGAATTTTTGCCATTGTCGCTAAATATCTCTAGAGGGGCCCCTCTACGAGCCATAAAGCGACGCAATGCTAAAATAAAATCTTCAGTACTCAAAGAACTGACAGCCTCAAGATGTACGGCCTTAACCTTAAAATCTATTATGACACACAGGTAACTCTTTGACAGTCTTGCGCCGCGACCTTTCCTGTCAACTGTGTAAAAAGGACCTGCGAAATCAGTTCCCACGATCTCAAAAACATATCCAGGTGTGACCCGTTGCGCTGGTAAATTGCCCGTTATTTGTTGCGCAACTTCTCCTTTCATCCTCTTACAGCGTGTACAATCACCATAAGTACGTCTCGCCAGTACTCTGCCATTCAAAAACCAATAATGTTCACGAATAGCTTAAAGAAGAAGCTGCGGTGGTGCATGCATCAACTTCAAATGAAAATACCTAAATATCAATTTAGTAAAATGATGCTTTGTATCCAGAATTATAGGATGCTTTTTGTCGTACACAAATTTTGAGTTATCTAATCGACCACCTACACGTATTAATCCTGACTCGTCTTGGTAAGGATTTAATTTACTTGAACCAGGTATAGAACTTGGGTTGCTCTTAAAATCAGCAAAGCTTTCACATTGTGATAAATAAGCCAGCTTGGACTCCGCCTGTTCAAGCTCGTCCACTGTTAGCAAACTCGACTCATACCTTAGCTTATGCACTAATACATTGATAAAACGACACACATATGCAAATATGCGACGTAATTTAAGAAAACTAGAATACCTTGACATGTCGATTATTGGCGATATCGATTTATCAATGCTTACAGTGTGTGCACGCAACTCAGGTAAGCTCGCTTGTACCGCGCCGCGCTGTTCAGGCCATTGGCTTTCGTTATCCTGCAGGAATGCAGGTCCCTCCCACCACAGTGACAACGACTGTACTTCGCCCGGGTATACTCCGCGCGAAGCCAGGTCGGCTGGGTTCTGCGCTGAGGGGACATACATCCACATGGCGTTTGAACATTTCCGCGACTCGGTGCGATACAAACGTGCATAACTTGTTTGTCGGAATGCACAGCCATCCCAATACTATTTTGCTGTCTGGCCAAAAGTACCTATTCTTAATATTGCATCGTAAAGCTTGTACAGCCTTTTCACATAAGCGTGAATCTAATAAGGCTCCACAAAGCTCCAGACGGGGAATGGTCGTGGCCTTTAAAGGTGCGACCTTCGACTTAGCGCATAAAAGTCGTACTGTGTAATTACCTAACTCATCCATTGATCGCAAATAAACACATCCAGCATATGCCTTTAACGAGGCATCCGAAAATGCATGGATTTCGATTGTTACCGCATTGCTACAACTTGCATGACGCGGAATACTTATTTCCTTTAAATAACCTATGTTATTTATAAACCTAGTCCAGATACAGTCAGGCGTCTGGGGAATTTCCTCGTCCCAGTCCAATTTCTGTGACCAGAGTGATTGCAAGAAGATTTTACATAAAATAGCACATACACTCAACAGCCCTAAAGGATCAAAAATGCTTGACACTACAGATAGGACAGCCCTTTTAGTGTACTTAACATGGTTATCTATGAACTGCAATTTCGAACATTTGATTAAAATGTTATCCTCATTAGGATTCCATTCAACACCTAAAGTGTTACTTTGATTGGATATTTTCAAATTATCTTGCTGACAGTTGCTTTCTTCCGCTACACTGCGGAGAAACTCCTTTGAGTTGCTTTTTAATTTTCTTAAATTAAAATGAGCAGAACTTAAAGTCTCGTCGATCCTTTGGTGTAAATTTATTAATTTTTTCTCATCATTTAAACCTGTTATTAAATCGTCTATGTAAAAATCATGTAATGTTATTTCTTTCACCAAAGGATCGGTGCTTTCATGACCTAATTGAGCGAGACACCTAGTGCTGAGGTAGCTTGCCGATGACGTACCGTACGTCAGGGTATTAAGCGCCAAGTACCTCATGCGCTCGGCTTCATTATTACGCCAAAAAATTATTTGAAGGTGCCTCTGTGCTGGTTCCACGACTACTTGTCTATACATCTTCTCTAAATCTCCTGTGAATATGAAAGCGTGTTGACAAAATCTTATTAGAATAGAGAAGATGTCGTCTTGCACCGTGGGACCCACCATGAGGATATCATTGAGCGAATAACCAGAATCAGTCTTCGCTGAGGCATAAAATACCACGCGACACTTTGTGGACTCGCTTTGCTCTTTTAAAATTGGATGATGCGGTAAGAAATAGGCTTTTTCTGGTTTGTCACTCTCCGATAAATGACCTAATTCGGCATATTCATTAATAAAATCTACATATTGCGATTTTACGTCAGGCTGCCGCTTAAAACGTTTCTCTAATGAGTCGAATTGTTTTCTCGCTAATCTGTGTGAGTCCCCCAGCACATCTGGATGCGTACTAAACGGCAACGTAACGCAAAACCTCCCGTCAGCTAAGCGTTTCGTGTTTTGCTTGAAGTGAGCTTCGCACGCCTCCTCTTCTGGGGACAACACTGGTGTAGTTGGCACTTCCTCCAACTCCCAAAACTTGCTTAGCTGATTACGTATTTACATACTAAATCAACAATGAGTGCTTTTTACATTTGAACTGCTGCTATCATTACTACTTAACATTACAGGTCCTACCATTAACCAGCCAAATATAGAATTTTGCAACATGGGCTTATTGTGCCCTAGCCTTAACCTTTCACTGCTAATTACATCCCAAAAAATGTCCGCTCCCAATAACATATCTATTTGTGAAGGCTTATATTAAGCAGGGTCAGATAAAACAACATTTTGTGGAACAGCAATATTCAAACGTCCACCTGTACTAACGGCAACTGAACCATTACCTGGGGAATAACAAAAGCATCGACCTTTATACACGATTCCTTATCACTGCGCTCGCGCGGCTGGATTGACACGGTGCAACGTTTTAGCGCATCAAACGAAATATTATTAATGCCGGTCACCCGAACCGTGTCATTCCTCAGCGCCTCCATAATAAAACAAGCCTGCGAACCACAGTCTAATAGACAGCGGGCTTCGTAAGTTTTGTTTGTGTTTACATTTTTTATTGAAATTATTGCAGTTGATAGTAATACCTAATTTTCAACGCTGGCTGATAACGATATAGGCGTAGACATAGACTCCTTGCTTTCTACACTTTTCTGAGGACTGGATGTCATTTTTTTATGCAGCAGAGTATTGTGTTTACGTCTACATATAGCACATGGACTCGATTTACATTGGTGGGAATAATGCCCACCTCGGAAACAGTTCATACAAATCTTAATTTTCTTATTAAAGTTTTTCTTTCATCCACTGACATTTGGTTAAATTTTTCACAATTATATAAGAAATGATCCCCACTACATATGCGGCAAACTCGTGCATTATTAACGTTTAAGTGGCTCGACGTGTTGGACTCGCTTGCCGTCGCGACAAATGCCTTTTGAACCTTATCCATTCGTTTATACGCAACTTGTTTGTCAGGCTTGTCGCTAGTGCTAGTGCTTGCACTTATCATTTCCAAAACGTCGGCCCTTTGTCGCAAAAACTCATAAAAGTTTTCTAAAGTGGGATTCTCGGTTAAACTATTCCTATACTCCTCCCATTTCGTACTGGTTGCAGTATCTAATTTGTTCGCGAACATAAATATAATGAGCGTGTCCCAGTTATCAACCTTTTCACCTAAACTACTTAAAGCCCTCAAATGTTTCGACACATGGTCAATTAAGAAACGCAATGATTTATCAGACTCCCTTCCAATAAAAGACATATCAAACAATGACTTAAGGTGAGTATGAATCAGCTGACGTTTGTTATCGAATCTACCGCTAACGAGTTTCCAGGCCGCTTCGTAATTTGCCGCCGATATTTCCAATGATTCAATAACAGACGCTGCGCTTCCTAATAAGGATGCTTTTAAATATTGATACCTGCAAATATCACTGAGATTGTCATTATTGTGCACAATTGACAGGTACACATCGCAAAATTCTAACCATTTGTTTGTACTGCCATAAAATGTAGGCAGCTTGATGGTCGGAAGCCTAACGCCGGCGTCAGCCCCACTGTGGGACGTGCGCGCGTCCATCCCACCATCAAATCCCGTGGCCTCCGAGGAGCGAGGCTCATTAGCTGCGATCAACTCCTGAGCACTACTCATCGCGATAAAAAACAATTTTTCCGTATTTTCCCGCTCGCTAAATTCCACTTGCTCCTCAGCGGGTTTGCCTGACTTCGCCTCATTAACCTCAATTTGAGTTTGAATTTTATCATAGTCTTCAAACAATGTGTCCGCTTTCCGTAATCGTAATTTTAACTCATTTAAATTTCCCTGCCTATGCCTTTTAAACTCCTCTAAATAATTCCTAAATGTAGTTAATCGCCCCTTAATAGATTCCCTCTTCGCTTTGAACTATGTGTCAGTCATTATGCAAACAAACAAGACTAGTAGGTAAAATATAAGGTAAAATATATAAAAATAGGTTTGGGCACGTTGAACGAATGAGTGAAGACCGAATGGTGAAGAAAATATATAGAGCAAAAGTAAATATTAAAAGGTGTCGAGGTAGACCGAGACTAACTTTCGAAGACCATGTGAGCAAATTGCTCGAAGAGGGGAGGGTCAAGAGTACTCGGATACCTAGACGTGCATGTATGAAGAAGTTAATGAACCTGAAAGAAGCGAAAGAGGTATGTAAGGATCGTGACACTTGGCGATCTGTTCTCTCTGGCTACCCCGTTAGGGATTGTGCGTGACGATAAGTAAGTAAGTAAGTAGGTAAAATAGATTGCAATAAATACCTCAATACGTAGGCTTGCCTTTTTTATATGAAACAGCTGTGCGCCGAGACCGGGGTTAACGCAGAACAATAGACGCTCGGCGCAGGCGACGTGGATCGGCGCATGCGCAGTGGACGGCACACTGGAATATTCGGCCGGACAACTATTAATTACCTTATAAAAACTAACTATTTGCCTACTTGTATCGTACTGATGCGATAAGAGAAGTGACAGATAAGAAGGATCGAGCGAAATAATAAAGGAATGCAATTATGCGATCGATGCGCTCAGAAAAAGTAGGTGGCTAGCTAACGGTGATTACGTAAACGGCTGATGCAATCGTTAACTCTTATCTTTAAGCAGTTAACTTTTAAGATTTAGCACCAGAAAACCTAAAATAGTTCATAAATTAAACCCATAAATGCATTGAAATTTATTTTAACTTTGTAGGATAATTTATGCGAGTGAGAATTAAAGTTAATGGTAAATTGCTTGGTATGAACGATTTAGCTGGGCAGCTGATTTTAATTTGCTTATAGATTTGAAGTAATTAGAAAAATATGAGATCTGCTCGCACAAACGAAGCTTTACAGGGCTAGCACAGTTAAACTAGGAAAATAAGGAACGGGCAAACATCCTTTTTGTTTTAAAATCCTCTTGCGGCACAATAATTAACACTTGTCGTGGCTCAAATAACACTGGCTGGTAGGTATCTTCTTGATAGTCCAGTTCTTGATTCTAACAGCAGTGCAGTGCGTATTCCTTTGTTCTCCTCAGAATGCAGGTTCGTACTACGCGTCCACGTAGCAACAGAAGGTCACGGTCGCTATTATGTTGGGTGTACTCCTCAGGTAAGCTCTCTCCAGACCAGGATCGCGGGATCGTTAATGAAGAATACCAGGATAGTACGAATAACTTGATTTAATAACTATATTTACAATGTCGTATATGACAAATAAGGATATAAGAAACGTGTGTTGCCGCTACGGTTCTACGGTGCAGTCTGAGGCCCGAACGGGGTGGTGGCATGTGTGACGTATGTATGCGTGACGTCACTGTGGGCCCGGTACGATAAAGATTTGTTGGTTGCGCCAACATTTTTAATACTTATTTTATTTTACAACCAATTCTCAAGGTCCCCCCCCCTTTACTTTAATACACAGTCTACAACGCCTTAGAAAATTTTGTTTCAGTCTTCTAAAAGTATTTGAATTTTGTCTGATTTTTGTTTCCGCCTCCGTTAATTTATCTCGCAGTTCTGCTTCGGTGTTTGTTTCGCTTGCGTACACCATCTATTTGTAATATCCCCAGAGAAAGAAATCTATGGGGTTCAAATCTGGTGAACGTGCAGGCCAATGAATCGGTCCGCCATGCCCAATCCATCTATTGGGGAATCTTTGATTAAGGTGCTCCCGTACCTCTCTTGCATAGTGGCAAGGAGCACCATCATTTTGGTAAATCATATCCCTTCTTGTCAATCATATCTGCATAATTTGTTTTCGATTAAAATTTTTGCAATTTGTATTAATGGTAGGCAGCTTATTTTTTATGTCAAAGAGTCCAACTCATGAATACTACGCTAAGAATAAAAAAAGTAGAAAAGAGAGCAGAACTTTTAAGAAAAAAAAAATTTGAATCGCTAAGTCGACATTTTTCAAAATAATACAAAAAAATAATGTCTCGTAAACTACGAAAAATCGCGGAACATAAATGGGGTATTTTCATGTAGTCCGAAAGGTCAACATTCAAAAAAAATTTTGGACGTCACCTTTTGGACCAACCTATATACAAATTAGTTTAAAACTTGTAACTAAAGTATTAATAAACTTATTAAACTAAAGTATAAATATCATCATCATCATTACAGCCCTTCACAAGTTCACTGCTGAACATAGGCCTCCCCCAAGTAATGCCACAAAGCACGGTCTTGAGCCATCTGCATCCATCAACTTCCTGCATGTCTTACCAGGTCATCACTCCATCTAGTGGGGGGGTCGCCCTACACTACGCCTACCGGTACGAGGCTGCCACTCGAGAACCTTTCGTCCCCATCGTTTATCGGTTCTTCGAGCTATATGGCCGGCCTATTGCCACTTCAGCTTACTAATCCGTTGGGCTATGTCAGTTACTATGGTTTTACTGCGGATATCCTCATTTCTGAGTCTATCAAGCAGAGAACCTCCGAGCATAGCCCTCTCCATAGCTCGCTGAGCGACCTTGAGCGTCCTCATACGGCCAGCAGTGAAGACCACGTCTCTGATCTGTAAGTCATCACTGGCAAACACGCACTAGTTGTACACTTTAGTTTTCAGAGATTGAGGTATACCTGACGAGAAGATGTGTCGTAATTTCCCGAACGCTGCCCAGCCGAGTTGAATCCGTCGATTGACCTCTCGGTCGAAGTTGGACTTACCTAGTCGGACTATTTTTCCCAGGTAAACGTACTCGTCAACAACTTCGAGCGTAGTGCTCCCAACAACTACCGGCATAAGTGTGACATAGACATTAAACATGATCTATGTTTTGTCCATGTACATCTTAAGACCTATCCGTTGGGAGACATCGTTGAGGTCATTGACCATAGTGCTAAGATCCTCCAGCGATTCTGCCAAGTATAAATATATATATTATATTTATTATAATTTCATATTATAACTATATTATCTCCTACTGAACATGGTATGCCTCCTACATAGATTTAATCGTGGGCATGTTTATTCCAGTTGCCACTTGCGGATTGTCAACCATTCTTCACAATTTTGAGCAACTACCAGGAAGGTGTTTCTGCCCATCCTCTATATCAGTTTTTCTTTGTCACCTATAACGAAACCCACAGAAGGCACGATGTTATGACGGTATTCTTACACCTTTGTTAAAATTTCATTTTTATTTAATAATAATGAAATTATTAAAAACAAAAAGAGGAAAGTAGGGATACTATTAAATACAGTAGAATTGATACGAATTTATTGAAGGAATAAAAATAATTTTACGCATACTATAGCGTTTAATTTCAGCATTTTTATTTCCCGACGTTTTGAGCACTTTCCAGCACCCATAGAAACAGGGAGACTGAGGTGTTCAACGTCATTTATATATATATATATATATATTTATATATATATATATATATATATATATATATATATATATATATATATATATATATATATATATATATATATATATATTATTTCATGATATAACTATATTATCTCCTACTGAACATGGTATGCCTCCTACATAGATTTAATCATAGGCATGTTTATTCCAGCCGCCACTGGCGGGTTGTCAACCATTCTTCACAATTTTGAGCAACTGCCAGGAAGGTGTTTCTGCGCATCCTCTATATCAGTTTTTCTCTGTCACCTCTAAAGAAACCCACACAAGGCACGATATTATGACGGTATTCATACACGTTTGTTAAAATTTCATTTTTAATTAATAATAATGAAATTATTAAAAATAAAAATAGGTAAGAAGAGAGAATTACACTATTAAATACAGTAGAATTGATACGAATTTATTGAAGGAATAAAAATAATTTTACGCATACTATAGCGTTTAATTTCAGCATTTTTATTTCCCGACGTTTTGAGCACTTTCCAGCACCCATAGAAACAGGGAGACTGAGGTGTTCAACGTCATTTATATATATATATATATTTATATATATATATATATATATATATATATATATATATATATATATATATATATATATATATATATATATATATATATATATATATTATTTCATGATATAACTATATTATCTCCTACTGAACATGGTATGCCTCCTACATAGATTTAATCATAGGCATGTTTATTCCAGCCGCCACTGGCGGGTTGTCAACCATTCTTCACAATTTTGAGCAACTGCCAGGAAGGTGTTTCTGCGCATCCTCTATATCAGTTTTTCTCTGTCACCTCTAAAGAAACCCACACAAGGCACGATATTATGACGGTATTCATACACGTTTGTTAAAATTTCATTTTTAATTAATAATAATGAAATTATTAAAAATAAAAATAGGTAAGAAGAGAGAATTACACTATTAAATACAGTAGAATTGATACGAATTTATTGAAGGAATAAAAATAATTTTACGCATACTATAGCGTTTAATTTCAGCATTTTTATTTCCCGACATTTTGAGCACTTTCCAGCACCCAAAGAAACAGGGACTGAGGTGTTTGACGTCCCGAAGTCATAGTTTAACGAAGATTATCTTAAATTTTAAACATAATTTTTTTGGCTGGATTTACGATCTTACATTGTCTTAAAGTCCCGCAGTATTATGCTTGGGTTTGGATTTAATTTTAATAATTATGGGATCCCAAGCAGATTGAATCGGTGCTCCAATGATACGATTTTTCGTCGATCAAATCTGATATAATAGTTGAGAATGGTTAACTAAAAATTTTTAAACTTTTATGAATTTGTTTATGAACCAATTTTAAATAAAACTTCACGAACAAACATAGAGTAATACCAGGCATGATCCAGGCTATATTTTATCTATAGTTAGGTTGGGGTATAAATATTTTTTGATAAGACATGCAGGAATTCCACGGATGCAGGTGGCTTAAGACCTTGCCCTGTGGCTTTACTCTGGGAAGGTCCATGTTCAGCATTTGTGAAGGACTGCAATGATTATAATGATGATGATGGTTATGAAATTTAAATTTAATTTTTAACATTTATAAATTTTGCTCAGGCGAAGATGGGGGTGGGTCACTAGTTTAAAGTATAAACATAAAAAACGAACACATTTATCAAATAGAATACAACAATTATTATGACTTTTTCAATTCCGCCATCGTTCCACTCTTCAAAGCCATATCTTTCACAAACGTGACAGTTTTACATCACGACGATAGCGTTTGAAATATCATTCACAGCTAGCAATGGTGTCAGCGAACTTTAAAAATTAGTTTCCAACTCCGCACGAATTGTGAAAGGCTCACAATCAATAGGTTTTTTTTTTGCTGATGTGTGGTTTAATCTGAGCCGTTCTTTTAACAATAGCCCCATGTTTTATAGATACATAAACCTATTTTTAATTTCCGTTTGAAATCAGCTCGTGAATTTTTGACGAATGACCGCAGGAAATAGACTAAATGGGGATTTAAACTTTGTTGTTACTCGACTTCAAGGAGTGTATAATTCCTTCATTTGGCAATATATACGCCTTAACAATAACATCCCAGAAAATATGCATACTATTATCTATCAAAAAGTTTAAAATATTTATTAAACAAAAATCGTTTTTATATTACTGATAGTAAGTAACCCCTAGAAATGAGATGATCACTACCATGCTGTTTCTAGATGTTTATAACAATGGCCTAACTTACAATATAATATGGTATAAATATTATATTGTAAATTAGGCTTTAAAAAATCCTGATGGGTTTTGGTGATTTGCTTTCTTTTAGTTTCTTCTTACACTCTACTTTTATTATTGGAGAGGCCTATTGAAGCCTGATGATGATGATGATGACGATGATGATGATGGTGATTGAAGCCTGCAACCACTCCGAGGTAGGCGATTATTAAGACAACGCCACTACAATTATCGTCTAGATTAAATTAAACCACTGATAAGCAAATGAAGCATTGATCATCCGTCAATAAACCACATTATGCTTCCAGCTGCCGGCAGTCTTAACTACATTAATTAAGCCGTTTATTATTATTAATCAACCAATAAAACTTTCTTGAACAGCGAAAGATTGGATCTTAAAAACCGTACTAAGCATCATGATTCAGGAACTTTAAACTTCAAGCCGAAATTGTATACTTTGTTGAATTAACTTTTAAAGTTAATTATGATACATTTGAAGGGATTTACGAACTTAAAATTTGCTTGTTTGTTATATGGCTACTGCAGCCATAAGTCCAACTAACTTCAAACAGTAGGCTTCTGATGCATTGTCCATCAAGGTGGAATGTCTCGCAGGTTAAAATAATACCGGCCCTCTGTACTCTTAGCAAACGGTGCAGGAACTGCTGCTTGGTGTCAAAAATAAGTAAAAGGATGTCCAAGTGTATTTATAGGCAAAACAAATTGTCCTACGAATACTAATATATTTTGATGTGTGTTCACAAAAACAAAAAGTTAGTTTAGTAAAAAAAAGTATTGGGTTACACATTGTAAACACTATAAAAAAACGCATACTACTATTTTTTACGTTAGTTCAACATAGTAAAAATATTTTTAGTTATTTAAAAATAATTATATTATATTCATTGTATTACAAACTTTAAATATTTTATAAAACAAAAACTGTACAAAAAGCGTTATTATATTATAAAATGAAAACGTGGTTGACAATAACCCCTCGGAACGAGGTAACGCCCAAGAAGTTCCGTCCATAAGATTTGTAAGTATATAGTTTGTTTAATATATGTTCCTATTGTATAATTTACTTTGAAAAAAAGTCCCGCTTGGTTTTTTGCTGTTTCTTCCCAGGACAGAGGTTTTTTCAAACCTGTGGTAAAAGTAAAAATGACTTTCTATAATAATTATATAAAGCATATTTACATTGGATAAAAAGTTATTCTTGTCTTATCTTAGTTTAATAGGAGTTTAATTCCGTGGCATTGAATATTTGCAGCAAAACTTTAACTGCTTCTATATCTATTCCCTGAAACATAATAAATATTTACAATAATCTTGCGTAAATGAAATCCTGAAACAGTATAAAAGAGAAATTTAGCTTTCTATCAAATCTTTAATCTACAAGACGGACGCGTTCCAGACCGGGAGACACTTTTTCATGATGAATTTAACGACCTTCCCTCAATGGAATTTTTGGTCTCGTCCCTTTAAATAATAAATCGGAATTAGAATTAATTTTTAAAATATTTGTTTTGTTATCAAATATTCGTGTTAAATGAGTTAAAAGCGCATGAAAATTACGAATTATAATAAAAAATAATCCATATCCATGTCATCCGTAATTTTATTAAAAAGTAATCCATACCTATGTCATCCGTAATAAACTAAGAAGTAACTGGTACTGGAGTATATAAGCGAAAGGAAATTATTTTCAGCACTATAATTACTTTACTTGAAATTACTCCCCCATTTTCCTAGGCTTCATAGCCTATTTATTTTGATAAAAGTATTTTTTTTTTTAACTTCTTATGACGGTTTAAAAATATCCACCACCCAATGTCACCCCGAGGACGTTTTACTAGACAACGGAGGTAAATGAAACAGCAATTGACCGAACTGACTCAGTGAGAGTGTGAGTGAGAGAGACCGAATGAGTGAGTATCTACTCCAAATAATAAAATCTGCAGATGCCAACCCGACTTCCAAGCGTGGCAACTATGGCAAAATTCCATTGAGAAAACTTGTGGAGGAGGCCTACGATCAGCAATGGACATTTGGTGGGCTGCATTAAACGAATAAATGTGACAAATGTAATGATGTACGCAGACATTTCTTTATTTCTTCGGTAATGGTCTCGTCAGATTATATTATTGCCAGTGTGATTTAAATAAGAAATGTGTCGTTACATGCTGATGTATCATATTGCAAAGTTCTTTTTGGAGATACAGATGGAAGCTTGAGCCAGCAGATAGATGGTGGCGATAATTTATCTATGCGTCTAATTAGACACATTGAGGTTGACATCACCATTGGGACATTTGTTTTACCGTTTCGTCTAATTTTTCATATATGTAGACATTTAATACACAAAATCGCACAACTTTTATATATCAAAATTCCCTTAACACTATTATTTAAACAATAATACAGAAGCAGCAATCTGCTGCCGGAAAATTTATGCCAAAACTCTGCGCATACATTTTTTTTTTCAAATTAATAAAACTCTCTTTTTACAATTAATTTTATTAGAGTAAATTACAGCAATTATTATATACGCAACATTAAATAGTAATAATAATAATAATAATAATAATAATTTATTTTTCTCTCCACATTAAATTAACAATATCGAATTTTAACAAAAAAAGGCACAAATTGATGTGAGAGACTGATGCCTAAACTAGGCGGCGAACCTGTATTTCAGGTCATCAGGTCTCCCTCCCAGTTAAACAAATACAAAAGTATGTTATCTTGGAATACATATTTTAACAATAATGATACGTGTGTGTGTGTGTGTGTGTGTGTGTGTGTGTGTGTGTGTGTGTGTGTGTGTGTGTGTGTGTGTGTGCGTGCATGTGCTGAGTGAATGCAAAAATTACAACATTTACACATGTGATGTAAAAAGATCTTCCGTATATTTATAGTCCGTCTTCAGTAACCATTCATGGATACATTTTTTAGCTTTTATTTTAGGTAGGACGTGAATATTAAGTTCCTTGTTAACTTTATTATACAGGTATCCGCCAAGATAGCAAAAAAATCTCCTAGAAAAGTAGGTACAATGGTCATAATGAGAAGTACACACTCTAATGATTTCTTATATTTACGCGAACACTACACATTGAAATAATACTAGTTTTTACGGAATTTATCGCGTATATTTAACTTTTTAATACCCGACGTTTCGAACGCTTTACAGCACTCATGGTCACGGGCGGGACTGGGATGTTCAACGTCCATATGTCATAGTTAACCGCGGTTACCATAGATTAAAATTTAACTTTTGTTCCGATCTATGCAGTATGAACTTATGGTATCTTGAAGTCTTGCAGTTGTATGCTTGGGTTGGGATTTAATTTTATTTATTATAGGATCCCAAGCAGATGGTAGCACCCAGCCATCTTCTCTATTGAGTCCCGCCCGTGACCATGAGTGCTGTAAAGCGTTCGAAACGTCGGGTATTAAAAAGTTAAATATACGCGATAAATTCCGTAAAAACTAGTATTATTTCAAAGTACACACTCTGTCTTTGCGTCTCGTGTGCTGTATATTTTTTGGTCATATTTTAATTGTGCATGTTTTTTTAGGACTGTGTATATAATAAACAGTTGCCGGACTGTAAGAACTTTGGAAATTTTATAAAGTTGACTGGTTGGAAATTTAAATGGAAGAGAGTTACTTACTTTTAAGATTAACCTTTGTGATCTTTCGAGGGGCAGAAGAGATGATTTGGTAGCCCCACCCCAGCACGTAATACAATATATTATTAAAGATTGGCATAGAGCAAAATAGACAGATTTAATAGTGTTAGAATCTGCTACGCAACGGAGTTTTTTAAAAATATATGTTAATTTCCGTATCCTATTTGAAAGTGAATAAATATGCTCATGAAAAGTTAGCTTATCATCCAACAAAATGCCAAGGTATTTAATTGAATTCACTTTTTGCAAAGGTGTGCATGAACATGTCAGACAATAAGGAAAATTGCAAGAATGAGCAGTAATAACATGGTACGTGCAGGTTGCATATTTATTATTATGTTTGGAGAAGGACAAGTACTTTGTTTTATCCACGTTGAGGGTTAACACATTATCGCGTAGCCATTTAGATACTCCGTTTAAGCAAATCTGAGCGAAGTTAAATACATCCGGCCATGAATCACCAGTAAATAGCAGTGCTGTGTCATCAGCAAACGTAACTATTTTTTCGTTCACTAGTTTCAGTTTGCAGAGGTCATTAATGTAAAGAAGAAATAAGGTAGGGCCAAGAATACTTCCTTGGGGAACACCATAGCAGATGGAGAGCTCATCACTAACATGTTTATCAATTTTTACCAACTGTGTTCTATCTGTAAGATAATCTCTGAAAAGCTGCAACGGTACACCCCTTATACCAAGCTTCTCCATTTTATGCAACAATATGGGAACAGAGACCGTGTCAAAAGCTTTAGCCAAATCTAAAAATATTCCTATTGTTTTCTTTTTTTTCTCGAGGCTAAGTACGATAAACTCAATTAGTTCATGAACCGCATCAGCTGTAGATTTGAAATAATACTCGTTTTTACGGAATTTATCGCGTATATTTAACTTTTTAATACCCGACGTTTCGAGAGCTTTACAGCACCCATGGTCACGGGAAGGACTGAGATGTTTAACGTCCAGATGTCATAGTTAACCGCGGTTACCATAGATTAAAATTTAACTTTTGTTCCGATCTACACAGTATGTAGATTTACCGGAACGAAAACCAAATTGATTTGGCGAAAGTATGGAATTTTTATCAAGAAAATTTTTCAACCTATTATTCATCACACGTTCTAGTATTTTAGATAGTGACGGTAATATAGATATTGGTCTATAGTTGCTTACACAGTCTCGGTCTCCATTTTTGTAAACAGGATGAATGAGTGATTTTTTAAAAGCTGTTGGGAATATACCATAAGTGAGGGCTAGGTTACATACGTAGGTAAGTGGAGGTAAAATAAATTTTTTGTTTTGTTTTATGAAGCCACCGGATATTTTATCCCAGCCAACGGCACAGACACTTCTAAGATTATTTATTTCAGATGTAATTTCAGCTTCATCAGTAGGCAAAAGAACCATGGAATGGGCTAAGCTATCAATAGTAGGAAAAAGATTCAGTTCAGAGTTCTCAAGAATTTTTTCGGCCAGTTGTCTACCAATATTAGCGAAATACGTGTTGACATTATTAACTGATTCTTTTGGCGTGGTATATGTTGATAATAGTTGAGTGGAAGATGTTTTTGAGGCATTTCTGTTGGTTATGCTGTTTATTACCTCCCAGAGCTTTCTATTATTTGCACCTGCATTTCTAATTTGATTTTTTTCATATTCATTCTTGACTTTTTTTAGAAGTTTGTTGCAATAATTTCTATATCTCGTAAAAGATAACTTAAGTACTTTATTTTCCGGCTCTTTTTTAATTTTTTTATGTAAATTATCCCTGTGCTTCATACAAAGTAAGAGTCCTGGAGTAATCCACGGCTTTATAATCTTTTTACGACTAGATAAAACAATCTTCTTAGTATTAGCGTCTAAGACTTTTTGCAAGGACTGGACAAGACAATTAGCGGCAGTATTCGGATTTTGTGTAGAGTAAACTAAATCAAAATTCATTTTAGCAAGATCAGTTGTAATTCCACTATAATTTGTACGAAATATAGTCGTTATTTTGTGCTGTTTTGGGACCTTCTTATCGAGAAAAAATGCTACAGTCTCATGATCAGTTAACGCAGAATTTACAACAAGAGTTTTAGCTGGGAGTTTGGTTTTTAGCATAACATGATCTAGGCAGCTATCTTTACGGGTAGGAAAAGTATGAGCAGGTAACAAGCCGTGTAAAGCAGTCACATTTAAGTAGTTAAGCTTATGTAGGTCTTGTTGAGAGTCAATAATATTGATGTTAATATCTCCTACAAGAACAACATTATTAACATTCGCAGTTTTTACAAGCAAAGAATCTAGTGAATTTATGAGTTCGATATCTAACAATATAAAGCTAAAATAACAATATCTTTATTTATCTTTAAAAAAAGACAATTTGCGTTTCGAAAGCAAATTTCTTCAAACGATACATTAAGATCACTGTTTATATATGCGACAACGCCATCATTTTGTGTGTAGTTGTTTTCTGTACTAAATGTCTTATAACCGTTAATAACAGGGAGTGTGCGAACACTTTGCAGCCAACACTCAGTTAAGATAATAACATCCCAGTGCACTTTCGTTTATTCGTGTAAATAAAAATAAATATTAAATCATAATATTTACAATTAATACTAATTATAAACAATATAAAAAAAGAAACTATAATATAGAAAAATTACCACTAACAATTTAAATTGACAAAAAGTCCTGCTCCCCTTGGCATAGTGCCAAGAACGCTGGCTGCGTTTCCTCGCTGAATAGCTATACTAAGCCTTTGAGTGAGGACCAGCCCTCTTATCACCACAGCGACAAACAGCCGTGGATACAGTTCCTTTAGGAACTTCAATGCACGTGGACCCCACGGACCGATAGTTTCTACAGCAAATGGCACAAATAAGTAGTCATTTCTCAAGGACTCATATTTGCGCCATTTACTAAATTCGACTACCTCTGATGCCGTCACGGTTCTAAAAGAGGTACCCTTGAGATGATGACAATAAATTATAAAAACCATAAATTTATAAAACTTAAAACAGTATGATGTGTCTGTGGCGTATAACTGAGAAGTTGGGGCTAGACGGGGGCAATATTGCCAAATTGTTTCAGCATTTATCCTTGCGTCGTCGGCGGCCAAGTTGCAAATGATGGTTACATTAATGAACAGATCATTAAAAGAAAGGGGTATGAAGGCGAACGCAAGTAAGACGAAGGTTATGGTTTTTGAAAGAGAAGAAAGTAAAACGATTTGTGAAATAAGAATAAAAGGGGAGTTGATCGAGCAAGTAGATGAGTTTGTATATTTGGGCTGCGTATTAAGCAGGGATGGGAGATATGATAAAGATAAAGAACGACGAGTGAATGCGGAAAATAGAGTAAATGGGGCCCTACACTCTAGTGTGAAGAGTCAAAATGTGTCGAAAAGCGCACGTATGGCAATCAACAGTGCTGTGTTAGTCCCTTCTTTAATGTATGGTAGTGAAAGTTGGGTGTGGCAGAAGAAGCACGAGAGTAGAATGAACGCAGTAGAAATGCGGTCGATAAGGAATATGTTAGGGCTGAATCTGAATGACAGGGTAAGAAATTGTGTAATAAGAGAAGAGTGTGGTTTGCAGGATGATGTTGTGACTCAGGATTAAGAAAGGAATGCTTCGGTGGCTTGGTCACGTGGAAAGAATGGATGAGGAAAGACTGACAAAGAAAATTTATGCTGCAGAAGTGAATGGTGGAGTCGGAAAAGGACGTCCAAGGCGAAAATTTATCGACCAAATTGGCGATTTATTAAAAACAAGCCAAATTAGGAGTACCCTTAACCAACGAGCATGTATGCGTAGGTGTATGGTTGTGAAGGAGGCGAGAGAGGTGTGTCAGGATCATGCCAAATGGAAGTCTGTAGTCTCTGCCTACTCCTCTGGGTGACAGGCGTGAGTGTTTATGTATGTTTCAGCATGCGTGACATGACATCCATGATGTGAATATCAGACACTTCCATATATTATATAATTTTTCTCACATAAGGATACATATGGAGAACTACTTGCGTGAATGTTTATTTAGTATTCAGGTCGGTAATAATAACTCAGGTATGTAATTTTTTAATTCATTTATAAATTAAATCCTATCAAGTGGCCATTCTGAACAATCACCTGCACTACTGATGGCCTCAAACGGATGATATTTGCCATTGTTTTATTATCTTAAGGTATTATTTAAGAAGATGCTCCTGTCAAACACCTGTGTTATCCAATATAACATTCACGGCAAAGTTTATAAATATTGAACAGTTCGGAAACTACTTAATATAATTTAATTTCCATATTTGTGATATTTTTAAGCTATTGCATAGCTTCTATCGCGGGCCTTGAGCGCGGGGCTGAATCCAGAAATTCCGTAACGAAAAAACCTCACGCTCCCCACTCCGACGGGCACGGAGGTGTGGCTTGAAGTGGCCGTGCATTGTCTAACGTTGTTTCTTTTCAGCAGTCTTCGACACGGTGTTTGTGGTTTGTGTGCGTGCAACTAGACGTATTGTACGACTCTACGAAGCTCGCACGAATCGAGACGAGCTGCTCCGAAATCGGACGAATACATAAGCAGCTGTTTATGAGAAAGTATATGGGTATATAGGTATTTATGTACAACAGTGAATAGCTGTACTTGTAAAATTTGTGTATAAAGTGTTTTGAATATGAATGAACTAAGTGCATTTATTATTTATTTATTTAATAAAAGAAAAAAAATTGTTTTCTAATCGGTCACCACGCTCAAAAAGTGTAACTTGAATTAATATCAAAGAAAAAGAAATACTGCATAAATAAAATAAATAAATAATTATAATTGCATAAGTTGATACAAAATGCTATGCAATAGCTTTACCGCGGCAGTCCCCGAGTGCCACACGTCTTTTTTTACTGTTTTCTCGTCTTGTTGGCATGCACAAATAATTATAAAAATATGCGAACATAATATACTATAAAAATAAACACGTTACTCTAAGATATATTTTTAATTATGTAAGAAAAAATATTTTAAAATAAATAGCTAAAACCCAACCAGATGTAAGGAAACCCTTGACATGGAAGCTAGAGTGGTGGAGCCACGGGTTTAAGGCTGCCGAAGTCTAATTCCCCGGTCGAACCTTAAACCTATTACGCGAGATATTAACTAAAGTGGACTGTATATGCGATTGCTTCTACGCTTACGTAAAGGCGACTACTATAGCATGCGGTATAATGCACTCGCTCTTCCCTAAAACTAAACTATTGTGCCAAATCGCTGAAAAGGAATCCTGCCTGATTAGGAGAACACAGAATTGGAGCGGGTTAAACAATTATATCAGGCAGGAACTAATTAAAGGAATATTGACTCACCGGGGTTTCTTCTATCCTGTTGAGCACTATAGCTGCAACTTCTGGAACTTCTTCTGGAACACTCCGGAGAGAGGCGGTGCGCGACTATATCTCACACGAGGTGAGGCGGGTCTCCTGGAGCTCGACTGCTTCCAGGCTAAAGCGGTTTCTACTAGCGGTGTGGTTTCAGCGACTGGCGTGGCGGGAAGAGAGCTGTTGTCCCAATGACTGGCGCAGCGGGAAGAGGACGCGCAACGGTCGCGCGTGTCTTATATATCCTCGGCTCCGATGATTACGTGACATTCTAGAATCATCTTCTTGCCCCTCCCACCCCACTACCCCGATGTGTCGATAGGAGGGTATGAATGATATCGTTTTCGGAAAGGAACAAGCGACTTGGCACCTACCGTCAAATATAATAATACGAATGGTTTTCCGCGCAACCATCTCCCCCGCCCTTGAAGGATTTCCTTCAAAATTAACTAAAACAACTAGAGCTAAGATCAACTAACAAATAACTAACTAACGTTAAGATTACCTAAATTCAACTACAATTTAATCTAGAAAGCTAATTTAAATTATGGAAGAGGCAGGGGGCACAAACGGACAACCGGACGCAAGTAAGACCCAACCGTGGTCTTAACGCGAGCTATCCTAACTACTCCGTCGGAACCGCGAAAGACCTCTTCGACAATTCCTAACGGCCAGTGGAGAGGCGGTGTATTCTCTTTGGTGAGCACAACTACAGTTCCTACAGCTAAAGGCTCAGTTGCTGTGTTCCATTTTTGCCGAGACTGCAAAGTATGCAAGTATTCCATCCTCCATCGTTTCCAAAACGATTGCACTAACCGATCTAATAATTTGTGGCGTGCGGAAATGCTAAGTCTGTTCTCATCCATATCTGCGGCTGGCAAATACTTTAAAGGCGTAAAATTCAAAAAATGTGCTGGAGTTAGAGCCAGCGGTTCCGAGGGGTCACTAGACAACGTACGACAAAGTGGGCGACTATTCATTACGCATTCAATTTGAGCGAGCACCGTACTTAGCTCTTCGAAGGACAAAATTTGATCTCTTATTACTCGGTATAAATGACTCTTTAGACTCTTGATATTAGTCTCCCAATTGCCCCCAAAATGACTCGCGGCTGGGACGTTAAGAGACCAATCAATGCGGTTCTCGGCTAGAATGTGAGCGAACTCCGAATTATAATACTTGCTAGCTAAGAGCTCATGTAGTTCCGATAGAATACGTTTTGCGCCGACGTAGTTCGTACCGTTATCCGAATACAATCTACTTACAGGGCCACGGCGGGAAAGAAATCTTTTAAATGCACCCATAAAGCCTGCTGTGCTTAGATCACCAACGAGTTCTACATGCACCGCTCGAGTAGTTAGACATTCGAAAATGCAGACGTAAGCCTTTGTGGATCTTATACCACGCCCGCGAGTGAGCGTGACCTTAAACGGACCAGCGAAATCAGACCCGGTGTGCGTGAAGGGCTTTACTGATTGTATTACTCTACAAGATCTAAGTTCCGCCATTTCCAGAAATGACGGCTTGGGGCGTGCCCGAAAGCAAGCTATACATCTGTGCACCCGATTGCGTATTAAACTACGTGCAGAAAGAATCCAATAATTCTGACGCAAAATCGACATCAACAAGTCGGGGCCAGCGTGCGAGTTCAATTAATGATGGTAATCGACTAATAAGTTCATGATATGGTCTTTACGCGGTAAAACAATAGGGTGCCGTTGGTCGAAACTCAATTGCGAGTTGAACAAGCGTCCACCTACCCTTACAATCCCATCCTATAAAGGTGGCTTAAGGCGTTGAAAGGCGCGACTACAAGCTTTATTCGATTGTAATCTTCTAATTTCTTCAGAGAAGTGCGCACGTTGAAGTTCACGTAATACTAGCGACTCGGCATAGTTGTAATCGGATGCTAAGACATACGAACGTCGCGGTAACAGCTTCGCGAATCGACAAACGTAAATTACGCTACGCAATAATTTCGACCAAGAGGACAAGCGGTTCGCCAAAGCAATGATTGGAGAAACCTCGCTCGAAACGTTCGCCACTAGAACGTGTCTCTTCTCTTCCGGCGGTTGTGACACTGACGAAGGTTCGAAGTCGGTTATTGGCCATTGCGAGGGATCCAAGTGAACCCAAGCAGGTCCGCGGAAACAAAGCGGGTGGTCCATTATTTGCATCGTGGTGAGTCCACGGGATAGACAATCGGCGGGGTTTTCCGTACCGGACACGTGATAAAAAATCCGCGTTTCTAACTCGTCTTGTATCTTGGCCACTCGGTTCGCAACAAACGTGTCCCAACGGTGGGGTGAAGAATGAACCCAGCATAAGGCGACGGTGGAGTCGGAAAAGGCAAATATCCTTTCTATGTGAACTCTATCCCTACATGCGCTGATAACTGCGGTAATAAGTTTGGTGAGTACTAATATTGCGCAAAGCTCCAAGCGCGCCAGAGAGACAACCTTACGGGGGGAGACTCTCGACTTAGAACTAATGAGGCTAATCGAATTTCTACCATCATTCTGGACGTGGAAATATACAACGCCCCCGTAAACCTTCTCGCTGGCGTCTGCAAACCCAACGACCGTTATGGCGCTATTCCTATCTACGTTTATATGACGCGGTATTTTAATTTCTCTTAATAAAGGAAGTTCCTCTCTAAAGCGCTGCCACAACCGAACAATGCTGTCAGGCGGCGAGTCATCCCAGTCGCATTCCAATAACCAAAGTTGTTTAATCAAAAGCTTAGCGTATAATACCACCGGAGCTACGAAACCCATGATGTCCCATAATCTAGCAACGCATGACAGTGTTGTGCGCTTTGTGCATTTCTCTACGGGCGGATTTACCTTAAGGCTAAACAGGTCAGACTCTGGTGACCAACACAGACCGAGCACCTTGTGTGTATCAGAATCGTCGAATTCCTTTATCGCCGAAAGACGGTGTGATAGTGGGATTGTATCCAAAACCAGACGCGAATTACTAGTCCACTTCACAAGATCTAACTGACCCGATTTCATGAGCCTTATAACCTCGGCGGTGGTTAGGGTTGCCTCCTCCACGCTATCGACCGAGTACACAAAATCATCCATATATAATCCGCTCTCTATTGCCCTCTTAGCTTTAGGATAAGAGGGACCTTCATCGTGAGCGAGCTGTCTCACCGTGCGTAACGCATGAAATGGGCTCGACTTTAAACCAAAACAAACGCGGTTAAACTCAAACACCATTAGAGGTTCCTTTGGGTTGAAACGATATAAAATGCGTTGGAATCTACGGTCCCATTCACGGACCCCTATGCAAAGAAACATTTGGCGAATATCGGCGGATAGTGCTATACTTAACAAACGAAAATTGACTATTATATTAAAAAAACTGCCCTGTAAATTTTGCCCACTATAGAGGATATCGTTAAGCGACAGGTGAGTGCTAATTTTAGCACTAGCGTCGAGCACTACACGTAACTTAGATGTAAGTTTGTCCTCTCTAATGACTCCGTGGTGTGGTATGAAATACGACGGTGTGTCTTCGTAGTTATCTAATTTCGAAGCCACAAGTGATATGTAACCTTCTCTTATATATTCGTTAATGACGCCGTCGTAAGCTTCCTTTAACTGGGGTGACGCGAGCATCCTACGCTCCAAGCTGTAGAAACGTTTTTCCGCCGTTTGACGCGAATCGCCGAGAGATAAAACATCTCCTTTAAAGGGTAGCGCTACAATATATCTACCGTCGCGATCACGAACGGTCGTGCGGACGTAAATTTCCTCGCATAATCTGTCATCTGAGCTAGCTATGGGTGGGACGTTCACCTCTTCCATCTCCCAAAATTTGCGGACTAACGACTCGAGCGGTTCGACAGCCATACCACAATAAGAGGTTGCCGAAATACCATCTATGATGGGGGCGGAGCCAAGGATCACATAGCCCAATACGGTTTCCAGTGCGTAAGGCGAGGTATGCGAGGAGTTGCCCCTGACCTTATTGTTTAACAAAAGATGAGGGAAAAGCGATGCTCCAATGAGCATGTCTATGTTGCCAGGAACGGCGTAAGTGTCGTCCGCCAGAGTCAAATTCTTAAATTCAATCATTGCCGAGGTGTCAACCGAAACGGTTGGCAACCGTTCAGTGACCCTATCTACTACTAGTGCATTTATATCAAAGTTAACATTACGATCCATCCGAGAATAAAATTTTAAATTTATATATCCCTGTGTCGCTTTACTAGTGTCTCCGATGCCTTTAATTACCGGACATGAAAGTGACCTATTTATTACTAAGCCTAAGCGCTGACAACATTGTCGCGTTATAAAGCTATTTTGGGCTCCGCTGTCCAGCAGTGCACGGACGCTTTGTTCGTTTCCACACGAATCCCTAACCAAAATACGTGCCGTACCCAGTAACATGGTTGAAGGAGGTTGTGCTCCCATATTTGCCAATGAGCACAGAGCGACATCACCAGGTCGACCACTAGAATCGTTGACCTTAGTAGGGGCGAATTCCTTATCCGCTTTACTTGACGCCGCTATATTGCTATTTTCAAAATGTAATAGCGTGTGATGTTTCCTGGCGCACTTGCTACATACGGAACTCGAATTGCATTTTGCAACTAAATGCTTATCGCTTAAGCAGTTCAAACATAGGTTGTTTGTCTTTACTAATTTATAACGCTCGCTTGGTGAATATTTACGAAAAGTCGCACAATTATATAAATTACCGTGTTTATCTTTACATACTATACAAGTATGCTGGAGTGATGTTGGCGTAGCGGTTACGTAAGTTAACGACCCTGCTATTTTAGATGGTTGAGTCTGTCTACGGTTGACGCACCTTTTAATCTCCTGTTTAACGTTCGGAGAGCGCTGCATCACCTTTATTTGATCTCGCACGAACGATGCTAATGAATGAAAGGAAGGCATCTCTGAGCTACAATGCTCCATTTCAAACGCACGCACGGTGTCGGGGTCTAATTTCTTTAATGCAACATGGAGAAACACCACGTCCATAAGATCATTAAATTTCAAATTCTTAAGTGCAGCCACCCATGCCACAAATTTATCTAGAAACTGCTCTAAGCCGTTGATGTTCGCGGATGATATAGGTTTAAGATTGAATATCTGGTTCAAATATTCGGAAGCTAACATTCTCCTATCTTCATATTTAGTTTTAAGCGTTTCGAATATTAATAAGTAATTGTTTGCTGTAGGTGTAAAACCAGAGCAGATCGACTGTGCCCTGCCACTAAGTTTACTAATTAAGTAATATAATTTTTCGGCGTCCGATAACGATGGGTTATTGTGTATATTGTTTTGAAAACTACTGAAGAAGAAGGGCACGTCTTAATATCACCATTGAATACCGGAATATCTATTGGCGGCAACCTAATCGAGTCACTTGGACGTACTTGTGTTTCCGGCTTTGCTTCGTTTTGAGATTGTAGGGATCTCGCAGTTTTTTCACGCGACACAACATATCTTCGAATGCCAGCAGCGGTTGGTAGTTCACTATGTATTTCGGGTCGATTTGTAATTCCAAATGATTAATGGTCTAATATTCTCTCGTAATCTATCCTCAAAGAATCTATAGTTTCGATTTCATTCAAAAAGGTTTCCCGCACTGCTTCTATATTAATGTTCTTTATATAATCACCTATATTCTGCATACGCGAAAAGAGTATGTCCCTCTTGGCATAAAGCGTTTTAATTTTGATTTCACTTCCACTAACTGCCATTTTAAATTATTATAATAAAGTTATATTAATCACAATTAATCTCACAACGCACAAACAATGAAGGATGGACACTCGGTATGCCGTATTACGTAATTAAATCGAACACCTGCGCAGCGAGTCGAGGTGACGCGTCATTTGCACTCAATAATTTTATCAAGATTGTGGGTAAGCGTATCAAATGGTTCCTATTACACTGTTTCAATTATTTAATAGGCTTTAAATTTAATCAAATACGAGCGCTATAAAACGAATAATTCTGTTTGCGAGTACCTAATCAAAATTTTAAATTTAAACGTACACTATTTAAGTCTATTCCGTAAATTAGAGTGCATTATCTAATTAATGAATTCAACAATTCGACCAAAATCCTGCCGAAGTGACCATAAAATGGTGGAGCCACGTGTCTAAGGCTGCCGAAGTCTAATTCCACGGTCGAACCTTAAACCTATTATGCGAGATATTAACTAAAGTGGACTGTATATGCGATTGCTTCTACGCTTACGTAAAGGCGACTACTATAGCATGCGGTATAATGCACTCGCTCTTCCCTAAAACTAAACTATTGTGCCAAATCGCTGAAAAGGAATCCTGCCTGATTAGGAGAACACAGAATTGGAGCGGGTTAAACAATTATATCAGGCAGGAAATAATTAAAGGAATATTGACTCACCGGGGTTTCTTCTATCCTGTTGAGCACTATAGCTGCAACTTCTGGAACTTCTTCTGGAACACTCCGGAGAGAGGCGGTGCGCGACTATATCTCACACGAGGTGAGGCGGGTCTCCTGGAGCTCGACTGCTTCCAGGCTGAAGCGGTTTCTACTAGCGGTGTGGTTTCAGCGACTGGCGCGGCGGGAAGAGAGCTGTTGTTCCAGTGACTGGCGCAGCGGGAAGAGGACGCGCAACGGTCGCGCGTGTCTTATATATCCTCGGCTCCGATGATTACGTGACATTCTAGAATCATCTTCTTGCCCCTCCCACCCCACCACCCCGATGTGTCGATAGGAGGGTATGAATGATATCGTTTTCGGAAAGGAACAAGCGACTTGGCACCTACCGTCAAATATAATAATACGAATGGTTTTCCGCGCAACCATAGAGAATAACATTTTTTTAAGTAAGTTAATTTTTTTTTATATTTATTAGATAAGATATGAATAAATCAAACAACGGATATACTTAAAAGCAGAAAAATTAAAAAAACAATTAAAATGTCAAAAAAAATTTAAAAATACCACAATAAGGCATTATTTTTATATTTACAAAGAAGAGAAACCGAAAAAAAGCTTTTTAAACGCAACTTTTCACTGATTTTGACACTATATCACGTTTATTCCCAAATAGCGACACCTGGTGAGCGTAAAAATATCAGTCGTCATTCATCAGCTCACAATTTTATCCTTACACCATAATATCCCCAATTCCTTTCGTAGGCTTGGACGTAATATTAATAAGAAGTTCCTAAGGGAACACAGCCAGACAGAGGAAGAGGTTAGCAACTTGAATCCGGAAGATTTAACCCAGACCGGTAAGGATGGGAAAAAGACATCTCAAAATTTAATGTCTAAAGACAATGGGGTGCTGCCTTGTTTTTTGGATTTTTCTAAAATAGGTGCAGCAAAATTGTTATAAAAGTTTTTGTGTGAATATAATTCATCTTTTTACGTTTTACGAGTAATATATAGAAATAATAGTGATTTTCACGCTTCAGACATCCGCGTGGTTTTTAACATTTTTTGTTATCAAATACAATAAAGTATTTTTGTAATGAATTAAAACCACTAATACAAGTAATATAACATAATAAATGAACAGAAACAAGTATTATATTGAAGTTTACGACGATTTTTATTGAAAATAAGAGTACGACAAATTCCATGTACTGAACATAATCTCCACAATCGACAATCAGCAAGCCATTTTGAGCTTTTTTTATGTAACTACGGCGTTGAATATATTATTCGGCAGATATTGGAATAGAATACCAATTAAGGCAAAAAAAAATAATTAATTTGCAACCTTCCGCTAATTACAATGAACCACTTAAACGGCGTGACATTCGTCACAAACAAGTGACAAGCGAGCTATGGAGAGGGCTATGCTCAGAGTTTCTCTGCATGGTAAATTAAGGCATCATCAGAAGAATCAGAGTGATCGACATAGCACAACAGATTAGTAAGCTGAAGTGGCAATGGGGCGGCGATATAGCGCGAAGAACCGACAACCGTTGCACATACAGGTATTTGCACGATCTACGCGGCCAAAATTATTTTAATACTTAATTGGTATCTAAACAAGGTAAATAAACAAAAAAACATTTTTCAAAAAAAAAACTATATTTTCAAAAAAAAACATAAATTTAAAAAAAAAAAATTTTTATGCTGTATTGGTACAAAGAAAAAAACATAATAAAGCTAAATTTCTTCGTCGCTCTCTGATGAATTTTCAGATAATATGTTGGATTCCGCAGATACAAACATGGCTAAGGTTTCAGGCAAAAATGTTTCTGCTTTCCTTTTCTTTACAGTTCGCATGCTACTGAGCAAAGGATCTGAACTGAGCAGAAGGCGATTAAAAATATCCTGATTACAATCTTTTCTGGAAAATTTCCTCGCAAAATCTTGGCGGTAACATCTAAAATGTTTGTTGCGAGCCTCAGCTGCTTCCTCGGAAAGCTGTCCGATTGGTAATAATGCCTTTTCAATTATGACTGCGCCATGGACTAAAATCTTGTGCATTGTTGGCGTCATAGGATGCCAATCATATAGGTTCACGTAAATACGAGCAGTTTCTAAAGCATACCTTTCATATTTCACGGGATCAATTTTGAACCCGCTTGAAATCGCTTCCAATATGACTTTTAGTCTATAAATTAGTTCATAATTGATACCAGTTATTTCAGCGGCTAATTTGGGGTTCTCAAAGAACCTTCTGCTGGTATTTCCATCATTAGTATTCCCAAAATTGGATTTAGGCATATCTATTATTAGACCAGTCTCAGTGCGAAACCTTGTTTGTATCTCTTTTTTGGTTTGATCTTCTAGGTCTTTTTCCTCTTTCGATTTTCTTCCCCTGTATTTTTTCACCTGAAGTTTGTAGGCTAAATGTAGGATACATTCAAATATCCGAATTCTTGCGTGTAATACCGATATGCCGAATTCAAGGGCTGCAAAATTCACTTCTCTCGTATAGTCCAATTTATTAAAATCTTTCGAGGTTGCTCCACAGATGTAGCACCTACTTGTAGACTTTGTGCCTGTGGCTGCATTGCAGACTTTTCCGTCTACCATAGTCATTATAAAACTGTGCTTGACTAAGAATTTTTTCCCTGCTATGTCGACCTCTGTTGGGACTAAAGACCTAATAGCGCTTTTAACGTGTCTTATTTCTTCTTCAGTGACATCATTAGTTTCCTTGATAAATTGGAATCTTATTGGTCTACAAAATCGCGGCGAAGAGGGCGTTGGATTATTCCATAAAACTTTTTTATTGTTATCTCCACAAACTAATTGTAGAGGCACGAAGCAGCTTTGGAATATGTTTGAGTCGGAATCGATATCACTTTCTAGTTTTTGCTTAAACTGTGATTGTTGGGACCCATCGCAGCCCCATTTATTAATTATAGTTAAGCATTCACGCTCTTGCTCATTTAAAGTTATCAATACCTCTTCTAGGTATTCCGATAAACGCCTAACAGTAACATCCATTAGAGGCTGTAACTGAGCTTCGGCACTGGTACTCGTTACCATACACGATTCTTGAGGTGGGTAACATTTCTTCTTGGCTTTTTGTAAGGCACTATAGCACGGAAAAAACTTCTTATTGGTCTTTTTTATAATTTCGTACTGTCCTTGTGTCAAATCTGCATCTATAAACATTTGCAAAGCTTGCATTGGTGTCAAGGAGGGTTGCTCTTTACTTGATTTCGTAAGATAAAATGCCTTTTTATATTTTGTTGCTCTTGTCGGAGTACTAGTGATATCTTTTAGGACATTTGATGCATCTTTGTTTCCAGATTTCCCTAGTTCCACTTTCGCAGCATGTATTATGATCTCTTTTTCAAAATTAGAACGAAGTTCTTCAGTCTTTCGCCTCTTGCTCCTCTCGCTTGCGTCTTCAAACGACTTAGATGGTCGACCTGGCCGTTTTTGTGAAGTCTCAACAACAGGTATTTCAAAAGTACCTTCCAGCCAAGACCGGTTGTATTTAATAAAATTATCTTCTTTATAATGAGCTTTGGTCCACCTTTGTTTGATTTCTGATTTGAAATGGGCAAAACCACGTTTTAAACTAACAATTTGGTCTTCATTGTAACCTTCACATGACAAAAGTTTATCTTTTAGAAAATTTAATTTGGCATCTAAATTAAGCAAATTTTCGTTCTTCATGAGGTCAAACAAGTATTGTCGGGTCACAATCCTTACTTCTGATGTACCCGCTGAACCTAAAACAAACATATGTTAAAAATCGTTAACAAATATTTCCAATTTTAGACGAGTTCCGCTGAATATTTTTAATCCCTCTAAGCAGTATTTATCCGGACGTTTCCGGAGACGTTTTTGATGGCATTTATAAGGAAAAGGATCAAATAATAACCTATAATAAAAACTATAGCCCGATCTACCCCGATACATAAACAAAAACACTAGCAAAAAAAAAGATTGTAGGAAATCACTGTGTGAAAATGAGGTTTTTTCATAAAAAAAAGTAATGTAGTTTGATAGTTGATCATAACTTTATTTATGTAGTTTTTAAGTCTCTTACCTTGTCTATCAGAATCCATCACTTTCAATTCGTAAGAAGATCTTGATAGCATAAAATTCACTTTGAAAGTTTAATGTTTAGAAAAGCGCCGAGAACAGATACGTACACTAGGTGAAACGGTCAAATTCCGACTGACGCTACAGGTGCGGGGTGAGCGGTAGCAGGTAGCTAAAGCACGAGTATTGTTCCCGGGTTCATACTCTGTTCCTGGAACTCGTTTTTATGAATATTATTGTTATTTTGATAATGGGACTTTTGGCCGCGTAGATCGTGCAAATACCTGTATGTGCGTTGGGGGAAAAAGGTTCTCGAGTAAAGGCAGCCTTGTACCGGTAGGCGAAGTGTAGGGCTACCCCCCGCTAGATTGAGTGACGACCTGGTAAGATATGCAGGAAGTCGATGGATGCAGCTGGCTCATGATCGTGCTTTGTGGCATACCTTGGGGGAGGCCTATGTTCAGCAGTGGGCTTGTGAAGGGCTGTAATGATGGTGATGATGATGATGGACCTCACAATGTAAATACTTGCCGTGTAGTGACAGTGTAAGGTAAGTCACTGCCCAATATCATCCCGTGTTTACGCACAGTATACATATAAGAAAGGAAACCAAGCCTAGTTGCAGACATTATTACATACGCTCCGTTTAATTATGTGAAACATTAAAAGTCACAACCCGACTTTTAATGTTTTTGATAATTTTTTTTTACATTTTTGTTCTGTGGTAATCAATCATTCCTAATCGAAAGTCTTTTCGTCCATTTCGGATATCAGCCGGAATAAGTAGACAGAAAAAATTCTAAAAAATTGTTTGTTTGTTATAAGTGTCGTGCATTTTTTAGTGAAAATCTGATATTTTGACATTACAAATAAACACATTTATTTTATTTATTTATGTACATACAAACCATTTTTCAAAAATTATAATATAAGAATATTGAAATATAGTATTAAATATACTGCTTCAACGTTTGAGTAATAGTAAAACAAGGTACCTATATCAGGTAATTACACATTTCGATTTAACAATTAACAGCATGTGGATTCAAAACGCATGTTATGACATGTCAGTAGTCACTTGTAAGTTGATTAACAACCGATACGCACCGCTTAGAGTCATTAACATTTGAACCATTCTTGTTAATTAAAATTGGGTGTTACCGCCTAAGTACTCACTAATTAAGTTTTAATTAATGAGCAGCAACCCTAAACACATTAAGTGATGTTTGTGAAAATCATGAAGTTTGAAAATAACAAAAAATGTACAACGATGTTTAAGCCTTGCGTCATCTAAAGAAATAAGAAGAAGCAACCGCAGTTAAGAAGTTTAATTATATGAAACACATTAACCTAGTGCTATTTAATGCTGATATTGATCGGTGTATGATACTGGTATACCAGCTTAAAATAGCAACTTAATCTTGCTGTATTTCATACGATGCGTTTAGAGAACCGGAGAACCTTTTAACAAATGAGGCATTCCATTTCATTCTTCAGAGTTAACAACGCCTTTGAACATTGAAATTTCTTAACAGAGTATAAATGTACTCGTCTATGGGCCACAGCGTCAATTTATCATCATGTAGACTGTTTAGTAGTTTGTTACACTTTTTCTAAATATAGCGGAACCCGAGGACCCTATCATGTGTGAGATCTACTATCTGTTCCTAGGCGTATCCGCGGAAAATACCACCTGAGTCAGTCTAACACTTTCTCTGGCCAACTTCATTCCGGGCCGGTATTTCATTTACCTAACCTTTACTACATTTAGTGAATTATAATTGCACATCTTAAAGAGTGATAAGTAGACCTAAATCCAATATCTAGCCTTGTCTTCCTAATTGTAATTAATACTAGTAACGAAAATTTTATCCTGTGTTATCCACTTATTTCTATTCTAGACCTTAATTCTATATATTAACATAACCTACCTATTTACCTACCCCAACCTATTCTACTGCATCACAATTGACTTTGTGTAAAACTGTAATAAATCCTCTATAAAAACTAAAAAAAAAACCATTTATATTGACTTATCTGGAATATCTAATTGATTTAATTACATACAAATTCATGTTGCTTTTAACCACACGTCATTCCACGATGGCATGTTGATTAGTATCACACACGCGCCGGTTATTGTTAAACACGTCTAATCCTGTCACGCTATTAATTAAAGTCGAATACAACTACATAAATAATTACTTCCAATTTGACAGATTACCTGTTTTATAATTCACAATATAATATTGCAAAATATTTAAGAAAAAAGATTATTTGTAATTATTAGTCAAATATATTAGGAATTTGAAGGCATTTATAAATGGTTTTCCAATAAGGGCGCTAAAAACTTTGACAGCGTATAGTGGTCATCTTGGTAAAGCGATAGCTGTCAAATTTGACAACAATACTTATTTCGTCTTGAAACTTCACCATGGGAAGCTAAACGCTTCAAGAACGTGTTTAAATTTTTACAATTTTTTTTAATTCTTTTATTTATTTCGAGACACCTTAGTCCTCTCGGGTTAAAACGCATCAGCTTTTTGATTCTGAATCAGAATAAATCTATATGTCTATGGGCCACGGCATTCACTTACCAACTTACCATCAGGTGGACCTTGTGTACGTATGTCATGTTGCCGTTATTTTTTATTAAAAAAAAAATGAAGAAATTAATTGCATTAAATATGTAGAAATAAAGAATCTATGATCGGTGAAGAAAAAGGTATATATTAAACATCGAAGGCATTTACTGATAACTTCTTAGGCCTTCATCAGGTATTGAAGTATTGTAAATTTTAAAACAAAATTAAGTTACAACAAAATTTTTACAGATGCACAAGATGCTGCTATCTTGCCGATAAGAACTCAAAATGCTAAAAATCTGCGATAACTTAACCCTACTGCCAGGCGTGGCAAATATGGTAAATATAGCAATATTATCTATGAGGCGACATGTTTCAAGGTTGGGACGATATCTTTATTCTGTTTTATTGTTGCCTTTAATTTTTTACTTTAACAGTTTCACCTGACTCAGGGCTCTAATATAACTTCCATTCTACTAAAAATATTCTTTACATGTAAACCACGCACTTAAAATTACAAATTATTACTATTATAGTACTGGCGTGCGCCTTAGTCTTAATTTACTACAGCTCTAATAAAGAAAGTACTGCAAGTTTTAATTCATATCTTCTTTAAATACGTAGTCAATAGAACAATCTAACTCAATCCTAATGCTCTCTATGCACAGTAAGTTTAATTATGAAAGGGTCAAATAACAAAGTTGACATTAAGCAAGTCATTTGAGTAAGCGTGATAATATTAGTTTTAGAATTCGGAACCTAATTTCGTTAACGAACTAAAAATTTACTAAATTTGATCCAGAATACTGATAAAAGGAGCTGCTCTCATATATTTAAAATATTTAAAAACATTCGGTCAACTCATCAACTCCTGCGTTTGGATGGAATTTGGGAAATAAAAGAGGCGTAAACTTTTCGATGAGACATAAATATGAAAACAGAACATGTATATAAGCTTTTAAACTTTCCTGGTATTTCAATATAATGAAAAATTTAAAATAAAACTTAGTTTACTAATTTTATTGCGTTTGATTTTTCATAATATAAAACTCCCGACGACTACAGTTCTGTGTAACGTACAGTATTCGCGTATTAAAGAAATCAGTATGGTTTTATTTAACATTAGATAACACGAACATTGAAATCGGAAACTTTACGATGAAACAATATCACAACCGTTTGATTTGCAACTTCAGATTTTTGAAAGAAACATTGTACGAAATACATTTATGAAAATGACACACATTTCATAGTTCATAAAACAGGCGTTGAATACCAGTTCACTAATCCATAATAATTTACGGGCTAACGAGCCAGCCACGTGTTCACTTTGTTACATGATAGCACTTAAATATTTTTAACGAAAATGCCTCCATGAAATTTTATTTTATGACCAAACATTTGCTGTGACCGTGTCTAAAAAAGGGGGTGCAAAAATTCCAACGATAAAACGGAAACAATCCATTATATTTTGCTACGTTTTGTTTGAAACGAGCAACTTACTATAAAAAAAATTAAAAAAAAATTGTAAATTACACAAGAACTTATTTAGAATACTTTATTCGAGAGAAGTGTAGAATAGCCTTCTTATCCTTGTAATGTCTGCTGAATCGGAAACAATTTTTATTGCTATCTCCTCTAAAATTAATTTTCAAACATCTGTAAAACTGAACATATATAAACGATTAAGTTACAACACAGCACATATTTATTTTATTTTTGCGTAGTAAATCCACGCTGCAGCTAAGTTATGGTTGTATAGGGAATATGTTGGCTCGACCAAGGAAGGAAAACGCTCTCATAGAATACCCGTACAAAATGACAGCATGATGCAACAGTGTTTTTATAGCGAGTGTCGAGAACCGGAAACATTTTTTCTGGGAACAAGGCAAACCATCTAGGTTTTCTTGGACAAGTTGACATATCGATCTGTGATGACTATTTTAAATTGAGTTGTTACTGTTATTTGTTAACATGTCGATATATAATAATATTTTCAACGTGGTAGAGTCACGTTGCAGCTATATTATTGTTGTAGCATGAATGGGTCGGCTTGAATGGGGAAGGATCACGCTCTCACAGAATACCAGCGTAAAATAGCAACTAAATGCTGCTGTGTTTTGTATGGTGAGTATGGAGAAGCGGAGACCCGATTTACTAAAATCGAGGCATTCCATCTTAGTCCTCAGGGGTGACAATGCATCTGAATTTTGATTCTTAATAGAGATTAAATGTAGATGTCTGTGGGCCACAATATCCACTTAACATCACGAGGACTGTAGGCTCGTTTGTCACCCTTAAACTGCAAAAAAAAAATTGTGTATATGTTCGCAATGTTTTTATCCTCTAGAATAATAATTGAAAATATATATCGAAATAATCAATCAAATCGAGAATCGATTATATTGCGCTCGTTTTAATTCGGAAAATCAGTCTTTTTCTTAAAAGTGAATAGTTTGAAATTTAAACTGTCAAGTTTCGAAATGAAAAGTTCTTTATTTTTAAGTAGCGTTCGGAAACGAGAATAAAAAATATGCACCGAGTTGCCCTATTTTCGCATAATTTTCTGTACTCATGCGCTGATTCCTTCTCGACTATTATTAGTTCTTACAATACTTTATAATAGCTGTAGTCCGCTTATTAACATACTGGCGACCCACCCCGGCATCGCTCGGGTGCAATGCTGATACTAAATACACTACAGAAAAACTGTGAACCGAATGCCTATCTCGATCACGGCTGCGGCGAACCTCACGCTCTACTGAAGATTCTCTCTCTTTCTCAGCTCTATATCTATCCCTAAGCTGACTGAGTCGAGCTTCACGTTCTTTTGACGATTCTTCAACTCTTTGTGAACGTACTCTTCTGGCATTCACTGTACTACGACCTATGTTCGAACAACGACGTCTTCCAGACATGACTTTATAATTTCTGTACAAAATTTACTCAGTTTTAGACTTATGTATGATTATCTATGAAAAAATTGCCATATTATTGGTATGTGCCGCAGTAAAAAATATCTAAATACTTACCATTTAGAGAAAAATGATTATCAACAATCATAAAAAAACCAAAGATACCTATTCTATTAAGTTCTTTTTCTGAACTTACTTACTTACGATTTTACGAATATTCTACGAATATTAAATAGATCTAACTCTAAATTTTAACCAAGATCATAATAGAAAATTCCAATTCATAAATTATGGTTTTATTAAATCTTATCTTTTATAACCTTATGTACTTATAGTTACTATAAGTGCGATTTAAAAATTAACCTTAGAATAGAATATCATTTATATTTTAAAACTACTATCATACAATTATCTATCGTAACTTACTTATAAATACCTACTGATACGTTGTCGCGCTGAAAAGCACATTTTTATTAAGTATTGTTATTTTCCTCGCTGGAGAGCTCTGATAATAAATGCGTCCGATTGCTGCTAAATTCAAAGTGCTACAGGTAGAAACGCGGCCTCCGACGCGCTATTAATAGGCATGCTCCCGCTGCCCCGTCCGGCCGGTATCACCGCAAACGCTACGTCCCGCAATTTTTAAATCTGTAATATCTTCGAAAATATTAATTTAAATCATATGCTGTAAAGGGCCATATAGATTTCTAGAATCAACAATGTATTTAAGGTATTTAATTAGATAAGGGTTAATGCTGTATTGGTTAAAATCGCTTTGAAAATTAGCCATTATTTGTCGTAAAAATAAATGATAAAAAAATGTTATTGTGGGATATCTATAACAGATAAACTTATACCATTGCGGAGTTTTCTGTTGACCTTTTTAATGTGTACAATACTTAGTACATTATTTTGATAAATCTTGTAGGGTTCAGCCTGCGTTTGCATTGTATAAGCAAAAAAATGAAATTATTTACGACATCACATTCAAAACCTCAAAAATAACAGTATTTATCCACTATTTAACGGATGTCATTATACATATAAACCTTTCTCTTGAATCACTCTATCTTTAAAAAAAAACATCAAAATCCATTGCGTAGTTTTAAATATTTAATCGTACATAGGGATATAGGGACAGAAAAACCGACTTTGTTTTATACTATGTGGTAGATTTTGAAAACAACGTGGCAGGTCAGAACATTATGAATAATATTTTCAATTGTGGTCGCCGCTATTGTACGGGCTGAGCATAAAATTTTATTGAGGCATCTTACGTACAACAAATTTAAAAGCCGAAAAATTTATCTTTGTTTATAGCATGACATTCAATAACGAGCGGCGGTGATGTGCGCATGCAATGGAGCTGCGAGTTCATAAATTAATTTAAAACAATGAGTGATGCCACTTTCATTTCATGAATTGTTCATGAAAAGTTGGTTAGATCTGAAACGTTATTGTTATAGCGACAGGGGTTGCGAATCATGGATATACGATGCCGTTATGACTGACGTTTATTGTTCTGATTGGTCTAAATATTACATTTGACATTTATTTTATTAAGAAATAAATGCAGATTTACAAATATTAACTGTGGCGGAACATGTTACGACCCACACAATTTCGGTACCATATGAAACAATGGGTTTGAGCTGCTATTTTACGCTGATATTCTGTAAGAGCGTGGTCCATAGGCGATCGAGCCAACGCGTTCGTGCTACTCCATACAATAATAATATACTCGTAATTACTCTACCACGTTTACGCACTGGAACATGTTTGTCAACTAATTGCTTTATAGCCATCTCATAAATAAGTGGAGATCTGTGACATTTAAAAGCTGTACTCCTACATATTTAAGTGCACATTCCGCTTGTGGCACCGCTTAGAGCGGTCGTGTCCAGGTGATCCGCACTCTCGTCCCCGTACGGTAGTGCTATCTTGCTCCCGCACATCCGCTGTCCTGCTCGCGCTGTACAGCGTCGATGCATTGGTGAGTCATTAAAGCTAACAGTTCTTGCCCCCTTGTCTTCGGGCGGGGAGGTTTGACTGACCTCCGCTTGTTACTGTTAATTTATTGTTATTTTTCTTGTTATTGTTTTATTGTTGATTTTTGTTATTTCTCTGTTATAATTTGTTTTTCTTGTATTGTTATACGTGTATATTGTATCGTAGTACGTCTTGTGTTCAAGTCCCTGTTCTTCTGAGAACAGGGACCCGTCCCAATCCCTACTGTTCGTAGAATTACTGCCTCCAACATGTCTACAGTTAGCCTAATTAAGTCCCTCGTCGCCGCCCTAAACCAAACTCTTGGTCTGGGCCTTAACCTCAATGAGACAACCCTCGCCGCCATCGCCGCCCATGTTACTCCTTCTGCCCCACATGCTCTCCAACCGCCGCCCGCAATCGCGACATACCTAGAGACTAAGAACTATTTGCCCCCTTAGAGATGGAGTACACATGGACCGAGTCCTCTGCGTCGGCCTCCCGGAAGAGGCCCACCACAATCGCCAAAAATTTCATCGGAGTCCTGTGACTCCGACGAAACCGGGGAGTCTTCATTCACCACGGTGAACGCCAAGCGCAACGGTAAACGCGCCGCGAAAAAACGCACCCTCCTTGTCTCGGCGGCCCCTGCCACTCCTACAACCTACACAGCTCCCGCTGCCGCCTCTGCCCCCGCAGCCCCCGCCGCTGCTTCGGCCCCACTTATGTCACTAGACATCCCCGCTCCGACCAAGCCAGCATCTCGCTGTGCTCCAGTCCATGCCAAGAAGCAAGTCCCACCCCCTGTCTTCCTAAGAGACAAGGCAAGATTCACCAAATTATTGAAGACCTGCTACGACGCAGGCATTAAATATGACCACGCCATCAACCTCGGGGAGACTATTAAAATCATCCTCAATTCAATCGATGACTTCCGTCAACTCACTTGGCTTTTCACAGCCGAACGAGTTTCGTATCATACGTACGCTCTTCCGGAAGAGCGTAAAGTCAGGGCCGTCATCCGAGGCGTCCCCTTCGAATTTTCCAACGAGGAAATCCTTGAGGAACTTAAGTCCCAAGGTTTCCCCGTAGAAGCCGTGCACAAAATGCACAGCAGAACGGGCCAGATGTTCAATCTTGCATTAGTCATTTTAACCAACGTGCCGGAGGCAAAATCAATCTTACGGCATGTACGCACAGTGTGTGGCCTGTCGAGAGTGAGGGTTGAGCTCCCACATAGACGCGGGTTCCCAGCGCAGTGCCACCGCTGCCAGCTATATGGTCATGCGGTGGCCAACTGCTCCACCCCACCCAGGTGCGTTAAGTGCCTTGAACCCCACAACTCCAAAGAGTGTCCTCGGCCCAAACGGCCCCGTCAGTGCCTTTCTCAGCCCATCCAGGGCTTCTCTTGACCCTCTCAGGGTCCCCTAGGCCCCTTCAGAGCATTATCCGGCCCCCTCCGGGCTTCTCAAAGCCTATGTAGCCTCCAGTCTTTCCCTGGGGCCCCAATAAGGCAGACCCACCGCGGACAACCTCCGCCCCACAACAATCACAGCCCTCAATTGATGACCTAAAAACGTTGTATTCCGCTATTAGGAACATCGACGTTGGGGAAATCGCTATGTTAGCACGCAAATTGCGCGCTGCGAGGTCCGCTCAGGACCGTCTTCTCACTCTTACAGAGCATCATAATCGTTTGTGCTCGTTGTAAGTTAAGTTAACTTAATTAACTAAACTTCACAACGACAGAGCAGTTTGCTCTACCAAAGTCTCACGGTCGTATCAAACCGAAGGGTTTATCGCTTGTATCCTTTAATATTCGCGGTTTGCGGAATAACCTCCCAGAGTTTAAGCTCTTTCTTCGAAATTGTGAAGCCGATTTCCTCCTCCTACAGGAAACTAATTTCAAAACTAAGGTCACTAAAGGCCTTTCTATTACAAACTTTTCTCTTCTTCGTAATGACAGACCCAACCGCCGAGGCGGCGGAACGGACATATATTACAAGAAGACACTTCACTGCTCGCCCATTTCTACTCCGCAGCTTACCAACATGGAATGCACGGTATGCAGGCTAGCTATGACTAGACATCAGTCCATTATTATAGCCTCCTGTTACATCCCTTCAGGAACCCATACCCTCAAAAAAGATTTTGAGGCTATTTTATCTTTAGGCAATTCAGTCATTATATTTGGAGATTTTAACTCCAAGCATACTGAATGGTCATGCCGTACTACTTCCGCTAGTGGCAAGATACTGCTCTATATCACGCATTCTCTTGATATTACCGTCCACAATCCCCTCGGTGTTACTCACTTGCCCGATAACACCGATCACGCCCCCGTGTAATAGATTTTGCGTTAATCAAAGGAGTTTCTCTCAACCTCAGGGCAATCGAGACACTAGACGATCTAGGATCCGATCACCGACCGATCTCCCTCATTCTTGGCCATCAGCCGCCTCCCCCAAGACACACGAAAATCTTCACTAACTGTAAGGGATTCAAGGAGTCCCTAGCTAAAGCTCTGGACTCACAAGACTCTACCATCTCCCTATCGTCGGATTTAGACAGTCCCGAAAAAATCGACACCGCGGTCGATTCACTCTTCACCCTTATTATATCCTCCCTGGAGAAAGAAAGGGCCGTCCTAGCTGCTAACAATAGTCGGCTTCCCCTACATATTAGCAACCTATTAAAAGCCAAGAAAGCTGCTTTCCCGAATATAGGCGCACGGCCAATCGTCTTCAACGAGAACTACGTTTCCGCCTCTCTGAATTTCGAGACCTCGAAAAGAGTAAACTCATGGAGAATATCTCTCCATCTCATACAGCGTACTATCAGATGGCTAGAGCCCCCCGCATAGACGCTATCACCCACACTCCCTCTCTCTCCCGGCTCGACGGTACGGTGGCGTTCGAGGACGAGGAAAAGGCTGAGTGCCTTGCAGACATCATTGCCGCACAATGCTCTCCTAGCCCTCAACTCGTCGACCCCTCACACGTCCAGGCAGTAGAGGATGAGGTCCGCTGCCGGAACTCACCCCCTACAGCCTCCGAACCTATCTCTGTGTACGAGACTGTGTGTGAGATTTCATACCTCATCAAAGGACTTAAGCCCAAAAAGGCTCCGGGCGCGGACGGCATCTCCAATCAAGCCCTAAAACACTTTCCTGAGCAGGTGTTAACCTTTTTATCTATTATCTTCAACGCCTGCTTCAACCTTAGTTACTTTCCCATTACGCGGAAAGAGGCAACTGTGATTGGTATTCCTAAGCCAGGCAAGCCTCTCAACCTTCCCTCCAGTCATCGCCCCATTAGCCTCCTCTAGGCCATGGGAAAGCTCTTCGAAAGAGTCATCCAAACTCGCATGAGGCGCCATTTGTTTCCTACAGACGGTGACCCTCTTGTCATTCACCATCAATTCGGATTCCGAGCGAAACACTCATGTCCCCAACAAGTTCACCGTATTGTGGAATACGGCGGTTTTTATCCTCGTCGTCATAAGACCATCGCGGTCTTTTAGACATAGCTAAAGCCTTTGATAGAGTCTGGCATACAGGCCTTATCTACAAGTTATACAAAATAGGTCGCCCCGATCGTCTAGTACGTCTCGTGGCCTCGTATCTAAAGCATCGCACCTATCGTTTTTGACACGAAGGCACGCTATTTTCACAACGCCCTATCAAAGCTGGCGTCCCTCAGGGCTCAGTACTTGCTCCTCTGCTGTACATCCTGTTCACCAACGACATTCCCATCCCGTCGAAAGGTGTTCAGCTCTCCCTCTTCGCAGACGTCACTACTCTCTACTGTAAAGGTATCTCGCTACCTTTCATATGGAACAAGGTTCAAAAGTCAGTTGACGACCTAGGAGCTTGGTTCAAAAAATGGCGCATCGATGTGAATCCGGAGAAGAGCTCCGCCGTTCACTTCTATTATAAACGACGCCGTCTCAAAAACACTCCACCAATACTTATGCTAGGGACCCCTGTCCCCTGGCATATGTCTGCCAAATATTTAGGTGTCACTTTAGACACAAGGCTCACTTTCAGGCCCCACGTCAAAAGAATAACCCGTCACGCACGTTTTTACCTGAGAAGGCTCAACAGTATGTTGGGCCGACACAGTAAAATGTCCCTCAGAAACAAGCGTACCCTTTATAAGGTCGGTACACGACCAGTCGTGTCCTACGCGGGCCCCATTTTTGCCCACGCTGACCCTAAAGTTATTAATGAACTCCAAATAGTTCAAAACCTTTTCTGTCGTCGAGCTGTGAACGCACCTTGGTACGTCCGTAAGGCCGACCTTCATCGGGACCTAGAGCTCCCTACAATTCAACAATTTCTTAAAAAACTCTTTGATAAATTCTTCAAAGCCTCAGAATCGCACTCCAATCATCTTATTTGTGAAGCAGCTACTTATGCAGCCCCACCCCCCTCTCGCTATCGAGTTCGCCGGCCGAGAAACTCTTACTCGGACCCGCCTAATAAACTGTCAAACGACCTGAACTGCCTCCTGGCGGCTCAGGCCGACTCTAATTAAATTATTCATAATTATTTTGCCTTCGTAGGCACTACCTCAGCGGCTTGTAGCCGCCTGCGCCCTCTTTTCTCAAAAGAGGATCGCTTGCAATACGGTATAAGAAGCTTAAACAGCTGGTTGCCAGTCCCCAAAGGCGGTTTTTAGAGGGCATCACTTGGGTTTCCCCGGTAGGCAGTGAGCCCTCATAACCACGATAGACCATCTGTCGTATGCGTAATGTATTTTCCGCCTCCCTACATAAAGGGTAGCCCTTTTCCAATTGCTGCAGGTGCAAAAAAATATTTAGGTGGTGTTATCAGTAAGACTATACTAAAAATAATGATTATTTAATTACCATTTTGCATTAGGCAACGAACTCTTCGAATCCCAATTAAAGAACAAAGAAAACCTATTTTATTATTCCTTTACTAATGACCTGTTTTATTATCACATATTACCACATATCAAGCAGATAGTAACAGCTGGGTATTGAAATATGACAAATACCAGTTCAAATGATTTGAAGGGGATCAACTGCCAAGTTATGTTAGTGATACGATCAAAACTCAATCAGGTATGAAACTATTATGACAACTTATTATACATCATTTTTTAATTAATTTTAACTGTATAAAGTTGCTTATTTATTTTTCAGAAACTAACAAAGAAAGCGATATTGACTACGATTATGCCATCGAATAAAGGAGTAGTGACGAATGAAACGAAAATTTAGACGAAATTTATAAAAACGATTAAATATTTTTTTACATGTAATAATACTTTTTTGTATTATGCAACACTAAAATTAATTTTTATTTTATATATCATGGCTATGAACGTAATAAAATTATTTTTTATTGGATATCTTAAAAGATCGCAGTCAACTAAGCACTCATGCTCGCAACTACGGCGGACTTTCAATGTGTCTGGCAAGATGTAAAAACCATTAAAACGGTCCGGATTGAGGTAACATTTTTTTATAGGTTCCCAAATAACATATACAAAATTAAGCTTTTAAATATAACAAACTTATAATTATGGTATATTAAAGTTAAGGGGTGTCTGGCAGGGGGAGCAACTGTTTTTTATAAGAGAAGGGGCAAACGAGCTTACGGCTCACCTGATCGTAAGTGATTACCGCCGACCATTATCAAATGCAACACCAGAGGAATTGCAGATGCGTTACCGGCCTTGTAAATATAAGAAGGCTCTTTTCTTGTAGGTCCTTTAGTCGTTTCGGTCCAGAAAAATCTTTGGTGATAGTCAATTCCACAAGGAAGTTGTGCGAGGAAGAAAACTTCTTTTAAATTGCATGGTAGTGGACCGCCAGTCATCCTAACGGTATGGATGGTTTCGCGAGTTTTGTCGCGATGTACCATGGTGAAATTGTGCGGCTGGAATTATTCCGAGCAATTTCTCAGAACACTCCCTTTGGTAGATGCGATAAAATAAGCAGAGATCCAAGATCTCTTCGCTATGCCAGTGAGTCAAACCAATCGGAAAGAGCTCGGTCGCCAACAATTCGAATTGCTCTTCGCTGGATAGGATCAAATGGAAGGAGCTGGCACTGGGGAACCCCGCCCAGAGATAGGGACAGTATTACATGTGCGGCCTAACATGCATCTTGTAAAGTTCCAGGTGGTGAGCCGGCATGAAATTCTATCCCGCTCTGCTGAGCACGCCAAACTTTTTATAGGCTAATTTGGCCTTCTCTTCTAAGTGACCACGAAACTGCACGTCACTCGATATGTCGACGCCGAGGATGCCGATATTGGCTGACGCAACATGGGGATTACCTTGAAACTGAGGAGATACGACGAAGAGGTCATTTTTAGAAGTAAACACAACCTTGTGTCTTCTGGGGTTCTAGTTTAATACTGGTCTAGATTTAGTCGCCCCCATTAGGAGACTTTGTAAAACAAAGTCTCGACTTCAGACACAAGTTTGTCCCGGTACTCGGGTGACGTTTTCCCGAGAAATATTGGCACGGCCAGTGCTGTCATCTGCATAGCAATGAATGTTACCAGTTTGCAATAGCAAAGTCATTTATTTGCAGGTAAAACAGCGTTGGTGATAACACACATCCTTGTGGAATACCAGCGTTAATGGGCTAGTAATCGGAGCATGCACCGTCTACTACGACCTTGATGCTCCGTTCTGCAGGAAAACTGGTGATCCAATTGCATAATTTCTTGAGAAGCCAACAGGAAGGAAGCTTCGTAAGAAGCGTTGTGTGCCAAACCCGACCTAAGGCCTTCGCTATGTAGAAACTAATGGCGATCGGGAGGCGTTGGTCATTAGTTTGGACTCTACTACCTCCGCCTATTTACGAGTAATGAATTCTAGAAAATCACCAGCCGGGCAACTGCGACGAAAACCGTACAGACGGTCACTAATCAGCTGGTGATCCTCGAGGTATCGCATAAGCTGGATGTTAATAGATTCCTTGGCTGTCTTCCATCCGGAAAAGGCGTGTTAAAACCCGGACCAACTCCGGAACACACGTCTTCAGCACAATACGAGGGATACCATCTGGCCCACTTGACTAGTTGACGTCCAGGGAGAGGATTGATCTGCGTACCGAGCGTTGAATAAACAGCACATCCTGAATGGAGCACTCACACCGCGGAATGGTCGGCGTTGTGTTCCCCCTGTTATCAAGGGTCGGGTTGGGCGCAAAGAGAGAGTCCAGCAGATCGGCTTTGTCTTTTTGCAGCATGGGCCAGTGAGTCATCCTCCCTGTGCAGAGATAGGAGAGATAACTGACAGAAGTTCCCTTGGACAGCCTTGGCGAGAAACCAGAATGCACGTATTCCCGAAGGAAGATGTGCTATTTTCTTGTCAATTCTGCCAATGTGCTCTGATTTTGCCTTGAAAATGACGCTTTTGAAGGGCATGGATGTAGATTTATACTTTTTTTTAAAAGTGCTAGTATTTATATTCCCGAGACGTCGATGCACGAGACTAGGCCTAGTAGCACTCTTGCTTACGACGTAATGCAATTTTGCATGAGCGACCAAACCATGGCTGGGTTCTGAATATAAAATAAAAAGTTCCATTTCCTGTAGCACCACATCAGTAAAAACTCTGGGATCATCCGGCGAGAAGCAAACCTGCCTCCAAAGGTAAGATTTAAAAAAGATCGCATCCCGCCTCAATCGGCTGACCTACAAACATGGCGGCCAAACATGACGGCAACCTGCAGTACGCAAGCTTGTCAAGGGTCGCAACTATGGCATATATGAGGCAATCTATGGGGGACGCCTATGTTCGGAAGTGGACTTAAATAGCCTCTTATGGTAATAGTATGGTAACGCACAAATCCTATATACTTAGTGTTTAAAAATCGTTTACATATTGGGTGCATTCGGCAGAAAAAAGCGCTAGCAAGCTCTTACTAGCGCTAAAATAGTTTTCGGCCAGGACACGATTGCTACTTCAGTAGCGCTGACATAATCCGCCATTTTGCTTATTTTTTGAAGTAGAGTTTGTACGTTGTTTTTTTGCAATATTAGTTTTAAGTAATATAGTGACATGATTAGACATATACATTTTATTAAAAATTCATGATTGGTAAGTTTTTAGTATGAGTACTTCACAAACATATATTTAAATTAGGTTAGGTTCCCCGGTTAAAACTAACATCGTGTCCTAGAGGAAAATAGGAGCGTGACTGGCACCATACTCAAGATCAGACAATGGTCTGAGGAGCCAAGAGGGGCATTGACAGAAACCTGATATCCATCCAGATGAGAGGTCAGTAGAAGGTTCAACAGGGAAGGTACATGATCTTCCATATCTGGGATCCGCTAATGCGAGGTAACCTGTTGTGTTAGACCACCTGACGTAGTCTTACATTTAATTCCGCTACCATGTTGATGGGGAGGGGGGGGGGGGTAAGGCAGATGCAAAGCCTCAATCAAAAATTGATCTACTTCACGCTGTTCTTTTGTGAGGTCGTAGTACCACCCTGGTTTGAGCCGGCCCATACGTGATACAGAAAATGCTGCGATCTACCTGCATAATGTCATCGTGGCTGATATAACGGACGACTGCATCCTGGGCCTAGACTTTATTAGGAATAGTTGTTGTGAGATCGACTATAAGCAAGGTGCTTTGAAATGTGGACCGGAGGAACTTTTTATGGAAGGTGCGTTACCTGGGAACGTGTACAGCATTAAGAAGATTGTTCTTCCGCCGAGATCGGAAACGATTTTTCCGGTTAGTCTTCCTCGAAATGCTGAGCAAGATCACCGTTGTGTACTTGTGGAAAGGGTAAACAATGACCCTCCATGGAAAGTGGCTCGAACCTTGGTCATAACCACTGACATCTTAGGAGTACGTGTGCTGAACCTTTGTGACCGGGAACAGATTATAGAAAAAGGCACGCTGGTTGGTACTTCTGAGGAAGTGGATTGGTTACGTCGGTGCCAATATCTATCGAGTAAGACCCCCAGCAATGATGCACAAACGAGAGTGACCACACTTTTGGAAGACTGTCGCAGCGTTCTCTCTCCCACTGAAATGGTCAAGGCGAAGAAGTTGTTACTCAAGTATGCCGTCTGTATGTATTCTCATCAAATTATTCTGACATAGGAAAGACTGGATTAGTTCAACACAAAATAAACACAGGAGAAGAATTGCCTATCCGTCAGCGACCAAGAAGATTGATGGTAGCACGTGAAAAGGAAGTGGAAACCATGATTGAAGGAATGGTGAAGGATGGTGTCATTGAACCTTCCTCTAGTCCATGGTGTTCACCAGTGGTGCTGGTAAAGAAGAAGGATGGCAGCATGCGGTTTTATGTTGACTACCGCCGTCTGAACGACGTTACGAAGAAGGACAGCTATCCTTTGTTAGGAATTGATGACACGCTGGACATGCTTACAGGAATAAAGTGGTTTAGCACGCTGGATCTAAAAAGTGGCTACTGGCAAGTTGAAATTGACCCTAAGAACAAGGAGAAAACCGCGTTCTCGACGGGAAATGGTCAGTGGCAATTTAAAGTAATGCCGTTTGGGTTGTGCAATGCTCCACTAACGTTTGAAAGGCTGATGGAACTTGTACTTACCGGGCTAATTGGCGATACCTGTCTGGTCTACGTGGATGACATCATCATCGTAGGTCGTACGTTTGAGGAACACCTTCAAAACCTGAAACGTGTGTTCATGAAGATTCTGAGTGCCAACCTCAAGTTGAGTCCGAAGAAATGTTTACTATTCAAACGGTAAGTTAACTTTTTGGGGTATGTAGTATTGGAAGAGGGCATACGCACGGATCCAGAGAAAATTGCCGCTGTCAAGGATTGGCCGGTTCCAAAAGACAAGACGCAGGTTAGAGCATTTTTGGGTTTGTGCTCCTATTACCGGCGGTTTGTGAAGAACTCCGCAGATATAGCCAAACCTCTGCATAAGATAACCGAGGAGAAGTGACTTTTCCGCTGGGAAGAAAGTTGCAAAATCGCATTCCAGAAGCTCAAGGACCATCTGTGCAAAACACCTATTTTGGGATACCCTGATGCAAGCAAAGAATTTATAGTTGACTCAGACGCAAGTGATATAGGACTTGGCGGTGTATTGTCTCAACGTAATGGTGACCAAGAGGTCGTGATAGCGTACTTCAGCAAGTCGTTGTCAAAACCGGAAAGAAACTATTGTGTCACAAGACGCAAATTGCTAGCTGTGGTAAAGTCATTGCAACATTTTAGCAAATATCTTCTGGGACGAAAATTTCACTTACAAATTGACTATGCAGCACTAAAATGGCTATTGCAGTTTAAAAACCCAGAAGGACAAGTTGCGAGGTGGATTGAACTTCTGCAGGAATACGACTTTGAGATCGAACATCGCAGCGGGAAATCTGATGGCAACGCAGATGCATTGTCAAGAAGACCTTGTCCTGAAGATTGCAAACATTGTACTAGGCAAGAGAGTAAGGAAGTGGTATCCGTCAGGATGCTCAGGGCCGACCACCTCAGCAACGAGTGGAAGGACAGCTTACAACGTGCACAGCAGGAAGATCCGGACATCAAGCCGATCCTGGAATGGATGAAGGCCAGTGCTCTCAAGCCCAAGTGGAGCAACGTCTCAGCGATGAGTTCGACCACTAAAAGCTATTGAACTCAGTGGGACAGCTTGCTGCTTCGGAATGGAGTTCTGTGCCGTAAATGGGAAAATGTTCGGGGAGACAGCTGTCATTTACAAATGGTTGTCCCTAAAGCTAAAGTACCGGATGTTCTACAGCTGTACCATAATGATTATTCAGGAGGTCATCTGGAAGTTAAACGAACTCTACTGAAGATCCGAGAATGGTTTTACTGGGTCCACTGTCGAAACGATGTCGAGGACTGGTGTCGCAAATGTACAAGTTGTGCAGCTGTAAAGGGACCTCAGACTCGTAGTAGAAGTGCATTGAAGTTGTACAATGTTGGTGCACCATGGGAGAGAATAGCCATTGACGAGGTGGGGCCGTTTCCGGAGAGTGAAAGCAGAAACAAGTTTCATTGTTGTGATGGATTACTTCACTAAGTGGCCAGAAGTCTTTGCCATTCCAAATCGAGAAGCTTCAACAGTTGCAGATAAACTAGTTCATGAAGTCTTCTGTCGTTTTGGAGTACCTTTGGAGATTCACAGCGATCAAGGAAGGAATTTTGAGTCTCAAATATTCCACGAAACTTGCCGAGTTATGGGTACTCATAAAACAAGAACGACTTCTTATTACCCGCAATCTGATGGATTGGTAGAACGATTTAATCAGACATTGGAGAAGTACCTAGCAAAAGTTGTAGACAATCGGCAACGAGATTGGGACAAGCACATACAACCGTTTTTGTTGTCATATCGAAGCGCTATTCACGAAAGTACAGCAGTGAAACCAGCTTTCGCAAACTTTGGAAGAGAATTACGGCTGCCTGCTGCAGACCTGATCACCGGGATACCACCGGATGCTCCACGCAGTATAACCGATCATGCAAATGACTTGCGGAACAAAATGAATGACGTTTATGAGCACGTCAGACAATCGGGCCAGCAAATGTCTGAGAAAATGAAAACCCGGTACGACCGCAAAATGAACAATAAAGGGTTCGACGAAGGTTCACTAGTGTGGTTGCAAAATCCAGTCCGCAGCAAAGGGAAATCTCCTAAGCTTCAAGCTAAATGGGACGGCCCGTACCGGATTGTGACCATGATCAACGATGTAACCTACCGGATACAGAAAGGCGCAAGAGGGACTCCTACGATTGTCCATGTGAATCGCCTGGCGTGTTATTATGGGGCCGATAATGCTTGGGACGAGCATGTCTTAGGAGGGGGCAGTGTTACGCGCCTAAGTCGACGGCACTAGCGCCATCTAGTGTCAGAGACGAGAGCGAGGGGAGCTTTCTGACATCACTGATCTTTGAACCGACAGCGCCATCTAGTCTCGAACCGAAGAACTAAACTTCTAGAAGTTGAAACTCGAACTCTCGGTACCTTGCGCGTTTTTACTTGAATATTCTGGATATTTCGGTGCTAATTTATATTTATAGGCGCTGCAAGATGCTATCGAGGAAGTGTTGAAGTTAGCGAGACAAGCGAAGCTTCGGAGCGGAAAAAAGTGAATCAGTGTGATTAATTATTAGTGTTTTTAACTTTAATTAGTGTGAAGTGAATTAAAATGTTAATTTAGGTAACTTTATCGGCAATTTTTATTGTCACGAATCTTAAGCTCGTAACACTATTTAAATTATATGGTTAATATAAATGCGTTTATGACCATTTCACAGAAACATTCTTACCATTTTACTATTTAAATTATAAAATGTAAAAGCTTTAACCGTATTTATTGTTGTTTAACTGTATAAACTGTAACGAATGGAAGCAATAAGATTATTTATTATGTTATACTGGTGTAGTATTTCAAAATGTGTGATGATATCACTTTTACAAACTCTTTATCTCTACAGTCATTGGACTCTGTATTTATTCGGTTTCACCACCAGATAGCGCGTAAAAAATTACATGTTACTGCATTAACATGTAATTTTTACGCGATTTAGCTCGATTTAGTAACAAAATGCATTTATCTTGTTTTATCAGTAAGCAGACGCTATAGTATTTCTTTTGTATCATAGACTATACACTATTACATGTGTTTAATATTATGAAACTTAAACTCTAGTATCATAATGCTAAATGTATCACCTTCTATAATAATGCTTTAGTATATTAGGCTCTACTGTCATAAATCCCTAATATATGATTAGTCATTGTGCAACAGTACTTGAGTGTAGTCTCCGGCAGCTCCTTCATACAAGCCATCTATACACGAACTCTATGAAATTTTTACCCAATTTTCTAATATAAAGTCTTCCCGTGACCACGGGTGGTGTAAAGTGCTCGAAACGTTGGATATTTAATAAGTGAAATAAACGCGATAAAATCAGTAAAAACTAGTATTATTTCAATTTTTTGATATGTACCATAGATGATAGAGTGAAAAGTTCCATTCCCTGTAGCACGAATAGAAGTCAGCCGGAGAAGACACCTGTTTCTCAATGTTTAGAGACTATTAAATTTAGTATTTATAATGAAAAGTCGGCGCTACAAGTCGAAAGAGTTTTTATTTAATAGTATTGTAAGTTTGAATTTTTATGACAAATATATTTTAATTTCAAAAAGTAGTGGTGTAGACATTAGTCCTTCGATCAGGATAAAGGTAATTACAGCGCCTAACTAACTAACTAACTAAACTTTGCTAAGTCTGAAAAAATATTATAAATTTCAACAATAACTTACGAAAAAAAACGTAATAAATATCAGTAAAATTATTGTTAATAAATTGTTTGGATGATATGATTTACACACAATGGCAATGATTGATGTATGCAACTAATTATTTGAAAAAATAACTAAGTTCTCTACAAATCAAAATATATACAGTTCTACATACAATTAGTTATGTTGAAACTAGAAGTGAGTTATTAATTCGTACAGAGTACACGTTACAAGAAGAGCATACATCCTTATGAGTAAAGAAAATAATAAAATGTTGAAAGAATTGCACTCTCAAACCGAAGAATTGTACTTAGAATTTAAAACAATTTTAAAAGAAAATATCTCGTCACATAATTCCACAATAATATCTAATAGATCACCTACTGCAAGTACAAGCTTTTCACAAACAAAGTTACTACGCATCAACCTTCCTACGTTCTATGGTAATTATCGAGATTGGCTTAATTTTAAAGATCTGTTCAGTTCATAGATACGTAATGAAAAGGGACTAAGTGACATCCAAAAACTTCACTGTTTAAGATAATGCTTATCAGGTTAAGCTAAGCAACTTCTTCTTCATTCCGATGTCACTGCTGCCAATTACCAGAAGGCATGGGAAACGTTAATTCATCGATATAGTAATAAGAGGATTATTGTCAAAAATATATTAACACGATTAATGAATCAAAAGAAACTTACCGTAGAATGCTCAAAAGACCTAAAGCAACTTTTAGATACCACAAATTAATACCTTAACAGTGGCTAATTTGGATATTGATACTACCACTTGGGATCCTATGATAGTAAATATTGTCGTATCTAAATTAGATATTGAAACTCACAAGTGTTGGGAACAATCATTGGGGTCTTCTACTAAGATTAATGAAGAATTACAATAATAAGCTTTAGCTTACAATCCCAAACTAAATTTTAAATAGTTTAGATTGGAAGAGTTTAAGTTTAAGGTTTCATATTCCCCAATCTATGTGAGTTGCCTATGTTCAGCAGTGAATTTTTGACTTTCAGGTTTTATGGGAATGTTATATTTGTGACATTATTTAGAATAAAACAGAGCTTTTATTTGATAACTTATATGCTTCGTTTAAAGCTCGTAAAACAGAATGACGTTTTCTTCTTATCTTCTATATGAAAACTTTAAAATCCCTCTACTGTTAATAAAAAATAACATATAGTTACATAACTTGTAATACAAAACTATTTAAATATTAATCTAACAAACATTTTTAGCTTTAATATGTGTATTTAACACTAGGATTTATTGTAGAACGCATGAGATAACGGCGTTCGTTAGCCTCTTTCGATGTAAAGTCAAGAACATTTTCAGATTGAGAACATTATTTGAATCTGGGAACACATTAGGACATACAGTTGGCCCTTTAGCTTCCACTTCCATTTCAGACTTAGTTGCTAAATTTTAAACTAGGTTTCCCGAAGGAACAAGATAATACAACAATTGATATGTTAGTAGTTAAGTTGTGCCAGTTCTGGCTCACTGAGTCAGAAATGGTACAACGTTCGTTTTTTTTAGGATCGTGAGTCGACGAACGTTGTACCACTTTTGACTCAGTGAGCCAGAACTGGTACAACTTAACTACTAATTCATACAAAGTAAAATTGACGTATCGTTTTTTGCAGGCACCGACGTATATCTAACGTCGATGCTTGGAATAAATATATCGTCATCTCCAGGCAACAAAGTTTATTTCATAATACGTCACAGGATGTAGCACTATACTTCACGCGTAACAATTTAATTGGTACCGGCGGGGATCGAACATGCAAACGAGGGTAAGGGCGTCCCCCAAAGGCGACGCAAACAAGCTCGTCCCCGTTGGTGTGGAATGCAGCGCGCAAAGCGGCGATGGGGACCGCCACCCGTCACGCACAGCCAGACACGGCGAAAGTGAAGGACGGAGTGCAGAGTTGGCACGTGGAATGTTAGAGGGGGCATGAGAGATAAGACGAATGAGTTGAAATAATGAAAGAAAGAGAATTAGATGTCGTGTGTATGTCGGAGATCAAACGGAAAGGCAGTGGTACTGAAGAGCTCCTGCTCCTCTGAAGAGAGGGACGTTAGCTATATGGTCCGGAGTCCCGGAAAGCGAGAACGCCTGCCAGGCAGTGGGGGTGCTGTTATCGTCCAGGTTGGTTGATCTTATTACTGAATATAAGGTTGTGAACTCAAGACTTTTCTGGGTTCGGTTTAAACTGGGACTGACGAAGTTATTCCTTTTGGCTGCTTTATGCGCCAGTAGCTTCGTCGTTCAGGGCTGAGCTGGAGGAATTTTGGAAGAATGTAACAGAAGTTCTAGATTTGGTTAAGGGAATCGAAAGAACTGTTGTATGTGGTGATTTGAATGGATGGGTAGGTATCTCTCGACTAGGGTACGAGTCGGTGCTTGGAAAGTTTGGCGATAAAAGGGTTAATGATGCTGGCAAGCTTATACTGGCTGTATGCAAGGAAAAGAGTCTTCTTGTGACAAACACTATGTTAAATGACAGGAAAATCCATAGGTACACTAGAGAAAGCAAAAATGAGAGAGTAATAATAATAATATATAAAAGGCGTAGGGAAGTGACGACCCCACCGCCCGCTGACGTAACGATTATGTGATAAAACCGGTACGTCAGCGCAGTCAGTCAGCACCTTGCCGAGAGGTGTTAGTGCCGTGCCTCGGCAAAAATTGAAGGTGCAAAGGCCCGCTTGTGCACATGGCCTCACCACGAAACGGCGCCGGGTCTGGGCGTCTCCCGCTAAATGACGCCCACCACTATGGATGATGGAATACGGAAGAACGCGCAAAGGGCCGCTGCCTGGAGGTCGCCAGGGCGCGTCTAGAGCTAGCGCTGGACGCGACAGCATGCGAACCGCCAGCCGAGCGCGAGGTGCTGCACGACCACCCAACAGCCCCTCGCATCCATCATCCCCACCAGCTGGTTTGGTGTCGGCAGGGTCTTCGCGGGCCCAGCAATCGGCACCCGCCACTGGTGGAGTACGCCGCATGCTTTGGACAACCCAGATGAACAGCAACGCATTGCGGGCGTATTTTGGGGCGAAAGGGGGAGAAACTGGAGGTTTTGCGTATCGGGCAAGGATGCATCGACTTTTTGCTGAGCTGGAGCCATCTGTAACCGTCACCGAGCAAAACGTGACAGACCGAGTTCGGTATATCTTGCGCTCAAATACATTTGATGTCACCGAACTCGAACGGCTACGACGTGAGGCTGTTCCTTCATCGGGTGAAAATGCTGCGGCTGAGGATGCGGTGCCACAACTTGCTGAGCAAACGGCAAATGTGGATGCCACCGTGAATAGGCCAGTTGTGGTTGATTCAAACGATGACGGAACAGTCGCCCAGGAACTGGAACTAGAGCAAATGAGGAGTACATTGGAGGAGGCGATTGAGGAAACACGCAGTGTGCCTCTCGAAAATAGACCGCAACTTCCCCGCGTAGCCCTAAGCAAGCGGAATCGGGCTGTCGTGAGAGCTCTGAACCCAATGCTGGTGACCTATTTGGAAGCCAGCCGGGACCTTTGCGAGACGGACTCAATTCTTTTTGGCGCCGCGTTGGCAGTCTGCCGTATCATAGGCGCCAAGGTTTCTACGGCTGGACGCGCTACTGGCCGTAGTAGTGCTATCCCAGCATGGAGAAGAAGAATTGAGGAACGTATCGCAAGGGCTAGGGCCCTCATCGGCAGACTGATATGCTTCAGGTCAGGCAATACCAGGCCAAGGATTGTGCGCACCGTCAGGATGGCGTTAGCTGGGACAAATGTTAGTTTGTCCCAGCCGGATATAACGCAAAAACTGACGGAGCGCATAGACGACCTGAAGCAAAGAATCGCTGCTTGGGGAAAGCGGATTCGGTAATATACCGAGAGGTCGACACGGTTCAACCAGAATCGTCTCTTCCAGAGTGATCAGAAGAGGCTCTACAAATCATTGGAGCGACCAATAGTAAGTGGAACGGGCCCAGCACCAAATCAGGGCGACACGGTCGCATTCTGGCGCAGCCTGTGGTCAGAGCCCGTAAATCACAACGAGGGCCCTTGGACGGAAGTTGTGGTGAGTCAGTGTGCGGGTATTACGCCCATGGATCCCGTCATCATAACGCCGGATGACGTAGCTGAGGTGGTCCGTAGGGCCCCGAACTGGAAAAGTCCGGGGCTTGACGGGCTGCATCACTACTGGCTGAAGGGGTTCATAGTGTGTCACGCTGTGCTCGCCCGACAGTTTCAAGAGGCTCTCAACCAGAAGTCGCTCCCAAGCCTCTTCACTACTGGGATCACTCATTTGGTTCCTAAAGATCAGGGTGCCACGACCCGAGCAAATACTGCCCCATCACGTGTCTACCGACTATATACAAGACACTAACATCCATTTTGAGCGCGAGAATCGCTCGTCACCTGGACTCAATTCAGGTGATGTCGCGCGCTCAAAATGGATGTCGGGGCGGCGGTCGTGGAACCAAGGAACCACTCCTCATTGACGCGGTCATTGGCAAAGTGGTGAAACGCAACCGTCGGAACTTCTCCGCCGCTTGGATAGATTACAGAAAGGCATTTGACTCGGTGCCCTATACATGGCTAAAGAGGGTCCTCGAGCTGTACAAGATTGACTGTACAGTTCGAGACTTCCTCGAGCAGTGTATGGGGCAGTGGAGTACAATCCTCTGTCATTTGGGCGAGCGGATGACGGCTGCGGAAAGCCGCATAAGGATAAGAAGGGGTATATTCCAGGGCGACTGTCTGAGTCCAATCTGGTTCTGCCTCTCTTTGAACCCTCTCAGTACTTTACTGGAGGGCTCTGGGAGGGGATTTCAGCTTCGGAAGGGAGGTACAAAAGTGACCCACCTTTTCTATATGGATGACCTCAAATTATTTGCCTCCAGTCGCTCCCATCTTATGGAATTGCTGAACATCACTTGTGAATTGAGCAGTTCTATTGGAATGGAGCTGGGGACGGATAAGTGTGCGGTCCACCATGTTGAAAGGGGAAGGGTTGCTAACTCTGAGGGCATAGACTTATCTATGCCCGTCAACTTAAGGGCCCTTTCCGAGGCTGAAACATACCGATACCTGGGTATGTCACAGAACATCGGTATCGATGAGGCTGGTATGAAACAGTCAGTTTGCGACGTGTTTTATGCACGCTTGACCAAAGTGCTTAACAGCCTTTTGTCCGGTGTGAATAAGACACATGCATATAACGGTTGGGTCATGCCTGTCCTCATGTATACCTTTGGCATACTCAGGTGGAGTCAGACTGAACTTAACGCCCTGGATAGAAAAGTCCGCACTACAATGACGTCCCATAGGATGCATCATCCGAGATCGTCGGTAATGAGGCTGTACTTGCCGCGAAAGCATGGTGGGCGAGGCTTCCTGAACGTGCTCACCATGCATAATCTTGAAGTGTGCAGCCTCCGTCATTACTTCCTGGCGAGATCGGATGATCCATTCTATAATGACGTCATTTCTAGTGATAAAGGACTTACCCCTCTATCCTTAGCCAACGAGCAATGGCAAGACCCGGCACTACAGAGCATTTCCGACCGGGAGACCGTATGGAAGGAGAAGGAGCTGCATGGGAGGTACTACAGGGCTCTTCATGAACCTCACGTAGATACAGCCGCCTCCCTCAACTGGCTACGTTTCGGTGACCTCTTCGGGGAAACCTAGGGTTTTGTTTGTGCAATACAGGATCAGGTTATTAAGACCAACAACTATCGGAGATACTTCCTAAATGATGGCACTGTCGACGTTTGTCGAGCTTGTCGCCATCCCGGGGAGTCACTTAGGCATGTCATCTCCGGTTGTTTGGCGCTTTCTAACTCTGAGTACTTGCACAGGCACAACCTAGTAGCCAGAATTCTTCACCAGGAGCTCGCTCTGAAATACGGTCTCGTGAATCGGAAATTGCCGTATTACAAGTACCTGCCGGAAGCCGTGCTCGAAAATGATCGCGCCAGGCTCTATTGGGACCGGGCCATCATCACAGACAGGACTATTCTTGCGAATAAGCCTGATATTGTGCTGATGGACCGGGCACAGTCAAGGATATTTTTGGTCGACATTACCATTTCTTATGACGAGAACCTCGTGAAAGCCGAAACAGACAAGCAAACAAAATATCTGGACCTGGATCACGAGGTGACCGACATGTGGGGTGGTCTGCCGACCGAAATTATTCCGGTAGTCGTCTCTGCAAACGGGCTAATCCCAGCAGCCTCTCGGGTCATCTGAGGCGACTGGGACTCCGTGACGGACCGCTCCGGGCTCAAATGCAGAAGGCGGTGCTTCTCGATACCGCCCGCATCGTCCGTCGGTTTCTGTTTGGACTAGCACTGAATGACTGAACTGAATGCCAAAGTGGCTTACGATGGGATGATTTACTAAAACACTCCACAACGTATGTACTATGGTATATTAACATGAAGTTTAATACACGAAAATAAATGATATTCTTGTGGCCTTATGGTCTTGTTGCACTGCACGTCGACATCGTAATATAATTTTTGTACAGCGCCATCAAGTATTAAAAAGGTGAACTACTATACTTTAACAAACCGCCCACCAAGGACAATATTGTAATATAATTGTCCTTAATTACGAGAAACCGCCCACCGTGAACTCGCTCCTTTATTGTCCTTAATGAGTGTTATTTACAATTTTGTACTAAAATAATAAATACAAGAAAAAAAATTAAATCTTAGGAATACAAAAAAAAATATAAAATAAAATAAAACAATAACAATTTGGCTTAACTTACACTAAGTACTAACAGGTAATATACAAATCTTAGAGGTAGGTCTTTTAACTATTGACGATTTGGTTCGTAACGTAACTACTCGGGTTATTTGATCAGGACCAGGATGTTTTTCGATAATCCGACCAAGTAACCAATGACATGGTGGTAAATCGTTTTCCTTAACTAACACTACATCCGCGATACTAGGTTCTGGTACTTGGTAAGTCCATTTATATCTATGCAACAAGTTTGACAAATATTCCTGTGACCACCGACGCCAGAAATTCTGCGTCATTTTTTGTACAAGTTGCCATCGAGTTAGTGAACTTATATTTGTATGTTCGTAATTATCGTCTGGAATACTTATTAGTGGTTTGCCTATTAAGAAGTGACCAGGTGTTAGAGGCATAGGATCCGATAAATCATTATCATTGATCACAGTCATTGGTCTGGAGTTCAGACAAGCCTCTATCTGATAGAGCAGCGTGCTAAGCTCCTCAAAGGTTAAGGTTGAATCTCCAATCACCCTTTTCAAGTGGTGTTTAGTAGATTTGACCGCAGCTTCCCACAAACCTCCGAAATGTGGTGCATGCGGTGGTATAAATTGCCATTGGGTACCCTCGGCTTCAACCCGTTCAGCAACAGATTGCTGAATTGACTTAAGTTTATTCAACTCTCGAGCAGCTCCTACAAAATTGGTGCCATTGTCGCTCCAAATTTGAGAACAATGGCCACGTCTCGAAACGAATCGTCTGAAAGCTGCTAAAAAGCCTTGTGTGCTCAAATCACTGACAGCTTCTAAATGTATAGCGCGCGTCACCATACAGACAAATACACAAATATAACCTTTATAAGCGTGGTAACCACGACCCTTTGATGTTCTTATATTTATTGGACCAGCATAATCCACGCAGCTGTGTAAAAAAGGTCGTGCAGGAGTACATCTGACAGCTGGAAGAGATCCCATGAATTGGTGTCTTACTTTGGCAGCATGTTTGACGCATATCACGCATTTTCGCACATGTTGCTTAGCTAGGTTTTTCACGCCTATAATCCAATAGTTTGATCTTAGGTAATTTATCATTAACTGTGGGCCGCCATGCAAGGTTATTTCATGAGCATTAGAAACAAGTAATTTACTTAGGTAACAAGGGTGTTTGATTTGTTCCGTTAGTGACGATTCGTTTAATCTGCCACCTGCTCTTATTATACCCATATTATCGATATACGGACATAGTGTTCTAATTTTACTACTTTTTTTCTTTATGCAACCCTTTTCTGTCAACTGTAAATAATCTTCTGAAAAGTCTTCCAGTTGAAAATGCTTTATGCAACATATTAACGCTTCATCTAATTCCTTCTTTTGTAAATATTTTTGCTTCTTTTATTTATTGCTCTTAGTAATTCTTGACTATTACTATTCCATTTCTGTAGTTCAAAACCTCCCTTCTTTAATAGATTCTTCATCTGTCTATATAATTCTTTACCTTCTTCGGCTGTAGAGCACCCAGTCATTAGGTCATCCATATAGAAAGATTCCCGAACTCTATTCGCTGCTAGGGGATAAGTTTCTGCTTCATCGATAGCGACTTGATTCAGCGTCTTTACAGCCAAGTAGGGTGCTGATGCAGTCCCGAACGTAACGGTGGTTAATTCATAATCCTGTATCAGCTTGTCGGAGCCTTCTCTCCAGACTATCCTTTGGAACTTTGCATCATTTTCAGTCACCCTTACCTGACGATACATTTTTATTATGTCAGCTACGAGGCCAATGGGATATACTCTCCAACGTAGTATAATATGGCGCAAGTCGGATTGTAAAGGTGGTCCTACCATAAGCGTATCGTTCAAAGAAACACCGTTCTCGTTTTTGCAGGACGCATCGAACACTATCCGAACTTTGGTTGTGAGTTTGTCCTCTCTTACTACAGCGTGATGGGGTAAGTACACAGTTTCATTTTCTTTCCTTTGCTCTTCGCTTACCGGTCTCACGTGATTTAGATATAAATATTCATTTAAAACTTCTGTGTATTTTTCTTTTAGTTCCTTATCCTTCTCTAATTTTCTTGAGTATATCGTTCTGATTTACTTGTGCGTGCATTACTGATATTTTTTGTGTACTATTATTTAATCTTGTTCTATCTACAATACCAGAAAGAATCCAACCAAGAGTTGTGCACTGTGCGATAAGATATCCCGTTGGATCCTTTTTTACACCGCTCTTTAATATTTGACCATAGACATCAGCTCCTAATAATAAGTTAATTTTATTGGGAGTGCTAAAGTCTGGATCAGCCAGTTTTAAGCCTTTCAAATCCATCCAATTCGATAACTCTATCTTTGTATCTGGTAGATAAGACGTTATAGTCTTTAGAACATAAGCTGTAACCGGTAGTTTGAGGTTAGGATCTATACACGATTTCAGATCGAGTGTTACTATGTACTTCGAGACTATGTCTCTGTCGGCACCTAATCCGGTTACCGTGCTTTTTACTGGAGTACGTTTCAATCGTAAGTACTGAACTGTAGCTTCGGTTATAAATGAAGCTTGGGAACCTTGATCAATCAAGGCCCGCACCACTTGATAGTTTCCTGAGATGGACTTGGATCTAATTAGCGCGGTGGCTAATAAAACTTGTCTGGACTCCATGCCGTTTCCAGACGAAAGACAACTAACTATGGGGTTTTTATCACAATCGACATCCGAACTTTCAAAGGATGTACTTGCTCTATTGTCCTGGTCACCACGATTAGTAGCCTTACCGCTAGTGGGATGCAATAATGAATGATGTCGTTTCTTACAAACTCTACAATTAATTGGATTTTGGCACTGTTTAATTGAATGGTTTCCGCCTAAACAATTAAAGCAAATATTGTTACTTAAAACAAAATTGTATCTTTGCTCGTAAGGAAGCTGTAGGAACTTTTTACAAAAACATAGTTTGTGTACTTCTGAACAGTATTCACAACAAGCTTTACCACCCACGAAATTACGCTGTTTAAATGCAACCAATGCTTTTGTAGTATGTGAAGTATGTACATTGTTGTGAATTAACCCCTTTTTAGGCTCTATACACTCTAATGCTCTAAATCGACTTTCCAGAAAAGTTTTAAATTGCTCAAATGTGGGCAAATCGTTTAGACTATCACTACTGGTTTGTAATTCCCACTGTTTACGTGTTTCTGGGTCTAATTTAAACGACATAACATGAATAATAATTAAATCCCAAGTACTAACATTAATATCTAAATTCCTTAAAGCATTAAGACAATCATTAGTCGTATCTAACAAATCTTTCAAACCGGTAGAAGATTCTACGTTCAGACGTTTTTGAGCGAAAAGGCGTTTAAGAATACAATTTGCGAGATACTTTTTACTGTTGTACCTACGTTCTAACTGTTCCCAACACTGGTTGTAGTTCGTGTCTGACACTGGTACTTGCCGGACAAGTTGCTCGGCTTCGCCCGTGAGATGTCCTTTTAAATAGTGCGTCTTTTGTACATTATCTATCGAACTGTTTTTGTGAACTAGCGACATAAACAAGTCTCTAAATGTTGTCCACTCTGAATACTTCCCAGAAAACGTGGGAATAGAAATTTTAGGTAATTTAACTTGAAACTCCTTAACGGAATTATTCGAATTCCGATTGACATGACTATCGGCATCATTATCATTTAAGAAGGTGCTCAACTCTGCTTTATAATTGCAATAAAATTCTTCTACGATGTCGTACAAGTCTCGTTTAATATACACCGTTTCCGCTAACTTTGCGCTATCTATCGTTTTGAACAATTGTTTATGGTTTTCGACAAATTCAAACCATATTTTATCTAAATTTTCTACTCTATTTTTAACGTATGTACTAGTTTTTCTGTCCTTTGAACATTTTCTAAAATTAATTTGAGACTTATTCATTCGGCTGTATAATTCATCTTGTAATGCAATAAGATTCTCCATATTAAATGTTTTTAGTATTAATACAAATAACACAACCAAAATAAACTAAGTCAATAAAATTACAAAATTATTCTAGTCTAGTCTAGACTAGTCTTTTGCACTTTAAGCTTTGGTTAAAATTGGGCATAGGTTCCCCGTTCCCTCGTTTTTTACACAATTATTCTAAGTCCTTAAATCTACACACAAATTTTTACAATTATGTTATGGTTAAAGTAAAGGAAATTTTTATAATGGTTTCAAAGTTAAACAACTAATAGAAATAAAGTTCAAATTTGCTTGCATTAAATATACACTTTAAAAGTACTCACAGTTTGTTCTTCATCCACTTAACATTACCGAACTATTGTCGCACTGTACTGAATGACATCAAGTCATTCACGGGAACTGCTTGGTTGTCCTCTTCTCGCCACCCCGTGGTGTGTGGCGCTGCTGATTAACGCCGACCTCTAAGTTGTCCTCGTCTCGCCACTGCGTGGTGGTGGCACTGCTGCTGTATTGTCCTCCTTTCGCCACTACGTGTAGTGTGGCGCTGCTGCTCCACACTGAACTGAACTTGTGTACGCGAGAACTCGCGCGATATGTATACACTGTATAGCACTCTTGATGGATATACTACCAAATCTTGCTTGCACTATGTGCCAGCAGATTTTCAATAGTAATCCCCTAATTAATCAAGCCCGAATTCAAAAATAGCCAATTAACAATTCGGCTCGACTGGACCAAATGTTTGGACTAGCACTGAATGACTGAACTGAATGCCAAAGTGGCTTACGATGGGATGATTTACTAAAACACTCCACAACGTATGTACTATGGTATATTAACATGAAGTTTAATACACGAAAATAAATGATATTCTTGTGGCCTTATGGTCTTGTTGCACTGCACGTCGACATCGCGATATAATTTTTGTACAGCGCCATCAAGTATTAAAAAGGTGAACTACTATACTTTAACAGTTTCTTTCCCTTTCCTCCTAACCCTCGGCCGTTTGGTCTCCCCTGCCGAGGGCTCCCATCTGGTTGGATCTTATTTATTTATGTAGTTTTTGTATTTATTTTATTTAATTGATATTTATGTATATTTATCTTTTAATTTTAATTTATAATTATATATTTATAGCACCCAACCAGGTGAGAAAATTATATAGATACCCCATAACAATAATATTCCACAAATAGCACACAACGCCATCTAGTCCCAAGCTAAGCAGAGCTTGTGTTATGGGTACTAGACAACTGATAAACGTACTTATATATTTCTAAATACATAAATATTATAGATAAATTACACCCAAAAAAAAAGTATGATTGATTTGTTCCTGGTGGATGACTGACTGCGAAAACAGGTGATGGATACCCCGGTGTTCAGGGGTGCTAACCTGGGAACGGATCACTATCTCGTAATTACTAGATTTAGGGGTTTGTTCTCGGGTTGGCGCTACCGAACGGCAGTAACGGAACCACAGTAGGTCTGTCGCATCCGAAGCTGGAAGCTTCAGGAAGCGGATACTAAGGACAAATATCACACGAGGGTAGCCTAAAATCTTGACACCATCGATGGCAGAAAAGAATGTGTGGAAAGAACATGGCAGAACCTTAGGGATGGAATGGTAAGTGCAGCGGAAGAAGCATGTGGAACGACAAAAAGAGGTAGTAGTAAAAGAAGAGATGCATGGTGGAATGATGAAGTGACAGAAGCTGTAAAGAAGAAAAAAAAAGCATGGTTAGACTACTTGGCCTCTAGTAACGATAAGCCTATAAGAGAGAAGGTGAAAGAAATATATAAGCTGCAGAAAGTTCATGCAAAAACATTGATTGAGGAAGTGCGTGAAAGGTGTAGAATAGAAGCGGACGAATGGTTGTCGAACAACTTTAAGGAAAACTCCAAACTCTTCTGGAAAGAGGTTGGAAGGTCCCGGAGTGGTGAGACAGCCTTAGAAAAATCGGACGTCATGCAGCGATGGAGCGAATTTTAAAGAGAAATGTATGCGTGTCATGATCTTAGTGAAGGGTCCGGGGGTGACGCCGCGACTGGCACGCTACACACGGACATCGATGATACTGAGGTCATCAGAATGGAAGAGATTGAACGTGCGATTCAAAGTTTGAAATGTAGTAAGGCTGCGGTATTAGACAGAGTTACTGCTGAAATGGTCAAGTACGGTGGGCTTCGTGTCTGGGACAGCTTTCATCTGCTGTACAATTTGTGCTGGCGGACGGGAGGTGTCCCGGATGATTGGCGATCTACGGTCATTGTGCCTTTATATAAAGGTAAAGGTTCACATTTTGACTGCGGGTGCTATCGGGCGATCAGCTTGACCAGTTTAGCAAGTAAAGTTTACTCGAAGGTTTTGACACGTAGGATGCAAGAGAAATCTGAAAGATTCTTATGGGAGGCACAATGCGGATTTAGACCTGGAAGAGGATGCACAGATCAAATGTTTTCTCTCCGCATGATCACGTAAGTGAGTGAGTAGTAGTGTATTAATGAGTATGAGTTTTAAGTGATAGATGGTGACAATGGAGTACCGGAATAAAGAATAACTTGCAAACAAAACAACAAAAAAAAAACAATAACAAAATCATTCTTAATTTTTTTTATATGATAGGATGACAAGCGATCACACAGACCACCTGATGGTAAGTGGTTGCAGTGGCCCATAGACATCTACATCTGTCCTCGATTATAAATCAAAAGGTAGATGCGTTGTCACCCATGAGGACTAAGATGGTATGCCTCGTTTTCAGTAAAAAGGGTCTCCGGTTCTCTACACTCACCATACCAAACACAGCAGCATTATGCTACTATTTAACGCTGGTATTCTATGAGAGCGTGGTACTTCCCTGGTCGAGCCGACCCATTCGCGCTACAACTGTACTACTAATATAACTGCAGCATGGTTCTACCACGTAAAAGTGACGCAAAACATTGCTCACAACTCTTTTTCTTGTAGGTACCGGTAAGTAACCTTATTGGTTGTTAGTTTTCTTCCACAATTGCTTAAATTTGGAACAAAAATGTCTGCAAAGGTTATTTTTGCATTCTCCTTTTTTAACCATGAGGTTAGAACCGTATGGCATAGTAATCAATAGTACATTTATGATACCAGAGTCGCCATCGCCAATCAGCGTGTGATATTTAACGCCATGTTTTTCGACGCTTTTTTGGAAACCTTCACTATTATGCCTTCCTGCATCGATGTAGCGCTGTTAGACCTATAATATTCATTCGACGAATATTAGGAGTACATTATCCCTGCATATTACTGTCCGGTAATTTGTTGTCAAGCTCAGAATCGCAGAAAAATGAATAGAATGAATAAAGTTAAAATATATTTTGTGACTAACTAACGCGGGCAAAAAGTCTCGGGCAAAAGCTAGTTTACCTTTAATTCGGTTCATTGTTAAAATTTTTTTTTTTATTTATTCAACAAAGTAACAGTTTTAATTACAAAATCAATTTCTTCGTGCCATTAAACATCTATTGTTTGTCTTGGCACTGCACAGTTTGCTCTTAATTATACATTAATTTACTTAAGCTTATTATTTAAATGACATTGGAATTAACTTTAACTTAAACTAAATATAAAGTACTATGAAACAATTGTGCTACAAATTATTAAAAAAATTTGGCATAAAAAATTTATATAAAATCTATAATATGTATCTCTTAAACTATTTTTTTCTGTGGGGAAGGTAGTTTTTGGTATTGTTTACCAGGAGTAGTGAAGTAAAAACGTGATTGTTGTCTTCAATTGTTCGCTTATCCGATATACTGTACTATCTTATTTATGCGCGTACACACGGAGTGTATTTTTAAGGAATAATTTTTTTCATGTATTTTATTTTGTAACACGTTTTGTTTATTTGTCCAATTTAACAATTATTGGCATAGATAGATATAGCTCGTTATGATTCACTTTTAATAATACATATAGATACTTTTTTGAATTCTTATTATGCGAAAAAATGTTTAAGTTTTGTTTTCAAGTTTTGTGCGGTTAGCTGGTTTCTTATCTCCGTAGGTAAAGAATTGAATATGTAGGGTATTAGAAATTTACGTGTTCTCTTACCGTAGTAATTATTAGTTCTAATTGGTGAATAAGGTGTTTTATTTCTAGTGCTATAAATGCGTTCCCTTGGGGTTGGGTACATCGAGTATTCATAACATTCTTTTAAAATCATATATTTCACCTTTTTATGTATGGGTAAATTTTTGCAGTACGTGAAAAGGTATGAGTAATCATTTCGATATTTGTCCTTAATGTGTTGAGGCAATATAGATTTTAAAATTCTTATTTGTAAGCTGTAAATTTTATCTAGGTAAGTGCGGAAAGTTCGTCCATAACTACTAAGACCATACGATACTATCGATTCCACTAGAGCATTATATAGGCTTAGAAGAATTTTAAATGGAACTTTATTACGAATAGTATAAAATTTCGCTAGGATTGCCCTTAATTTACTACACACGTAGTCAATATGATTCTTCCAGTTCATCCTATTATCTATAATCAGTCCTAAGTATGTGTGATACTTAACAAGTGGGATTTTTTCGCAGGAACAAGTTATTATATTATGCAAACAAAGATGATTATGAGCAATAATGCTTACTGGCATAATATTCTTGATATGACTAGAATGAATGTGTAGTACCTTAGTTTTTTGTATATTTATTACAAGTCCTAGATCGTGAGCCCACATGGAGAGGCGTGAAAAATCATCTTGTAATTTTTGGATGGCGATATCTAGATTTTTATCTTCTGACAGAAGGCACGTATCATCTGCATATTGGTATAAACTACATTTTAATGATATTTTCTAATTAATTTACGTATGTTAAGTAATGGAGTGGCCCTATAACTGACCCTTGTGCCGTACCAGTAGTCATAGGTATTTTAATACTTAAATTATTTTCTATCTTTACTTGGAAATATCGATTGCTAACATAATCTTTATACCATCTTAAGAAACGTCCTCTAACACCAGAGTTTTCGAGTTTTTTTATAAGAATGTTATGTTTCAAGATATCGAAGGCTTTACTGAAATCGATGAATACAATTAATACATGTTTTTTCTCATCTAAACATTTGTTTACTTCGTCTGTAAAGTTTGACAGCAACTGTGTAGTAGATTTCTTAGGCTGAAATCCGTATTGAGATGGCGAAATAATTTTATGTTTTTGGTAAAAAATGTGAAGCTGGTTGGAAATGAATTTTTCTATAATTTTGTCAATTGTTGGAAGTATAGTAATAGGCCTGTAATTACTGTAATCGTCATGACGTCCACTTTTGTAAATAGGCCGTACCAAACCTAGCTTTAGATCTGTAGGATAAATACCTGTTTCTATACTACTATTAATTAACTTGACAATTACTTTAGCAATTTTTTCTGATATGGCTTTTATGTCAATTGTACGAATTCCATCAGCACCTGGTGCCTTTTTTGTGTTAAGTGTTTTTATTATATTTTTTATTTGGTTTGTGTTAGCTTTTTGAAAGCGTATAGACTTATCTACTGGATTTGTGTACAATTCATCTGATAGAATTTTAATGGTAGATTTTGGTATTATATTTTTTAATTTTCTATCGAACTCAGAGTTAAGGGTCGAACTTAGAATTAGTAATACGAACAAAATTTTCTGACGGACTAATATTATTACTAGACAAGTGGTAAAATTGAAAATTTTGTACAACCGACTTCAATACAAATCAATTATAACATATGTCATGGTTGAAATGATTTCTATGACATTTATATGGGGCCAAATGTGAGACATACATTATTGAAGAAAAAACGTATAGGTATTCAAAATCGGTCCACAATTTATGGAGAAATCAGTAAACATACATAAAAAATAAAAGAAAAGAAAAAGCATACAGCCGAACATAGAACATCGTCCTTTTATGAAGTCTTAAAATCAACATCAGCTATTACATAATTTTATATTTTGGCGAAATAAATTTCGGTCCATCACCTACCAAGCAAAGTATGATCACAGAATAAATAATATTACGTATGATACATATGTGCAATAGTATGTTATGTGATATACCTGTTGATTTTAGAAGTTGGCGTTACCCATCCTTTCCATTCTTACGAATAATTATATCACTTGTCGTCAAAGACGTATCTGGGTGACCGAGCTTCGCTCGGTATATTTTTTTTTGGAAATCGTGTTTTTGCAAATAATATTTAGAGACAAATTACTTACTGATGTAATATGAATGATATTTCCGATCTTACCAACATAGTAAAAAAAAAACTGAACTGGTTATTTAAATAAAAATCATGAGTTCAATTAGTTTTAATTTAATTTTTCTTGTTTTTAAAAAATACTAAAAAAGGGCTCGAAATAAAAGATTTTCTCACAAAAGAAGGAAAGTTAAAAAAAAGCGGGACCGAAGTCATTCAGGTTCGAACCACGGATTCGGAACCGCCGATGTCTCATTTGAGCTACAGTAATCTTTAAAACACTAGCAAAATTTACCTTCGTATTCTAATATGTATATATACATATATACATATATATATATATATATATATATATATATATATATATATATATATGTATACATACATACCAGGCGGTCCCATAATGAACTGGCTTGATATAGTTCAACGCGACATGTCGCTACATGTTGTGTTGCATTAAATAGTACGTTTATCGTGCAATTAATATAAGAAACATGCATCGAGATGAAATGCTTAGTCTTAGTTTAACAGGCATTTAAATAACAAGAGTCGCGTATTTTTTCAAAATGTCGAAAACTGAGTATCGAAGTGTCATAAAGTTTCTGTTTAAAGAAGGTTTATCCCCTGCCCAAATAAAAGAGCGATTGGATGGCGTGTATAAGGAGTCTGCCCCCTCCTATAGCACAGTAAAAAATTGGGTGAAAGAGTTTCGCCTCGGTAGAGAAACCGTCGAAGACTTTGGCCACGACGGTCGACCTGTGGAAGGGCTCACTCCCGAAACGATTACTCTTATCGAAGAGGAGGTTCTGAGTGACCGCCCTTAGAAGATTAGAGGAATTGCAGCAAGGCTTGGGCTCTCTAAGAGTACCGTTCATCGCGCGATCCATAAACATCTTCACATGAAAAAAGTGAGTGCAAGATGGGTACCGAAACTTCTTTCAGCGATACAGAGACAGAAAAGAGTGCGCTGCGCTTCGGAGTTTTTGGATCTTTGTGGCGAAAATCCAAAGACTGTGATCGAGCGGCTAGTGACTGGTGATGAAACTATGATATTGTATTATGATCCACAAAGCAAGCGCGAGTCAATGGAATGACGTTATAAGGGTGAAAAGCCCCCTAGAAATGCAAAGGTGCAATAATCGACCAAAAAACTGATGTGCACAATATTTTGGTATTTTCAAGGCATTTTGGTGGTGGTTTTAAAGAACGTAATACGGTCGTGAATGGCGAATATTATGCTTCTTTAATATATAAATTACGAGACAAGATAAAGGGAAAACAAAGAGAGCTGTCTAAAGGTATCCTGTTGCTCCATGACAACGCCCCTGTTCATACCGCTGGTGTTTCGAAGGATGCAGTTCGTCAATGCGGGTTCACAGAAGTTCAACACCCACCTTACAGTCCAGACATGGCCCCGTCCGACTATTATTTATTTCCAAATTTAAAGCGGTACTTAAGAGGAAGAAAATTTTCAAGCGATGAAGAGTTGCAGGCGGCCGTCTTCAGTCATTTTGAGGATAAAAAATGTGATTATTTTTATAAAGGTTTAGAGATGTAGATTCACAGATGTCAGAAGTGTGTTAGTATTCATGGTGATTATATTGAAAAATAAAATTGGTTTCGTTTCATTTCCTTCACTGGCTCATAGTTAGGCTAATTCATTATGGGACCGCCTACGTATATACAGAATGGGTCCCACATATATGCAATAAATGAAACCATATACTTGTTATCGCCTTTGCTGACGATATACAAAAAATGAACGTAATCGGTCCAGTAATTAGGTCAAAAAGTAGAGTTTTAATTTTAAACAAATTTGAACACTCTATAGAATTGGGTCACTAAGTCAATGATTCAATGAACTTGAATGAATCCTTGAACATTAAAAAGCGACGTTGCCACGCAGTGCAAACTATTGGTATTGCGACATATCGACAGCGGTCTCTTTTGACGGCGTGCCACCCGCTTGCAACGTTGTCACTCTTCCAAGGGGTCAAGGTACGTTTTCTAAACAGAGTGTTCACATTTATTTTAATATTTATTTTGGTTGAAAATTTCACTTTTTTATTTTACGGGTTTTAATTTAATATTTAATTTTTCTACACTTCTACGGACTAGTATTTTTAAAGTCATTGCGTTCGTGGATTTGTACTGTGACCACAACATTCAACATTCTTCCAGAATTAGTATAACTAATTTGATAAATAATCAGTGCATAAAAATGTTTAACTAAAATGCAGTGTATGTGTTATGATTATATATAATATACTAATATACTAATTGGGGTTCCTAATAACCTTACATTGGTTTTATTTACTTTTGGTATCGCTTCTCGTTGGCCGTACTTTAGTAATCGTGAGTAGGTATAGCAATAAGGGTTATAGTACAATATAATTATCCTGTAGTGTCAGTGTGAGAATATCCACTACAATAGCGTCTTGTTAACAACAATTAATATTCCCCCTATGAAACAATAAATGCGGGAGGCCTGCATTTAGCAGAAAACTTTTAATAGGATGTAAAAGTGATGATGATGTATTTTATATTGTCTCATCGACGAATATAAATAAAAAAAGTTCACTGCTGAACGGAGACCTCCCCCGAAGATTTTCTCTTAGGAACGTTGTCTCTACAGTCCGCAGTTATTTTTTTTTCACAATTTTAATTTTATCAGTTTTCTTTTACATCAAGTTTTTAGGATAAATAATATAGATCGCTCGTGGCATTGCTCTCTATCTGTTAGTAGAGCTTCATACAATCGTTTATAACATTCCGAAGATTAGTTCGGACGGACAGATGAATAAACATTTTAAAATTGGTACTTTATGTTTTAACAGCGGGAAAATAACCCTTGGAGCTCTAAGCTTAATATAAGTCAGTTATTTGAATATTCCAGACAGAAAGCTCAATTTTGTTATTCGTAAAGATAAACTAAGCATTGTTTAATTAAACATTACGGCAAAACGAACAAGAAATTTCAATATCATTGAAGTAAAATTTCATACAATTGTTCTCTGTAGTAAAGTTTCTATTTATAGCAGCCTTGCCGCAACGCATTACAAACTTCCGGACTAAATTTAGAATCGGTCTCCTTACCGACCTTAGCATTGTGTGGGGCTTACCGCCATTACTATTTGCATAGCTAATAAGCTTAAAACATTGGGTTATGTATGTTTGCTTAAACAACAACGCTTAAAAGTTTAAAGTAATATATAAGTATTTTATAACGGTTGTTTAAAATATTTTTGGGCGATTTACAAATTTTTTAATTGGCTGTCAATCAATAAGTTAAATTAGTGCAATAGTAAAATGTCACTATGCTAAAGTTGTTAAAAACTCATTAAAGGAGGGTGACGAAAAGATGAAGGAGGAAGGGTGAAAACTGGCAGCAATCACCGAATGATTAGAGGCACACTAAACCAAAACGATAAGTTGGAAAGGTCTCGTCTTATAAAATCAACGCTCCGACCACCCCAGGCTTTAATCCAAAGTTCCGAAACCTTTCAGTTCGAGTTACAAAACCATTTTCAGTGCCTAGAAGATTGCAAAACAGTTGATTATATGAATTACAAGCTCGTGGAAACTCTCCATGTGGTCGGAGCTAAGTTCTGCAAGACCCGCCGTAGATGAACACAGAAACTCTCCGATAACACCCTTAATCTCATGGCTGTTAGACGGGAAATGAAGCAGCAGTCTTCAACAGATTTGACATCATACAGGCAACTGAACTGACAGATCTCCTAATACAGGCAGGACTTGCGCAACTTCAATACAGCTCGTATTGAAGAAGCGATCGAGTGGAACTAGGGCTCCAAAGTCTTTGCCAGAGATCTGTATGCCAGAAAGAACCAACTGTCAAAACTAAAGACCGAGTGTGGCAGCATCTACTCCAGAAAACCTGAGATTTTGAGTGAGATTAAGACATTGCATGTAAGTGTGACCATTCAAGAGCAAATCTTATCCGATATTATTTCGATGATATCCCGGACGTCAGTCTGAGCGTGAGTAACCATTCAAGAGCAAGTCTTATCCGATATTATTTCGATGATATCCCGGACGTCAGTCTGAGCGAGATTAGAATGGATCTCCAGCACCTTAAAAATAGTATGTTCTCAGGCAAGGATGGAACTACAGTGGAGCTTCTGAAAGCGGGTTGAAAACCAGTGTTTAAAGTCCTTCAGAAGCTCTTCGATTCCGTCCTCCATGGTGGCACTACTCCGACTACTATTACACTCACTTCAAGAACTACAGACCGATTTCTCTCTTCTGAGCCGCGTCCACATGCTGTTTTCGAGAGTCATTACAAATCGTCTCCAACGCAGACTCGACCAGTTCCAGCCTCCAAAACAAGCTGATATCAGAAATACTTCAGTACCCTAGACCACATACATACCATACGGCAGATTGTACAGAAGACCGAAGAGTTTAATCTGCAACATTGCCTTGCGTCCGTGTATTATGATAAAAGCTTTGATTCCGTCAAAATTTAGCTGGTGCTATAGTCCCTTCAGCGGTGCCAAGTTGACTGTCGGTATATCGAAGTGCTAAAGTGTTTGTACAGTATGGTTACGACGGCTATCCGAGTACAAAACCAGAGTTCGAAACCTATCCAACTGCAGAGAGGTGTAAGACAGGGTGACGTTATATCTCTGAAATTCTTTGGAAGACGTCTTCAAGCTACTGGACTGGAAAGGATACGATAGGTACATCAATGACTAGTACATCATTTACCTTCGATTTTCGACGATATAGTTCTTATCGCTGAAGTACTTAAGCACTACGCTCTATGACCTATAATGTATCGCAACGGATATGTCTTATGATGAAAATGGACGAAACCAAGATCATGTTTAATGTCCATGTCACACCTATGGGAGCACTATCGTAGAAGTTGTTGACGAGTACGTTTACCTGGAGCAAATAGTCCAACTAGGTGAGCCCAACTTCGACCGAGACGTAAATCGACGTTTGTAGAAAATAAAAAAACTGAACAAACTATCAAGTTATTAGTTTTATTATATCGTTTCAAAATGGTGTCTTTTTACATCAATACATCGCTGCATCCGATGGAACCACTAAGAAAAGCACTTTACCCATTTGTCCTTAGGGGTCTTTTCGACAGTGTAAAACGTATTCCTCAAAAGTTTTCTTTCATTTTCGGAAATAAATAAAAATCGCAAGTTGCGAGGTCTGGTGTATAAGCGCTTGACTCAGTAATTCCACGTCTGACGTCGCCAAGCAGTCGATTGTTTGCTTGGTGGTGTGCGATAAGGCGTTGTCGTGGTGAAGGAGGATCATATTCCGAGGTCATGTTTCCCGTAATTTGTCCAAGACAAGTGGCAAACGATTGTTAGTGTACCACTCTGCAATAACTGTTTTTCGATCCTCTAAAACAATTGTTTCCTAATGACTTGTTCGGCGGAAGAAAGAGGCTCCAACGCTTTAACCTCTCTTAACTTTGGTTAGCAACTCCTCGGAAGGAAACACGCAGACAGTAGACTGTCTCTTAGTTTCTGGACCATAACAACAAATCCAGCTTTCGTCACCCGTAAGTATTTCGAAGACAGCATTTGAATAACCTACGTTAAATGTTTGAATAATTTCACGACAGAAATCAACACGACGAAATTTTTGGGCCTTTTTCTATATTTAATTAAACGTACTAAGCTTAAATTATGTATAATATGTGATAAATATACAGCGTGCGTTTTGGTAGTTATTGGTACTCGTACACAACTGTTGCATACAAAACAATCTACTTACAGTTTGGATGTCTGTTAATTTTACGCAAATCCTGTGGAAATCAATTTAAGTACACTATTATCAAAATTTTATAATTTTTATATTTATAATAACGACTTGATTGCGATTTGAAGCGATATATAAATAATTAATAAATCTTATTCTCGAAGGTGTTAAACTCTTAAGAAACAGGGGACAACATTAAGCTTTATATCGTTTGTTTGGGCACATACGAGGGCTGATCCAAAAGTAATGATAATGAAAATAAAACACGGTAATTAAAGTTAAAATATTAATTTATTTTCCTACATAATCTCCTAACAAATCAATACATTTAGTCCGACTTTTTTCTAAACCCAGGATTCCCTTTGAAAATTTTTTTTGTCTTGACCCTCACAAAACGCTTCTGCTTGCTCACGCTGGCCGCTGGCCATTACTTCGCTATCGTCTTCGAATTTCTGGCCTCGGAGGCGTTCCTGGAGCCGAGAAAAGAGGCAAAAGTCACTAGGAGCTAGATTTTGCGAATAGGAAGGTTGTTCGAGCAGTTCGAATTCCGTTTCTTGAATGGCAGCCATCGCAACCGCTGCTTTGTGAGCCGGTGCGTTGTCTTGGTGAAACAGCACTCCAGCTTGCAATTTGTCGCGTCTTTTTTCCTTAATGGCCTCCCGTAATCTTCTTATTTGGTATGCGTAGTAGAGCCCGTAATAGTGGCTCCCTTTTCCAAATATTTCACCATAATTAGCCTTGAGCGTCCCAAAAAACAGATGCCATAACCTTTCCCGCCGAACTTGAAACTTTGAATTTCTTTGGCGTCGGTGAGGAGGCTCGCTTCCAAGTCATCGATTGTTGTTTCGTTTCAGGATCAAAATGATGGATCGAAGTCTCGTCCATAGTTACAAAACGGAACAAAAAATTTTCTTGATCTGCTTGGAACTTTTCGAGATTGACCCTCGAAATGTCAACTCGATTTTTCTTTTGCTCGTCGGTTAACATTCTGGCTATCCAATGCGCAGAGACCTTTTTAATATGCAACTCGTTCGCAAGGATTCTTTCAACGCTGCCGTATGAGATCCCTGTGCCCTCAGCTACATACATGATCGATCTGCCAACACAACATCTTCGACTTTTTTCACGTTGTCTTCAGTGAGGGACGTGGGTGGGTGTCCTTCGCTTGCTCATCTTCGGTGGATGTTAATAAGCAAGCAAAAAATATTTTTTTTGGATTTTTGTGCGGACCTGTAGTAACCGATTGTCATTACTTTTGGATCACCCCTCATATTTACATACGTAAATGCTCAAAAACTCACGCCTGCTACCTAGAAGGGAGACTACAGACTTTAATTAATAAAAATTCCAAATACCTGTTCGTCGGTTAAGGGTACACTTCAATCGAACCATTTTTACTACACCATCTTTTTTGTTGATTAATTTGCTTCTAGGAAGATCCTTGCTGACTCTGCAGCTCACTTCTGTAGTATAAATAATTGCCAACACTCAAATTAGATATTACATTTGTAGTAGTGGGGAGTATCTAGACAGAGCTGACAGAATAAATAAACACAGTACAATTGGTTGATATTAACATAGAATATACGCGCAGTCAGTTCTTAAGAACATTCTATGTTAAAATAATAACGTTAACGTCCGTTTTTATAAAAATGCATACGTGTGTGTCACTACAAGTATTTTGTTGCGACGCTACAATTTTTTTAAATATCTAAGTGAACCACTTCTATGTTTGTCTCCTTTTCTGTTTAGACGCCTAAGTGGGTCCCATCTTTTGCCTATTAATTATAGCACCAAATAGCAGTTCTTCTACTTCTTCTTTCTGGTATGAAGGATATAAAGATATAATATAATTACAGAATCAGAGGCATTTCATTTTAGTCTTTAAAACAACGCATCCTTAGCTTTCCTTGTTTGAAGTTAGCGTAGGATGGCATTGACTGCAATAGCCACTTACTTCATTTGTTTAAAAAACCTTTTAAATTGATTAAAACTACTTTTACGGATTTTATCGCGTTTATTTTACTATTATTTTTAATTCCCGACTTTTCGGGCGCTTTCCAGCACCCATGGTCACGGGGGACTGAGATGACTGACGTCCCGATGTCATTGTTAAACCCGGAGTACCTTCAGCTTTTATTAATTATTGTTTATGGTCAGATCTATGCAAAATGAACTATGTCCTGAGGTCTTGCAGTAGTATGCTTGAGTTTAGTTTTAATTTTATTGATTATAGGATCCCAAGCTGGTGGTAGTACCCAGCCTGCTTCCCTATTGAAATTAGGATGTTTTTTAATTCCAATAGCCTCACGTATCATCCTTGGTAGGAATCGGTGTTTTTTCGCCAGGATTTGTGGTCTATCAAATCTGATGTAATGGCCATCTAGGATATGATCGCAAACTGCAGACTTCCCAGAACGATGATGCTTCACAAGTCTTCATAAGAAGTCTGCAGTTTGCGATCATATCCTAGACGGCCCCAACCATTACATCACATTTGATAGACCACAAATGGTGAATCTCACCATCATCCTTCACAGTTAGCTACCGTGGGTAAATCTTTGTTTCAGAGAGCTCGAGGGATCTGTGACAGAAAACATCTGGCCGCCGAACTCCAGCACGTCAAGCAAGTATTGCAAGACAATAAGCTTCGGGACCCGCGCCTACGTCACAGTGACAGAGTGATGCCGGCCACAGTCGAGTGTGTACCTGCTGTACTACCATATATCAGAGGAGTCACAGACCAAGTTGGCTACATCTTGAAGCGAGCTTCCATTAAAACATGCTACAAGCCGCCGAAGAAGATTAGTCAATTTTTACCAACCGTCAAGTGTAATATCCCTCTACAAGATGCAGGAGTGTACAAGTTAGATTGTGAATGTGGGTCTCTCTTACATAGGTCAAACAAAAAGATCCATAAAAACCCGCGTGAAAAAACATATAGCTGACGTGAAGCACCGACGCTCCGGGAAGTCTGCAGTCTGCGAACATGTTCGAGATCGTCCGCACCATTACATTAGATTTGATAATGTTACAAAAGGCAACTTTGGTGAATTATGGAATTGCCATAAAAATATGTGTGAGACGTTTCGTACTGCGGTCACCAAACTTCCTCCCAGGACCAGGATATGTCAAGTAGTGGACTTTTGATGGAGCACGAATGATTGGGCTCGACCAATAACGTTCTCACAGCATATCAACGTAAAAAGTTAGCTCATTGGTGAGTGTTTCGTATGTTGAGTGTAGAGAACCGGAGACCCTTTTTAACTTTTAATGAGGTATTCTATCTTAGTCCGCAGCGGTGACAATGGATCTGCATTTTTATTCCTAATCAAGCATAGATTTATACGTTTATGGACTACAACATCCACTTATACGGACCCGAGCAACTTATTGGGGGATAAGGCGCTCGCGTCCGTAGGCTTTGACCACTTTATCTTAGGCCCACCCTACACGTGTCCCCAGGTGGTGCCAAATGAGCGACAAGTCGATAGCACAGACTCGGCTCCTCACCGTGGTAGCGGCGTTAAATATACCACCCCATATTTTGCATCATGAGGAATCAAATAAAAGAAATGGCCCCGAGTTCCCGGCGCCCCTTTAATGGGGCAGGGGTGCGAAAAATCTCCGCGAGGAAAACCGGTGACGAGGTTTGCCACTCGTTATTTTTTGTCTCCCGGAGGGGCGAAAAGTGGATTGTAGAGGCCCGTCTTGCTACGTTGAATGTATGTAGAGCAATGAATGATAAAATGAATAAATTATGCGAGGTGATGTATGATAGATGAATAGAGGTGTTATGTGTAAATGAGACGAAACGGAAGGGGAAGGATAATAATATAATAATAATATTCCACAACTATCTAGGATGTTACTACACATGGCATGTATACCGCATACTGGTCTGGTGTAGACGAGATCGAGCGGGAATGCCAGGGAGTAGGTATCATCCTTTCGGAAAGAATGGCCCAATATCTGAAGGAGTATGAATGTGTAAGCCCAAGACTGCTATGGATACAATTGAAAGTGGGCTTAAATGAGTTATTTGTGCTAGGGGTCTACGCCCCAGACATGCCTAAGCCCACTTATATCCGAGAGCAGTTTTGGGAAATGGTAAGTATGGTGTTAATGAAATGTAAGGAAAATGAAAATGTTGGTATACTAGGAGATTTTAATGGAAGGATTGAGGTGAGGAGGTTCAAAATTGTGGATGACAGAATGAGGGGCGCAATGGTAGATACAAGGTTTTAGCTGGTGTCTAATGTAGGAACGGATTATTATTTGGTTTTATGCCGAATTAACGGTCTATTCAGGCGTTGGCGCCATCGGTAATCTGTGTCTACCACTGCGTTACAGCGTATTAGAAAAGAAAGGTTACAAGATGAAGGTGAGAAAAACGAGTTAAAATGTAGACTGAAAGAAAATATAAATAGTTTGGATGAATTATGTATGAATGAGTTAGACATGGAGAGTGCATGGCAAAATGTTAAGAAAGGTTTTGAATGCAGCTGCCGAAGTATGTGGTGTTAGTAAAAGAAAGAATGAAAAGAAAAATAATACTTTATGGTGGGGTGATGAGATACGTACGGAAGTTGAAGCACAGAAGAAAGCATGACTAGATTTACTTGCAACTAAGTCTAGTTATCCTAGCGGTACAAATAATGATTTAAAAATAAAAAAGGCAGTCTTTGGACATCTAAATAAGAGAGTAAAATAAGTAGTTGAAAGGAAAAAGCAAGAAAGAACTGACAAAAATGACAGAAGAATATTGTGTAGCCTATAATGAATATATAATAGATGAGAATGGCTATATTCTGAATGATGAAGTTTTGAGTTTAAAGAGATGGAAGGAATATTTTGAAAGCGTGTTTATGAATGAAGAGACAACGTATAAGCTAAATGAAATAGAAACTCCGATAGAAGAGGAAGGAGGTAACGAGATAAATATAGATTAAATAATGAAAGCAATGAAAAGCATGAAGGCAGGTAAGGCTGCCAGATATCATAGAGTTTCACTCAAAATCCTAAGGGCAGGAGAGAAAGTGGTGGCAGGCCTGCTGCACACCTTGTTTAATTTATGCTGGGAACTGAAGCGGGTACCGGGAGACTGGTACAAAGCTGTGGTAGTCCCAGTATATAATAATAATTATAATCCACAACTATCACACAACGCCATCTAGTTCAAAGCTAAGCAGAGCTTGTGTTATGGGTACTAAACAACTGATAAACATACTTATATATTTCTAAATAAATAAATATTATAGGTAAATTACACCCAGACACAAAACAAATGATCGTGCTCATCACACAAACATTTGTACTGGGTGGGAATCGAACCCACAATCTCCGGCATAGCAGTCAGGGTCACTAACCACTAGACCAACAGGCCAATAAACGAAAAGGGTTGCAGCAGGACTGTAAAAACTACCGCGGTATCAGCCTTCTTAGCAATGTGGGAAAACTGTATGCTAAGGTACTAATTGAAAGAGTCATGAAAAAAACCGATGGAAAAATTTGGGATGTGCAAGCGGGATTTAGAAAGGGAATGGGATATAAAGATAAAGTTTTTTTCCATGCGCATGATCGCGGAGAAGTTTTTGGCCAAAAACCAAAAGGTTTATTGTGCGCTCATGGACTTGGAAAAAGATGACAGAGTGGATAGGAATGTGCTATGGTAAACACTGAACTCATTTGGGTTGAGCGCTGGCGTGATGCAGGCGTTGGAATCTCTTTATAGGGAGTCTAGTGCTTGTGTTGGAATCAACGGGGTCTACTCTGACTGGTTTGGCATCCATAAAGGTGTCAGACAGGGCTGTGTGGCTTACCCGTGGCTGTTCAACCTATTTATGGACAGTTGTTTGCGAAATTTGAAAGTTGAAGAATGCGGATGAAGAATGGGTGAGTTAACCGTCAAATGGCTTTTGTACGCCAATTATCAGGTCATACTTGCGTCGTCGACAACCGAGTTGCAAATGATGGTTATATTAATGAACTGATCATTAAAAGAAAGGGTAAGATAAGGATATGGAACGACGAGTGAACGCAGGAAATAGAGTAAGTGGGGCCCTACACTCCATTGTGAAGAGTCAAAATGTGTCAAAAAGGCACATATGGCAATTCACCATGCTGTTTTGGTCCTTACTTTAACGTATGGTAGTGAAAGTTGGGTGAAATAGAAGAAGCACGAGAGTAGAATACATGCAGTATAAATGCGGTCGTTAAGGAGTATGTTAGGGCTGAATCTGAATAAAAGGTTGAGAAATTGTGTGATAAGAGAAGAGTGTGGTTTGCAAGATGATGTTTGATGTGTGGTTTGGTCATGTAGAAAGATTGAATGAGAAAAGGGTGACAAAGAAAATTTATGTTGCAGAAGTGAATGGCAGAGTCGGAAATGGACGCCCTAGGCGAAAATTTATCGACCAAATTAGCGATTTATTAAAAACGGGCCAAATTAGGAGTACCCTTAACCGACGAGCATGTATGCATAGGTATATGGATGTGAAGGAGGCGAGAGAGGTTTGTCAGGATCGTGCCAAATGGAAGTCTGTAGTCTCTGCTTACCCCTCTGGGTGACAGGCGTGAATTTTTATGTTTATGTTATATGTCATAAAATATTTCTTTCAGGCTTCATCATTTGGACAAATATTTTAATAGTTACGACGATGACAAACAGAGTGCGTGAAACTACGGTGCGGTCCAGCGGCACGGCGCCGCCAGCGGTGGCCACTGAACGGGGCGGGGGCGGGTCGGGTTGTCCAATGCACGGCGGATGTGGTGGAGGAAGAAGTCGCTCATATTTGACTGCGCGACCAGAACGCGGGCAGACGTGTGAAGGCAGACGTTATCTACAGATAAGTCTCGCCGTTTTCTATTATGTATGTATGTATGTAACATCCACTTACCATCAGGTAGCCTGTGTGTTCGTGTATTACCCTTACTCCACTAAAAAGGAAGAAAAACGTCTGCGTGAACAAAAGCGAATTCTCACGTATTGTATTAGACTGTAAAAATATTGTTGGAAAATAGCAAGATAATAATTAGGTAAGATTCTGGAGAATTAACATTTTATTTTGTTAAACTCACGTAGCGCAGATTTTAACAAGCGTTAAAAATTGATTTCCTGACGACTTAAAAGTCAGAATCATTAAAAACATAAATAAAGTCGTAACAAATCCTTTATTAGAAGTACTTTGTGAAAGTAGCGAAGTCAAAATAGAATAAAACGACAATACTAACGATGACGATCTCCATTGAAGTACTGATGAATACAAATTCGTGTCTGATTCATCAGTACTTTTGATTCGAACTTTATTCCGTCACCGTAAAATTTACTACCAACTTCTCAAAGTGTAATCCAGCAAAATAGACACAAAAGAGGAATATAATATCCGCTCCAATAAGTTGGACAAAATTCTCAGTTTAATCATTGCGGAAGTGATTCAGAATCGTTGTTACATAATTATTAATCGGAACCTTTATTATAAAGGTACTTTTACGATAAATATTTTTTATTTAAAATTATATTGATCAAACATGAATGAACGGTGTAGAGGCGGTGTAGGAATATCTACCACCCATTTCAACCTGTGGGTGTCATAAGAACAGAATAGAATAGAATAGAATAGTTCTTTATTGCTCCCAAAGTGTGTTACATATAGTCCCTGTGCCCCTACTGTGTGGGGCCGCAGTGGGTGAGTTACCTTCTTACGCTATGTGTATCCCGCGAGTAAAGTGAACTATTTATTTATTTTATAGATTGGTGTGCAGTGTCCGCATGAGCGTGTGCACGCAGACACACTGACTATATTATTAATCGAATAAATAACTTACGTACTATTTTACAAACTAGCTTACAATCTACTTACTGGCTAAGGGGAGGTGCGGTGGGAAGGTGGGTTAGTGTACAGGGAGTTTTGTGGCAGGATGGGATGGGGTGTTGGAGAGGTGGGGGTTACAGTAATTGTGAGTTAATTTCGCTCTCGTCTCTGTCTTGCGCTAAGGAGGAGCAATGGCCTCGGAGGGAGGTCATTTCCGTTGCTGTCCTTGGCGTATCTCCTAGGTGTGGGACGTGCACTATAGTTGACTTTACCCAGTCTTGTACACTTGAGCGCCGGGTTGAATTGGCCATGAGCCGTGTGCGGTGCACCCGGCTGTTGAAGATCTTAAACTTCCAGTGCCGCTATCTTCTTCAGCATACTCGCGTGGAGATCATGGGCTCTAAGGTGCCACGCCTCAAAGTCCAACATCTCCCAGGGTAGGTCGGTGTCCAGGCAGCGGGGCATCTTTCCCGCGCACTTGAGTGCCATCCGATATTGCCTCTTGATGCGCTCTAGGTTCGAGAGGTAGTACTTGGGCAAGAGCTACACCACCCCGTAATCCATTATCGGGAGGATGCAGGCTTGGTTTATCGCTAGCTTGGTGTTGAGGGATTCTTTGCTTCGGTAGCCGATGATTGGCCCGAGCGTGCCTCTGACCTTTTTCAATTGAACATTATACACTCCGTTTTGTCCACATTGTACTGTAGCCCCCAGAGCGAATAGTAATCTGTTATTGCCTCCACCGTCCATTTGACGCGCCGGGTGGCTACGTTCGGGTCAGAGGTTGCTCTATTCTGGTTTGTCGGTGGGTTCGAGATGTTTAGAATGCAGAGATCATCGACGTACTGCGATAATCCTTCTCCTCTCACTGTTCCATGGACCTTGCCCAAGTCGCTCACGTAAAGATTGAATATTACGGGTCCGAGAATCGAGTCCTGTGGCACTCCATGCGGAAGGCGGTGTTCTTCCGTCTGGGTGGTCCTGAAGCGCCCAACCAACCGACGATCTGCTAGATAGTTTTCTAGCATCTTTATGATGTTGTTGCGAACGTCGCCGTTCTGTAGTTTCTTCACCAGACCCTGATGGTCGATGGAATCGAAGGCCTTGGACAGATCCATCGATACCGTCGCCACGCTCCTTCCTTCATTGATGGCGTCGGCAATGATATTGCCGGTGCGCAATATCTGAGTTGCAGTGCCACGAAGCTTGGTGAATCCGTGTAATGAGGCTGGAGCTTCTCAACCTTGGGCTTCAGGCAGGCGAGAATCAGTCGCTTCATCAGCTTACCCATGAACATCATGGGAGCAGCGTGATGGGGCGATATGTCTTTGCTTCTTTGTGGCTCTTACCCGACTTGTGGATGAATATGCAGGTGCCGAGTTTCCATCGGGTTGGAAAGTAGCCAGTCCGCAGCACGTACTGCGCAACCAGCAGGTATGTCTCCCAAAATACCTTGCCACCAAGTTTCAGTGCGTTCGCTTTGATGTTGTCGGGGCCGGGCGCTTTTTTATTCTTAAATTTTGACAGAGCGGTCTTGATTTCTTCAAGGCAGGTTGGCTCTAGCGGCTGGAACGGAGTGTAGTTTTCCGTTCCCTCGTCTTCTTTGTCGATGTGCGCCGTCTTAACGATGGCAGTGTCCATCAGGCTGTTTAACGTCTCCCCCTCGGTGTTACATCCTGCGATGTGGGGCAGTCTGGTTTTCGGTTTCTTGAGATTTAGCTGGATTCTCCACATCTGGGCTCGATTCTCGTTGGGCTCATCTAGTTTGGAGATCCAGTCTTTCTCTTTATACTCGATTAAAGCCTTAGCGGCATCGTGTTTGGCCTTGTTGTATAATGTTCTGGCGGCCTCATAGACGATCAGTGGGCCTAGTCTCGCACGATGCTTCAGTTTTCTCATTGCTCTTCTTGCATCCAGTAGAGCATTAATGTTGTCTGGAAGCAGTTCTTTTCTGTTCGGTGTATGAAGGGTAGCAAGTTCATCGAGTGTCTCGGTGATAATATCCTCCAGTCGCTCGACGTATCTCTCGCGCTCTTCGTCCGTGTTGATTTCAACTGGCAGCCGTTCCACAGCACGTCTGCCCAGGGCCTCCTGGTACTGATTTCTCAGTTCCAGGTTATCGGCTATCCTCTTGATGTTCATTTTAGACTCCTCTACATCGCACGGGAGCGCCACGTCGAGTAGCCATGGAAGATGATTCGATCCGACGTCTTCCAGTTGTCTCGTCCTACAGTCTAGTTGCTGGTGGGTGACGATCGCGGTGTCCAGGATCGACGCCCCTGCGCTGGTTGGTCTGGAGGGCAGGCCAGTGTTCACCAGATACCACAGTCCTTGAGCAATTGCGTCCCTGACTATGACTCCCAGACTTCTATCGCTTGAGTGTAGTAGTTCTCTCATACGCAGGTTGAGATCGCCAACGATGATGGATGGCTCGTCGTAGGGTCTCCTCGAGCTCAACGGTCAGATCGCTCTGGTCAGGAATTCGGAGATATAGTCCTTTGATTTTGAGGTACTCCCCAGTTGAGTGATTGTGATATTAACAATTAAGTTTAAGGAAACTACTATTATCAACCCGTCAAGCATTATAGTTATGGCAAATACCACCCCTATGAGGAAATATATTTTGGGAAGACGTATACACGCCAGTAGACATTAGACAGGCTTTAACGGTAAACGCGAATAAACATATCTTCTTCAGCCCATAAAGCCCATAGCATGACAATGAAGGACCAGGAATCAGATCCATAAGTTATTAATGGAAAAACGTAGTGTTTGTAAGATTTTATTTCCAGCCTTTGAAGCATACCTGATGAAAAGATGTGTCGTAATCTCCTGAACGCTGCTCAGCCGAGTTAAATCTAACTAACTAATTGATATGACTCCATTGTCACTTATTTAGTTAGATACGTCACAGCAGCCATGTGAATTCAAAAGGTCGGGAAAAATTTAAGTTTTATTTAATCATACAATATAGCCAATAACAACTGAACGCTCCACGTCTGAAAATAGAACTCTCCAATGGATTAATTTGTATTTTACAAATGAGTAATGCACGTTTTATTAACTATTGTGCGGTAACCCGTACAAAATCATTTCGGAGAGTATGTCCAGGAGTAACACGACTTTGCTTTCTTCCTTTTCTGTCATCGCAGAACTACGACGGCTCGCGAGTCTCCACCCCTTTATTGTCGAAATATTTCACGCATTGGTATCAAACGCTTTGCTTGATCTTTCGTCATGCGTACAAAAGTAATGGTATAAATTGCCAGTCTTTCCTTTCGATAATAATTTGTGTGTCTTGAAAACAAGAGTGAATAGTGTTTTTTTTAATTGAATGAGAGTGACAAACGAGCATACGGTCCACCTGATGGTAAGTATATGCTGTGGCCCATAGACAACTACATCCTCGATTAAGAATCAAAATGCAGATGCGTAAGTTATACTCCTAAGGACTAAGCTGGAATGCCTCACTTTCAGTAAAAAGGGTCTGCTTTGTTATGTTTAAGACGTAGCGATTTACTTATGACTTACCAACTAATGCTTATTTTGCTCACCATCGGGTGAACTTGTAGTCAACCATTGGCTTGTAATAAGTAATTAAGCTGTAACTAACTAAACACATTTTCTGTTATAATATGTCAATGATATTTTTAAGTTACGCTATATTTAGTAATTTTGTCTTAAATTTCATAAGAGTCTTTGTAGAAAATAAACCTCTTCAGCTAAGTATTTCGTGGGGAGCTCCAAATAACAAACTAGATGTCCTGACATTTCATTAATCTCACTACTTACTCCTCACAATACTAATCCAAGATGCTTTTGTGCATTGTGAAAATACAAAAGCGAATCGCACTTGACTGTTCTTGGTGTAATTGATGTTCTTGGTGTAATGGCAAAAATGAAATGCATATATTTGTTTTATTATGATGAAAAAATATTTGTTCTTGTAGTCCTAATTTATTCTATATTTCTCGAAAACTGGTTTTATCCCGGTCCATGTCTGCCCTATTATAACTGTACGTAATACAGCAGCGTCGCTCCACCACGTGATTTCCTAGTATTGCTCAAAATCATTTTAGCAGCCACCACACGGTGTAGCACAAAACCTTATTTAGTTTTGCTACTTATTTAATTAATTTTCTCTATTGCATTACTTATAACAAAACTTGAACTACCAGTCAACCTATGGAGTGGTGAAATTAAACGTATTTGTAGCAAGGAATAAAAAAACAAAATAAAAATTATATATGAATAAAATTAAATAAAATTCGGTTGATAATTAACTAAGTAACAAATACATTTTTTGAACAAATAACGTATTTAAGTTTTAGCTATATACAATTATATATTATAATTTAATGTGTGTTTGTATCAGGGTGAGGCGGTTACGTGTGGTCTGGCCGTAGAATGGCGCTGAAGACGCCTACGCCGGTAGATGGCGAACGCGAGACATGGGGCAAGAAGGTTGACTTCCTGCTCTCTGTGATCGGGTTCGCCGTCGACCTCGCTAACGTGTGTTGCTTCCCCTATCTTTGCTACAAGAATGGTGGGGGTGAGTATTCTGTAAAGTTGAACCCAATAGATGCTACTGGGTATTTAAGATGGTTTTGAATTCTTTTGTAATAAATATATAACACGCACTAATCATCATATTACAATGAAATAAAGATATTTTCAAAAATTATTTTTATTATTCCAGCCCATGAAAATCCACTGTAGAACATTCGGATACGCATAAATTAATTATTGAACTTCAATTGATTTCATTCAAATACTTTTAATCAAATTCAAACGTATTATTTTTCGTCATAACAGTTAAATATTATAAATGTAATATAAGAAAACCTTCACTTTGGTTAGAATTACATGTGTGTCCATTGTTAGGAAAGCAACTCGTGAGTCAGCTAGTTAATCTCAGTATGTCACATTTAATCACTGCTGACAAGGAGGGATGAAATTGTATATCTCAAAAGTCTAGTCCCTATTTTCTTTCATTGTGTACGTAGTTAACAAAATTAATTTCTAATAAGGGCACACTAAGGTTAAATAATGTATCAAAACAATGAGGGCTAATAATCTTGCATTCACCAGATGTCGCTTATTGGGAACAAAGTGAAGTTTTAACACAAAGTTATGTAATTGAGAAGTTGCGTTTACAATAAAAAATATCGTTTTCTAGAATATGACACATATTTGTAAGTACATAAAACAGTTGCTTAGTTATTTGAATCTTTTTTTATAAATTTGTACTTTTAGGAACATGAGTAGTTGTATTAACTTATAATGTAATTAATATACACTTCACCTATTATTAGAGAGAGAATCATTAATCCTAATATTTTCTTTACAAGTTGACTTATTTGCAACGTAATCTGTCAAATAATTCACCTTATTTCAAAGTGGAGGCTCCCTGGCGAAGAATGTTGACTTATTTATTACTAGTGTTGTAAAGTTAATATAATAATTTATAATAATAATTTTTATTGCTGCATAACAATGAGTTTACATAAAATATATATTAACATACCGTCAAAATATTACATCTTAGATTATATTAGAACCTTTGACTTCTAAACTAGGCAGGGCCCGTATCATAGAAATCGGCCATCTTCACAAAATCAGTGTCGGCAGGACAAGTATGAATTAGCAAAAAGTAAAAAGAAAGTAATAATTGAAAAAATAATAAACTTGTTAACAGAAAAACGAAACAATATAAAAGGAGGAAAATAAAAATAAAATAAAAATAAAACCAAACGAAATGCGTGTGTGTGTGTGTGTGTGTGTGTGTGTGTGTGTGTGTGTGTGTGTGTGTGTGTGAGAGAGAGAGAGAGAGAGAGAGAGAGAGTGTGTGTGCATGTATTGATGTGTGTATGTGTGTGTCAACAGTCAAACTAGGAGGTTTTCAGTTTCTTCATACGTGAGACATTGTAGCCACTTTGTTAGTTTATTTTTGCATTCAAACTTATTAAGCGAATAAATGTTGATTTTCTTATTTACTTTATTATATAAAATTGAGCTTGTGATAAAATAGTATTTTTTGGCATGTGACGTTCTATGAATCTCAATCTTACACACACGGTCCGATCTGCGTTTGCGTAAAACCTTAGGATCAAAGAGCGTTTCCATGTGTTTTCTTAAAATCGCAAGATATAAAGTTTCCTGACAGATAAAATTTACAATCGGCGTATAACTTCGATGTGTCGTATAATATTATTTCTTTCTTTATTTAATTTCAAACATCATATTAGGATGGATAGTCGAACTTAATTTCAGAGGCATTCTATACGGTGACCGGTAGAGAAGGCGTGAACGTACTGTTATACGGAGACGGGCTTAATAAGGCTTATAGGTTTTTTAAAAAAGATTTATTTAACACACTGAAATTTAAATAAGTATAAATGGATTAAATATTATAAACTGGTTTGAAATTAACTTAGGTCCGTAGACAACTGACCAGGTTCGAAGATGGAAGCAGACTGAAGTGGCCGAACTGCTCCACTGCTATACGCACTGAACCTTAAGGCCAAATACGGGGTATAACAGTACGAGTCGACTTGCGTGTTTTTTGAGCTAGTAGTGTTCTGTAACGGTTCTTGCGCGCTCTCTCTCTCTCTCTCTCTCTCTCTCTTTCTCTCTCTCTCTCTTGATTTTTATCGTAATTATCATAGAAAGAATCAAAACTGTAATACATGTAATAAGTTATTTATAATAAAAAAAACATATTGCTCACTTTACTGCTACCGATTTGTCAGTGACGAAGTGTGCGCATACTCACAACCCTACATTACATACTGTTGTCTCCCACACCAGCCACAACAGAAACCTGCGTACTAAGACTTGTGACCTCTTTATAGAGCTGGCTTTCTGTATTTATTTGTATATATATATATATATATATATATATATATATATATATATATATATATATATATATATATATATATAAAATAGTATTTACTTGTTACAAAAAAATAAGCGACCCATATTTATAGGAATTACATCTTCTTTGTTGCTTTTCTACAAAAATACCCTAAAAATATTTGACTACCGTTGTTCTTCCTTTATGAGTAAAATTGATTAGATATGGACCTTGGCACTAAAAAAATATAGAAAAAGACTGAATTAGAGCGAGTGCTATAGTACGCGCTTACGGACGTCACTGAAATTCGTTATGCACCTGGGTGACACAATCATAATATACGTCTGCCATGCAAAATATATATGTTTTCAACATATGTTTTCAACAAAGTGAAGTAAATTATAAAAAACATATACTTGTCAACCATATAGGTCATAACTTTGACATTGTTGTGGAGGTCTGTTATTTTTAATTAACTTTTATTGAATATTTCAAGACGTCAAAGCGACAGACTTATTACTTTGACGGTTCGTGGGACATTTTTTACACCTTTAACGTCGTCGAACGTCTCTATATACATCGCCGGTGAAACTAGAATCCTCATTTCATATACCTCAGGTATACGGGAGTAACTGAAAGAAACGTGAAGCTTATTGTGATACAGTAAATCTGCCGCTCACTGGCCTTTAAACCAGTAAATACATCTATCCTCGATTAAGCCAATAAATAAATATTCATAACTCATTCATCGAAGCCTTTAAATGAATTATGTATGCATATATTTCCTGGTAGAGTGGATATCTGCCATAGTTGCCACCCTTGGTTTACGGGCTCATAATTTCAGTTTTATTGATTAAAACTACTTTTACGGATTTTTTTTCGCGTTTTATTTATTTTATTTTTAACACCCGACGTTTCGGGTGCTTTCCAGCACCCATGGTCACGGGGGACTGAGGTGACTGACGTCCCGATGTCAAAGTTAACCCGGAGTACCTTCAGCTTTTTTAATTATTGTCTCTGGTCCGATCTACGCAGAATGAACTAACTGTGGTTTGAAGTCTTGCAGTGGTATGCTTGGGTTTAGTTTTAATTTTATTAATTATAGGATCCCAAGCTGGTGGTAGTACCCAGCCTCCTTCCCTATTGAAATTAGGATGTTTTTTAATTCCAATAGCCTCACGTATCATCCTTGGTAGGAAATTATTTGCCTCTAACTCCATAATTCCTTAAATAATTCCTTAGCTTTCCTAGATGTGTTAGTCATCCGAAATCCTAACAACACCATAGGTCATACTGTGTACAGAAAAAAGACCGATACAAACCGAGACTTAAATGGTGAATCTCACCACCATCCTTCACAGTTAGCTACCGTGGGCAAATCTTTGTTACAGAGAGCACGAGGAATCTGTGACAGCAAACACCTGGCCGCCGAGCTTCAGCACGTCAAGCAGGTTCTGCACGACAACAAGCTTCGGGTCCCGCGCCTCCGTCACAGTGACCGAGTGAAGCCGGCCACAGTCGAGCGTGTGCCTGCTGTACTACCTTATGTCAGAGGTGTCACAGACAAGATTGGCTACATCTTGAAGCGAGCTTCTATTAGAACATTCTACAAGCCGCCGAAGAAGATTAGTCAGTTCTTACCATCCGTCAAGTGTCATATTCCTCTACAAGATGCAGGAGTGTACAAGCTTGATTGTGATTGTGGTCTCTCATATATAGGGCAAACAAAGAGATCAATTAGAACCCGCGTAAAAGAACACATAGCTGACGTGAAGCATCAACGTTCCGGGAAGTCTGCAGTTTGCGATCATATCCTAGATGGCCCCAACCACTACATCAGATTTGATAGACCACAAATCCTCGCGAAAGAACACCGATTCCTACCAAGGATGATACGTGAGGCTATTGAAATTAAAAAACATCCTAATTTCAATAGAGAAGGAGGCTTGGTATTACCACCTGCTTGGGATCCTATAATTAATAAAATTAAAACTAAACCCAAGCATACCACTGCAAGACTTCAAACCACAGTTAGTTCATTCTGCGTAGATCGGACCAGAGACAATAATTAAAAAAGCTGAAGGTACTCCGGGTTAACTTTGACATCGGGACGTCAGTCACCTCAGTCCCCCGTGACCATGGGTGCTGGAAAGCACCCGAAACGTCGGGTGTTAAAAATAAAATAAATAAAACGCGAAAAAAAATCCGTAAAAGTAGTTTTAATCAATGTACAGTGTTCGCGTAAATATAAGAAATCATTCAGTTTTATTATTTTAAATTAAGAAGATGCTGATACCCATCTCCTTTTTCGTTTCCCTCAGCCATTTACGACGCTCACTGAATGGTATGAGGTAGTTGATACACTTATGTCACTAATACACTGCAGTATATATGGCGGTTATTAATATAGAAGAAAGATTTTATAATGCTGGCAATAACTTACAAAAATATTAGAATATAAGGAATGTACGGTCCGTGATATTGTCGAGGGTCGTATTTCACCTGTCGCTTTTTCACTTTTTACTTGAAAATATTCTCCGCAATTTGCAAATTATGGACATATTTCAACGTAAAATACTCCAAAGGGTCGCTCGTGGAAACAATGTGCGGAATCACTTGACTTACCTTCACAAATCTGATCTTGAACACTTTCATATCAAAAGTAGAGGAACTCGACACTAAAAGCTGTAAATAAAGTATGTAATATAAATATTCTGAGTAACCACGTCCACATTTATTCATTACAGGCTATCGAAGTTCACCGCTGAATATATGCCTACTCAGAGAAAAGAAACGTCAATCGAGGTTGCTGATTATGAGGTCCCGGGCGGGATCAATTATTGGGTTTTCCTATTCTTAGTAGTGGCCAGACTAAATAAACTCTCTCCAGATTATGAGAGTGAGAGAATAAGGAGTGTACACAAGTGCACGAACTTGAACAGTATTATCCTGTTCTGCGTAGATGGCTCGTTTCTCTATTATTATTATTTGTCATATTAGTCTATGGCATGTGAAGAATCCTAGCTGTAATCCCAATAGCAATCAACATTTTGTACATAAAAACGATTTAATTGTTTCTCCTTTAAATTGTCTCTTTTAAGAGATGCGGTCTGATAATAAGCTAACGGTTCTCAGGCAAACAATTTAAGAGCTTAAAACCATCATTCTACTTCTGTGATGAATCACGTAGCATTTTAAGCTTAACTCGATTAATGCGAATTTTAAATGCTAATATTATTTTAAAGTAAAAACTGGCCACACAACGTGACAATACAGTCAGTTTAATGGGCTCATTTAAGTCTTAAATAATTTCGGGTGGGAACTATAATAAATATAATTATTTCGTCCTACTTTAAAAAAGTGTATATAATATTAATAAGAAACTGAAGATGGGAAAAGAGGTGGGTCAATATCTTTACAATTATCTATTCTGTGTTATTGTGTCAGATGATGATAATGTATATAATTTTATAAATTATAATATGTATTTTTTTTTATAGAAGAGGAGGCAAACGAGCATGCGGCTCACCTGATGTTAAGTGACTACCGCCGCCCATGATCAACCGCAACACCAGGAGAATTGCGGGTGCGTTGCCGGCCCTTTAGAAAGGAGTAAGCTCTTTTCTTGAAGGTCCCCAGGTCATATCGGTCCGGAAAAATCGCCGGTGGTAAACTATTCCACAGAGAGGTTGTACGTGGAAGAAAACTCCTTGTGAAACGTACAGTGGTGGACCGCCAAGCATCCAGATGGTGTGGATGGTATCGGGACGTTTGCAGTGTAGTGCGTTCATGAAATTTGGCGGCTGGGATTAATCCGAACAATTCCTCAGAGCACTCCCCGTGATAGATGCGATAAAATACGCAAAGAGATGCAACATCTCTTCGCAGCGCCAGTGAATCGAGCCGATCGGAAAGCACTCGGTCGTCGACGATTCGAGCCGCTCTGCGCTGGATGCGGTCAAGTGGAAGGAGCTAGTACTGGGAAGCCCCAGCCCAGAGATGGGAACAGTATTCCATGTGCGGCCGAACCTGCGCCTTGTAAAGTTGCAGGCGGTGTGCCGGCATGAAATACTGCCCCGCTCTGCTGAGCACGCCAAGCTTTTTAGAGGCCAATTTGGCCTTCCCTTCCAAGTGACCACGAAACTGCACGTCACTCGATATGTCGACGCCGAGGATTCCGATACTGGCTGAGGCAACAAGGGGAGTGCCTTGAAACTGAGTAGATACGACAAAGGGGTTCTTTTTAGCGGTTAACGCGCAAACATGTGTCTTCTGGGGGTTAAACTGGACCAGATTTAGTCGTCCCCAATCCGAGACTCTGTTCAGCAAAGACTCGACTTCAGACACAAGTTTGTCCCGGCACTCGGAGACGTTTTCCCGAGAAATATTGGCTCGGCCGGTGTAAAGAGCATCACCAGTGCTGTCATCTGCATAGCAATGAATGTTACGGGTATGCAACATATCATTGATATGCAGAAGAAACAGCGTTGGCGATAACACGCAGCCCTGTGGAACACCAGCATTAATAGGCTTGCAATCAGAGCTTGCACCGTCTACAACGACCTTGATGCTCCGATCTGCAAGAAAGCTGGTGATCCAATCGCACAATTTCTCGGGAAGCCCATAGGAAGGGAGCTTCGAAAGAAGCGCTTTGTGCCAAACCCGATCGAAGGCCTTCGCAATGTCCAAACTAACGGCCAATGCCTCCCTCTTGAACTCTACTGCCTCCGCCCATCTGTGAGTGAGGTAGACCAGAAGATCACCAGCTGACCGACCACGGCGAAAACCGTATTGGCGGTCACTAATCAGCTGGTGATGCTCAAGGTACCTCATGAGCTGGCAGTTTACAATGGACTCCATTGTTTTGGAGAACAAGGAGGTGATGGCGATTGGCTGGTAGTTGGACGGGTCTGAGCGGTCGCCTTTTTTAGGGATTGGGTGGACGAAAGCCGTCTTCCATGATTTTGGGACTACGCCTAGGGAGTAGGAGTACCGGAAAAGACGCGTTAAAACCGGTGCCAACTCTGGAGCACACGTCCTCAGCACAATTGGGGGGATTCCGTAAGGCCCACTCGACTTGTGGATGTCCAGGGAGAGGAGTGCTTTGCGAACCGAGCGCTGTGTGAACTGCACTTCCGGCATGGAGCACTCACATTGCGGGATGGTCGGCGGCGTACTCCCCCCGTCATCGAGAGTCGAGTTAGACGCAAAGAAAGAGCCTAGAAGATCGGCTTTCTCCTTTGCAGTATGGGCCAGTGAGTCGACCTCCCTGTGCAGAGATGGAAGAGATGGCTGAAAGAAATTCCCCTGGACAGCCTTGGCGAGAGACCAGAATGCACGGGTTCCAGAAGGAAGGCGAACTAGTCTCTCGCCAATTCTGCCTATGTGCTCTGAATTTGCCTTGGCAATGACTCTTTTGAAGGACCTAGAGGCTTCTTTTTTAGAGCGCTGGTGTTTACATCCCGGGACGCTGATGCATCAACCCAGGCTTGGTAGCACTCCTGCTTATAGCATGATGCTATTTTACAGGAGCGACCAAACCATGGCTGAGATTTGCCTCCAATGGGCACCACAGAGGAAGGAATAAAAAGTTCCATACCCTGAAGTACCACATCAGTAACAGAATCTGCAACAACGTTGGGATCATCCGGCGAGAAGCAAACCCGCCCCCAAGGGTAGGATGCAAAGAAAGACCGCATCCCATCCCAATCAGCTGACCTATGGTGCCAAACACGGCGGCAGCCTGCATAATGCAACCGCGATTTCAGCGTGAGTGGCACATCACTCCGGACCAGACAATGGTCCGAGGAGCCTAAAGGGGCGTCGACGGAAATTTGATATCCGTGCGGGTGAGAGGTCAGCAGAAGGTCCAACAGGGAAGGTGCATGATCCTCCACATCTGGAATCCGCGTTGGCGAAGTAACCAGTTGTGTCAGACCATATGCCAAGCCAAAATCATGAACAGATCTCCCCGCATGATCGGTTAAACGTGAACCAAGCCATTCGGCGTGATGGGCGTTAAAGTCGCCGAGGATCACGATCTCTGCGGAGGGGATCTGCTGTAGCAACGAATCTGCAGCCATTTGGACGTGGTCGAAGAGTCGGTCTGTTTCGGCATTACCGCTATGGGACCTATAGAGGCACCCGTAGACGCGCGGATGGTCGTCGCTGTCTACGCGTAGCCAAATGATGGACAGGTCCGAACCTTCAAGTCTGCCGAGGCGTCGAGAACAGATGTCCTCTCTGACGTAAACGCAAACTCCAGCCCGAGGCACAAAGGAGTGTTCCAGTTTGTACCCCGGGTAGGAGAGATACGAGACATCAGCCGGAGAGGACACCTTCGTCTCGGTCAGAAAGAGCAGAGCCGGTCTCGCCGTCTCGAGATGGTAGTGGACGGCGTTTAGGTTAGAGTGAAGTCCCCTGATATTGCAGAAATTCACGGACAGCGTGGCAGGGGTCGCCTTGGTCTTGTTGCTCCGTTTGCCCCGAGCAGTTGTAGTCTTGAGCGGAATTTTGCCCCCCCCCAGAATACGCGGGGCAGCCTGAGCACCCACGCTCAGAAGTGGAGAAACATGGTCGTGGATGCTCAGCGAGGGATTCTCCAGGGGTGCTGGTACCCTCCTGGGGTAGTCTATCATTATTTAATTCCGCTACCATGTTGATGGGGGGGGGGGGGGGATTTGGGCCTCCGGCCACCTGCACTCACCAGACGAAACGCGGAAGCAGAGCTTTCACTTCACGCCGGTATTCTGTGAGGTCGTGGTACCACCCCGGTTTGAGCCGGCCCATACGTGCAACAGCAAAGCTGGCTCTACCACTGTTTAAAATGGAAATGCAAAAATAATATTATATGGTATAAATGGAAATGCAAAAATAATATTACTAATTGCCAACTGAAGCTGTGTTATTATTTTGAACTATTTTTATAATTAAAACCAAGTGTACGCAACGAGAATAGCAAATTAATGGAATTAAATTGAATTGAATGGAATTCTGTAATCTTTGCCTACGCCTCTGGGTGAAAGGCGTGAGTAGTTATTATTAACAACACAACAATATCAAGATCAGGATATAATTCATAGGCAAATGCCACTGTGCTACCAAAATGTCAAAAATCCCGAATACTATTTCTAGAAGTCTTTATAGTTTTCAAATTTGCAGTCAAGGTAGTAAAGTAAAGTAAAGTTACAGCCTATATACGTCCCACTGCTGGGCTCAGGCCTCCCCTCATTTCTGAGAGGGTTTAGGGCAAGGAAGTTTCCGCCGCGCTGCCCAAATGCGTGTTGACGAACTTCACATGTCTTCGAAATATTTTTTTTCTTATTCTTCAGATATGCAGGTTTCCTCACGATGTTTTCCTTCACCGCCGAGCACGTGGTAAATAAGCACTTAAAATTGCAATTAACGATTTCATTGGTGCCGGCGGGGATCGCACCCGGGTTACTCGCGTTCTGTTATATTGACAGCGAGCGTTAACCACTGAGCTTCCACGGCTCAAGTCAGTCAAGGTAACACATACATTAAAAGATATTTTTCAACAGTTGATTTTACGTGATAGAGCCATGGCGCAGCTTTATTATGGTTGTAGCACGAATGGGTCGGCTATAGGGGTGACCATGCCCGCACAGAATACCCGCGAATAATAGCAGCTTATTGCTGTGTCTGTATCTGTATACAGTTCTCTACAGTCACGTCTCGCACTTGTTACATCTTTATGTTGTTATTCGCACATAGCAACGCGAGACTTTCAAATTGCTTATAACAATGTTCTTTTAACAGCACAAAGTGTTAGTAGCTGCGGCGAACGATTTAAGAATATGATGAGGACTTTGTTTATGCAATGTTTTGTTATGGGTATGCAGCTATACAGTTATAATAAGAACTATAACACTACCCTACAATCAGTAAACGCTATTGTGATCGCTGATATGACTATAGTTCACTGCCAAGCCCTACGTCTTCGATGAATTAAAGCTTAGTTGTGAGAAATTTCTCTTCTGCTGGGCTAAGTACGTAGTTTCCCACATGAGTGTTATGTTTGCGCATTAATGGTTCACAATCAGAGCAGGAACAAAATTGGCACATCCTTGTTTTGGGCGACATGTGAGAAAACGCAGTTTATTCTTACTTAACCCTTCAACCCCCATAAAAATCCCATGCAGTCGCGTGCATCCGGCATATCCCGAGCGGTAAACCATTAAAACTCATATTTAGAGAATACTTTTCTGTGAAGAAGTTTGGCATTATAAAATCTATACAAAATTCTCTATACAGTGGTTTGGAAACAAAAGTCAGGTTTTACTTCATTACAATAAGATTTTATTGTATTTTGATAATTAAAAAAGTACATTACTTCGTGGAAATCACAATTGTTTCTTTACATATTACTCAAATTTGTTTACGTAAAAAGATAGATTATTTTTTTTTTTTTTTTCTCTAAACCATTTCCCATTATCTGGGGCCGGCGCAGTAAACCTTCTTGTTCCATTCCTCTCGATCAGCCGTCATTTCCATACTTACTCCTTTCATTCTCATATCACTCTTCACACAATCGATCCATCTTTTATTCGGCCTTCCTCTGCCCGTGTGTCCCTCCACATTCATATTCAACACTCGTTTTGTGACATGACTTTCATTCCTCCGCATCACATGCCCAAACCATGCCAATCTGCTTCCTCTCACCTTTTCTACCACTGGCGCTACTTTCAGGCTTCCTCTTATATACTCATTCCTTATCTTATCCTTCCTTGTCACACCACACATCCATCGTAACATTCTCATTTCATTCGCATGCAGTCTATTTTCATCCTTCTTCTTGACGGCCCAGCATTCACTTCCATACATGACGACAGGTCGGATGATCGATTTGTAAATTTTCCCCTTCAGCCTTATTGGCATTCGGGGATCGCACGTTGTGGCTGTGACCTGTCGCCATTTCATCCACCCTGCGTTAATCCTATGCTGCACAGCTCTATCTATTCCGCCGTCGCCTTGAATGAGGGAACCGAGGTACTTGAAATCTGAGCAGGTAGGCAGTATAGCGCCATCCAACGGCATGGGTACAGGACTGGAAAGACCGCCGAAATCACAGCACAGATATTCGGTTTTGGATCTGCTGATCTTCAAGCCAACACTTTCCAGCCTCTGTTGCCACCCCGTCAGTCTGCTCTGTACCTCGATGCCTTCTTCCCCGACAAGCACGATGTCATCGGCAAAGAGCATGCACCAGGGTGCCTCATCCTGCAGGTCCGACGTCAAAGCGTCCATAATCAGTAGGAAGAGGTAAGGGCTCAATGCCAACCCTTGGTGCAGCCCTACCGCCACATCGATACTGCCCGTAGTTCCCGCGGCAGATCGTACACATGTACGGGATGCTCTGTACATAGCACGGACTAACCTCACATACTTCCCAGGCATACCTTTCATCTTTAACGCCCACCACAAAACCTCACGGGGAACCCGATCGTACGCCTTTTCAAGGTCGACAAAAACCATGTGCAGATTTTTATGCACGCGCTTGTACTTTTCGCACAATTGGCGTAATGCGAAAATGGCATCTATCGTACCTCGACCGGGCATGAATCCGAACTGGTTTTGTGTTATCTCACACTCTTCTCTCATTCTTCTCTCTATTATTCTTTCCCAGACTTTCATAGTATGTGACATGAGTTTTATTCCCCGGTAACTGCTGCAGTTTTGAACGTCTCCTTTGTTTTTAAAAATGGGGACCAGTATACTACTGCACCATTCCTCAGGTATTTGTTCTTCCTGCAACAATTTACCGAAAAATAAACTCAACCACTTCCATCCATCCGCACTCAGCAACTTCCACACTTCTACTGGTATTCCATCTGGGCCGACTGCCTTCCCATTCTTCATATTCCTAACAGCCATTTTTACTTCTTCCACACTAATTTCTCTCACTAAGCCCATATTCACTGGTGGGTTTTCAAGCATACCATTCCATTCATTCTCCTCATTCATCAATTTCTCAAAATACTCCTTCCATCGCTTCTTTATACTTTCATCGTCAGTCAAAATTTTTCCAGAATCATTATTAATTATATTTACAAAAAAACTTTCATTACAATTTTATAATAAAACACTATACACCAATAAAACACTAGAAAAATTCAAAAACAGACACAATACCATTCACACGAAAATGGCGTAGGAAATGAACGTAGATCATAAATAAATGTCCATAAACTAACTAACTTTTTTTCCACTAGAGGATAGAGAACTTCATATTGATTCTATAATTCTAAACTTATTCAAAGAAAAGTAGTCTTTAAACATAAGTATTGATGGGTTAAAATGATGTGGGTGGGTGCGGTCACATTTGCCCTCTTGAATTTTTACGGAATATCGAAGCGATCAAATTTGGACGCTTGCCGTTTGAGAGGTTAATCCCAGGTTTTTTTCTTGGCACAAATTTAAGATCATAAGCCTTAATTAAGTTTTGAAATGTTCTAAGCACTAATACACTAGGTATCAGATCAGATCTTAAGTGACTTATTGTAAACAATAGTTTCAAGGGTCAATCGGTCCTGAGTTTTTGAGATTTCACCAAATGACTCGAGTCAAAATTGTGTACTCTTTGGCCCCGCGCAGGCCTGTCGGCTTGTTCATTGACTAAACTCCTCACACCACCCGGAATTCATTTAAAAATCACCTTGAGGTGGTGACCCGTTAAAACGCATTGGAGTGTAATAACCCTAGAACATCTAAACGGTTTATGCAGACTAAAGAAATGCCTTACGATATAGACCATATATAGACCTTATAGACTCACCTTATAGACTCAGACAAAATAAAAAGTCAGGACAAAGCCCTACCAAACAACGCACTGAAGCTGATAAAACTACGCCTCGCCTTGTACATACACAATTACACGCACACACATATAACGAAACTACGCCTTACCTTGTCAGTCGAGCTATTCCGGCGCGCAGAATATCACGCTGTAATAATTTGCAATATTTAAAGAAAAAATACCACATTGTGTTATGAAAGGGTGTAAAAACCAATCTTCGAGAAATAAAAAGCAGGATGGAATCCCATTTCATTCTAAAGTAAACATAGAAACATATATTTTAAATAAATCAATTTTACTATTTATTATGACAGCTTGCAGCATAAAACCTCCACAAGTGTTGCCACTAGTAAGCGTCACAGTAAATAAATAAATAAATAAATAAGCCTTTTATTTCTCATTTTGTATGCTGTTTTACAATAGATATTATATATTTACATGCAACAATAATAACCAAATCATAACATATTAACAAATCATTTACATAATTAGTTCACATTTAGTTACATAATTAATTTGAATTTGCAATTTTTCATGTTTAATATAATTTATATACTTTAAAAATGTATTTTTCATTATATAATTTGATTATTTACACATTATTAATTTTATATAAAAATAATAATAATAAAGAAAATATTAGTTTCCGTTAATTTAATGAGAACCCCTATCTCAGAGTAAAGGCCTCCTCCATTTTGACCATTGTTTTTTATCCTTCGCCTTGGTTTGCCAATCATCTCCTGCTATGTCTTTGATGTCGTCAATCCACCTTCTACGTGGCCTCCCTCGTTTTCTTATACCCTTGGGCCCTTTCCATACCACGACTCTACGCGTCCATCGAGCATCCTCTATTCTAGCTAGATGTCCTGCCCATTTCCACTTCAATTTCATCGAGTGGGTTAAGCAATCAATTTGGTTTGTTTTTTCTCTTATCTTGGTGTGGCGTACTTTATCTCTCCTTCGGAGTCCTAGGATAGATCGTTCCATAGCAGCTTGACATATTCTGATTTTTTCTTTTGCCTGTTTTGTATATATCCAAGTTTGCGAACCATACGTTAGGCAGGGAAGGATGCACCTATCCATTATTTTCTTTTTCATAGAAAGCGGCATGTCTCCTTTCATTATTTCTTTGTGAGCCCAGTATTTTTTCCAAGAAATATTTATTCTCCTTATTATTTCTTCTATGTTATTATTTCGGTGGAATGATACTTGCTTTCCAAGGTAGATATAGGTGTCTACATATTCAAGCTTTTCGTTTCCTATCTTTATTGATGGTTTTGTAGAATTGGTCATCAGTTTAGTTTTCTGTAGGTTCATTTGTAGTCCTATGCGAGCGCTTTCTCTCTGTAGATTTTGTATCATTTGCTCTAATTATGAACTTGTGTCTGAGAATAATACTATGTCGTCAGCAAAATATAAATGGCTGAGATAATTCTCGTTTATTCTAATACCAATATCTTTCCAGTCAAGATTTTTGAATATAATCTCAAGTACGGCGATGAAGAGCTTAGGGGATAAAGGGTCACCTGGTTTAACGCCTCTTTTTATTTTATGTCTGGGCCAATTGTTTCCAGGCTAATTCTACTTGTGCTTCTTTCGTATATGTCTTTAATTATATTACAATAGATGTCTTCTATGTTGTTCGCCTTCAGTGCCTCCCATATTGAAATGTGTGAGATAGAGTCGAATGCTTTTTGGTAATCTATAAATGCTAAATAAAGAGGCTTTTGAAATTCCTTATATTTCTCAACTATGTTCTCCAGAGTTTGAATGTGATCTACGGTTGAATATCCTCTACGAATACCCGCTCTACCGGTTGATTTCTATCAATTTTTGCAGATATTCGACTTAAAAGACACTGTGAGAAAAGTTTGTAAAGGCTATGTAGTAAACCGATGGGTCGATAACTTCCAATATCTCTTGGATCACCTTTCTTATAGAGTAATATAATACTTGATTTAGTCCATTGCTCGGGAACTCTCTGCTCTTTATTTATAATGTTGAATAAATAAGTTATTACTGGTGTTAGCAGTGTTCTTGCTAGCTTTAGTGCCTCATTGGGAATACTGTCTGGTCCTGGGCTCTTGTCTGATTTTAGCCTCTTTATTTCTCTATCTATTTCAGTTTTGGTCCAATCGATAATCGTTTGATTTTGAGAGTAAAAATTTATGGTTTCGAAATTCCTAAGATCTTTTTGGTCGTAGAGCTTTGCTTACTTTGTTGCTATTTTGAGGATCTTTTCTCTATTAGTTGATGGAATAGAGTTTTCTAATAAGCTGGGTATCCAAGTTTTGTGTGAGCGAAGTTCTTTGTACGCGCGTTTGCAGCTGCCGCTAGTCATTATATACTTTTCTATTGTTTCAATCTGTGGAAATTGTAGTCTTTCCTGATATTTTTGTGTGTTATTTTGTAGATAAAGCTGAGTTTTATTTTGTCTTCACGACTTTTAGGTTTGAGATTTTGTAGTTCGTGGCGTTGTTTAATTAGACTTAATGTATCCTCGGTCAGAATGTTGTAAAGTTTGCTTTTCTCTACTTGTTTGTCTGTTTTCATGCTTTCTAATAGACATTTTTCTAGATTGTTTTATAAGGTTTGAACCGTGTCTGTTTCCTCCAATTTTATAGATTTTATATTCCGCTCTAGTTTTTCTAGGTAATAATTTGTTTCACTTTGGTTTCTCAATGTCCACATATGAGTTTTGAATTTTTGACGACTCTTTTTGTTTGATTTGAAGGATATTTTTGATCTAACCATTCTATGGTCCGATGGGAACATAATGTTATTTAAAACATGCACATCTTGGAATCTGTTTGGAAAATTTGTGATGAATCTATTTCATTTTTGATTGTTTGGTCAGGAGACTTCCACGTCCACTTATGACTGCTCTTTTTCTTGAAAAAGGAATTTATAATGGATAGGTTATATTCTTGCGCATAGTGTATTAATTGTTGAACTCTAGGGCTTCTATTTCCAAAACCATACTTTCCAAGATGTTTGCTTACTTCGAAGTTCCCCTTTCCTACTTTCGCTTTGAAGTCGCCCATAACTATTACATATTTTTTTGAAGCTTCATGGGCTCTATGTAGAGTGTTTTAGAAGGTTTTGATTTCCGACAATTAAGACACTTCAGTAGGTGCATAAACTTGTATAATAGTTATTGGTAGGTCATATAAATCGAAATGCAGAAGAACAATGCGATCGGATAAACCCCTAAAGATTTTGATATAGGTTTTTAGATGCTTTTTTATTATAAATCCGACTCCATATCTTCCCCTTATCTGTCCATTGTAGCATAATATGAAATCATCGTATTCGTCTACTCCGTAGCCGAATCTTCTCATTTCTGACAGTCCAATGATATCGTATTTAATATTCTTAAGCGCGATCGTAAGTTCTATAAGCTTTTCCGGGCTCGCCAGCATTCTCACGTTGTATGTGCCAATGTAGAGAATGTGTTGATTTCTCTTTTTGTTTGTATTGTTGTTCTGTATCTTTGGAGGGTTGTAGTCAAGAGAAAAATCGATTTCATTTTTCTCCCCCGCGGTGACCAGCCGTATTGGGTTTTGTGATAGTGGGGGTGGCCTTCGTTAATTGTTAAATACTGGATGTTGGAGCTTCATTTTTTGAGGATTTCTCGAAGTCTTTTCTTTGTCTCATAAAGGCAGTAATTTTGTTTTTCTTTAGAGCTTGGCTTTCATGGCTTGTTCCATCTTGGTTTGGAGAGGTATGCAAATTTCTTTTATTTGAATGTTGTTGTGAGTTCTGGTTTTTATCGGATTTATTTGGGTTCAAAATTATTAATTTGTCATATTTAATTATAGCTTTTAATCCTTCTGATTTATATTTTATTAATTCCAATTGTAGGGGTTTACTTTTCTCAATAACTTTTTGTGGGTAATCTTCTTTGTAATATATTGTGCTATTTTTGATATTTTTCTTATTTTGTAGTAACATTATTTTTTCCCCATAGTTGTAAAGGTGACTGTGATAGGTCTAGGTATTTCTCTTTTTTTTCCTAATCGTTTTACAGATTCGATTTCGTTTCGCTCACAAGGAATATTAATTTTATTAATGAACGATAAAATTTTATTTTCTAGCTCGGGGTATGATTTTTCTCCTTCCTCGATTCCAAAAAATACCAAATTTCTCTTCCTGATGTGTCTCTCCATACGATCCAATATGTTTTCGTGATTTTGTATTTTTTCGTTCAATTGATTAAAGTCCTGTTCCATTTTTTTGAAATTTTCGCTAATGCTATTGTTTATGCTGCTCGTAATATTTGTTTCCATTTCTTTTATTTCTCTTTTTTGTGCTACCAGATCGATTTGTATTGATTTAAAAAAATTTGATAAGTCTTCCATGTTTTCGCTATTTGCCAATAGGTGACACTAGAGGTACCTATAAAGTAAAATATAAGAGATATCCGAACGGTTAATCGTTATGAATCGATGATGGTTCGTACCTTAGTTGTATGTGTTTTGACTTACTCGACCATAGATGGCGTTGATTTATTAACACGATAATATATATATATATATATATATTTGTTGGATGACTAATGAGAATCAGAAGTTAGGTTATGTTGACACTGATTTCTTCTTTACTTATTGTTTTGTGGTAAATTTTGTACTTCTTCTTATTTATTTTTTACACTCTTATCACAAGGTTTTGGAATGTTTTTTGTTGGTCACTGGTTTTTCGCACTGTTAAACTATTTGTCGGTTATACAATTTACAACGTTTATTCGTATAATTTGTTGAATCCCACTTGTTATCTTGCATTAACAGTAACTTTCCACACACGTCTTCGGGTTATAATGTTTTTAAATCTTAATCGCACACTTAACTATTTTATTTTTCACTTTTAATACGGAGTTCGCACAAAGGCTATTCCGGCGCGCAGAATATCACGCTTTAATAATTTGCAATATCTAAAGAAAAAATACCACATTGTGTTGTGAAAGGGTGTAAAAACCAATCTTCGAGAAATAAAAAGCAGGATGAAATCCCATTTCATTCTAAAGTAAACATAGAAACATATATTTTTTATAAATAAATTTTATTATTTATTATACAGCATAAAAGCTCCACAAGTGTTGCCACTAGTAAGCGTCACAGTAGTCTCCGTCTATTGAGTAAGTATTAATGTGACGCGAAACATAATGTAATACGGTCATTTACCTTTTCTATTTTTACTTTTAATGTTCATAAAATTAATGTAAGTGTAAATAGGCGTTAAATTTTTTCTAACTTAGAGACTGAACACAGTTATGCATTTCAAGAGCATGAAATAAGTTTAATAAGATGCATAATTGAAAAATATTTATTTATTCGTTTCTACCATGTATTCAATCACATATAAACAATTTTTAAAACGGTGGACAGTAAAACTCTATTAAAATAAAACAATGTTTTATATTGCTATTGTTTTATTTTTACCCTAGTCGCTATAAACATACTTACATACTACCAGGTAATTTTATATTTTCGCGGTCCCCTCGTTTTTTCGCTCTAGAAAATCGCAAAATCATCCGATTTCGATGATTTTTTTAAATCTTGATTGAGAATCAATATGGATGTCTATGGGCCACAGCATCTTACCATCTTACGTCTATGTTAACATCCATGTCGCACATATGCCAGTAGTTTTTGGTAACACTACGCTCGAAGGTCAATCGTCGGATTCAAATCGGCTGGGCAGCATTTAAGAGATTACGACATATCTTGTTATTAAGGGTATACCACAAAACTTAAAAACGAGATTGTACAATTCCTGCGAATGATATTTTATTTTGGATGTTAAATTCATTCATTGCAGTCGTTCACACGTCCATTGCTAAACAGACTACCCCAAGGTGTGCCACAGATCACGTTCCTTAGTTACCTCAAATTCTTTTATCTCTTACCAGGTCGTCTTTACATCTATTGAGTGGCCGCCCTACACTTCACCTACAGGTACGAGGCTGACGCTCGAAAACCTTTCTTGTCCGTTGATTGACGGTCTATTGCTAGTTCAGCTTACTGATCCGTTGGACTTTGTCTGAACAATAACAGTGGCATTACTTAAATAATTGTATGTCAGTCTTTGATAGTGTAATGATAGTGTAATACCATATCGTCCTGTGGATTTCAAAAATAGCAATGGAGAGAAACAAAACTGAAGATAGGCAGCAACATCTTCCTAATAACAAGTAAAAAATTGAAAAACTGAGGTTGCTGACCCACGTGCCAAGCGCGGCATTTTTGATAAATACATATGTTTACTTTTATAAGGTTATATCATTAAGCAAAATCGTAATTTAAGATATAAAAACGGACCGGGAGCCACTAAATTTCCACGTATGTATTAACAGACGATCTAACCATATGTGAAACCTATACTACATGTTGTATTGCTAATGTGCGAAATTAGTTTCATTGGTTTTGAAAAGATATTTTGCCAAGAGTCATCATAAACAACGGGTGCTGAATACAAATCAAGTTGGCATGTAAAGAGGGGTTAAATTGTTACTGTTAACCTTCGGTCATACAAATTAAATACGAAAGAGTTTAATCTTCGCCAAAACAAACTTACACTGGTAAAAGAAAACAGCTCAAGGCAACCGGCACAACTGAGGATTAAACTTTTTCAAGGAGACGTGAACTAATGCTCAATGGCGCATCGCGACTGTATAGTTTTTGCGTAACTCTTTGAGAAAAAATAGATGTGTGCCCAGCAGTATGACGTTTAAGGCTAAATAACAACGAAATATACTAGTGTCCTTTAGATCGAATTTCAGATTTTGCAGATTGTGCAGGACAGGATTACCTTCAGTGCTCAAGTGACGAGTTGATACAAACACATCTTCTCACTCTCATTGCCCGATTGGACGGCAATCTGTTACGACCGAATAAAAGTGAGATAAAGCATGGGATCAACGGCTTTACGTACTTTCCGAGACACAGGGTGCAGGGGAGAATTTCTTGTCAGAAAAATCCAATAACTGATATTGACCCGAAACGGGTTTGAACCCGGGATATCCTGGTCACCAGTCTCGTGTATGTCGTGTTAAAATAAATGTGTCGTGAGTTCAAAATAAACATTAATGAACATATTCAGGTAACAGAAACTATTTCGCTACGATCGTAAGTCATAAACCTGTTGAATTTTAGTACTATCCAATAAATTGAGTAAATCACAGAGGCCACCCTTGAAATTTGTCACAGATAATGTGTTATTAGAATTCCAGAGTTTATAGTTAGGTACGTATTACATGCAAGTTCAATTTTGCTTCAATACTACTACAGCCCACTACAGGTCCATTGCTGATGCCTATGCCGCTCTCTTAGACTTGAGCCCATGAGCCTCCTCAATCCATCGACTACCTACAAGTTAATTCATTTAGTCTCTCTATCAAGTTGGGGAGTTGCTATTGTGTAATAGAATAAGTATGATTCACGAGCACATAGTCATACTGATGGTAAGTTAATGCTGTGACCCATATATATCCACATCTGTCTTCAATTTAGAAGTTGTCGTATTTTAGGGATAAGATGGCATACCTTGTTTCTAGTAGAATGGATCTCCGATTATCTACACTCATACACACATACACACATTAAGCTGTATCATATAACAGGAGACGAGTGCCGATAAGACAATAGCTCTGTTGTGAATTGGACTCTTTATTCTATTTTTACTTGCATAGTTATGATGATATGATAAGCCGCTATTTTGTGTTGACATGCTGTGTTTTTATTTCTCCTCTGTCGAGCCGACCCATTTTTGCTACAAACTTTACTTCCTGCAGTATTAATCTAACACGTGTATAACTGCACCATGTACTGTGCTTGACTGTGCCATTCATTGGTTTTCAGTTTTTTGAGCTCTATCGTCAACCTATTGCCAGCCTACTAATCCGCAGGGTAAGCTGGTAAAATGGTAATAGTAAATTAATTACGCTTATTCACCTGCAAATATCCGTGAATATACTGTAAAAGCGTAGTTCATTCTAGTTCTAGCTGCAGGTTGGCATTGCCATATTATAAAATGAAGACCTGTCGTTTGGAGGACGTAGTTCTTCCTTGGTTTAAATGCAGCGTAGCTCTGCCACATTATAAAACGACGACATGTCGTTTGGAGAGTGTAATTCTTTCTTGGTATAGCTGCAGCTTAGCAGCCTTATTATAAAACGAAGATGTGTCGTTTGGAGAGCGTAGTTCTCCTCAGGTCTAACTACAGCTTAATACTGCCACATTATTAAACAAAAGCGTTTAGAGAGCGTAGTTTTTTTAGGTCTCATTTGTGAGCGGACTAAGATGGAATGCCTCGTTTCCAGTAAAAAGGGTCTCTGGTTCTCTACACTCACCGTACGAAACACATCAATGAACTGCTATTTTACGCTGGTATTCTGTGAGAGCGTAGTCATTTCCCGGTCGAGCCAACCATTCGTGCTACAACTATACCAGTAATGTAGCTGCAGCATGGCTCTACCACGTATAAAAGTCTTAAAAGTCTTCTATATAAGCTCTTAAAATATACGTGACCTGACCCGTTGTGTCGAATATTTGCCTTGATTGATGATTACAATATCAGGCGTCTCGGTTCTGCTTCTGGAATATACCTTGAATGTGACAATATATAAAAATATTTCTTTTAAAGGAAAAAAAAGGAAAAGGGTCACAGCAGGACTGCAAAAACTACCGCGGTATCAGCTTGCTTAGTATTGTGGGTAAACTGTATGCTAAGGTGTTAATTGAAAGAGTTATGAAAGAAACTGATGGAAAAATTTGGGATGTACAAGCGGGTTTTAGAAAGGGAATGGGGTGTATAGATCAAGTTTTTTCCATGCGCATGATTGCGGAGAAGTTTTTGGCCAAAAACCAGAAAGTTTTTTGTGCATTCATGGACTTGGAAAAGGCTTATGACAGAGTGGACAGGAATGTGTTATGGCAAACACTGAACTCATATGGGTTGAGCGATGGTTTGATACAGGCATTAAGGTCTCTTTATAGGGACTCTAGTGCTTGTGTCAGGATCAATGGGGTCTACTCGAACTGGTTTGGCATCCAAAAGGGTGTCAGACAGGGCTGTGTAGCTTCCCCTTGGCTGTTCAACCTATTTATGGACCGGTGTTTGCAAACTTTGAAAGATGAAGAATGTGGGTTAAGAATGGGCGAGTTAACCGTCAAATGCCTTTTGTATGCCGATGATCAAGTCATATTTGCGTCATCGGCGGCTGAGTTGCAAATGATGGTTATATTAATGAACTGGGAATTAAAAGAAAGGGGAATGAAAGTGAACGCATGTAAGACGAAAGTGATGGTTTTTGAAAGAGAAGAAAGCAAAACGGTATGTGAAATAAGAATAGAAGGAGAGTTAATTGAGCAAGTGGATGTGTTTGTGTATTTGGGATATGTATTTAGCAGGGATGGTAGATATGATAGGGATATAGAACGACGAGTAAATGCAGGGAATAGAGTGAATGGGGCACTACTCTCTATTATGAAGAACCAGAATGTGTCAAAACAGGCACGTATGGTAATTCATAATGCTGTGTTAGTCCCTACTTTAATGTATGGTAGTAAAAGCTGGGTATGGCAGAAGAAGCACGAAAGTAGAATAAATGCTGTAGAAATGCGGTCTTTAGGGATATGCTAGGGTTGAATCTGAATGACAGGGTGAGAAATTGCGTGATAAGAGATAAATGTGGTATGCAAGATGATGTTGTGACCAGGATTAAGAAAGGAATGCTTCGGTGGTTTGGTCATGTGGAAAGAATGAATGAGGAAAGAGTGACAAAGCAAATTTATATGGCAGATGTGAACGGCTGAGTCGGGAATGGACGCCCTAGGAAAAAGATTATCGACCAAATTGGCGATATTTTGAAAATGGGCCACGTTAGAAGTACCCTTAACCGACGAGCATGTATGCGTAGATATATGGATGTAAAAGAGGCGAAAGAGGTATGTCAGGATCGTGCCAAATGGAAGTCCGTAGTCTCTGCCTACCCCTCTGTGTGACAGGCGTGACTGTTTATGTTATTTCTTTTAAACAGTATTATTTAAAACGATTCTACGAGTAATAATGTTATCAATAGATGATCTAAATTTTTTGTGTCACTTTATTGTGTAATCGTTATTTTAGCTATTTAATCATGACGACATATGGGTGAACTGACATTTGGTAAGCGTGGACAAAGTAATGAACCTGAAACCATAAGCCGGATATATACTAACTATAATTTCCTGCTCATATCAAATCTATTTGATAAAGGCGCACACTGCCATAGTTTTAGAACAGTTGTATTATTGTCTCCATTACTATAATAATAATTTACTCATTAAAATTGTGGAAATGCATAGAATTATAATTAAATGTAAAAAAAAATACTGATTTAGCCACAAATAGCGTAGCAGCTTGCTGGGCACAGATCTTCTTTAATTTATGAGTGAGATATCGAGTAGCTGAGCCTATGTTGGCGAATTTCACGTGTCCTTTAAATATTCATCCCGCAGAAATGCAGGTTTCCTTATGATACTCTCCTTTACTACCGAGTATGTGGTAAGTCATCACTTTAAATTGTAAATCAAGCTTGAAAGTAAGAGCGTTGTCTTTCCTCGGTCAAACAGCCCCATTCCTGCTTCTACCAAGTAATACCAAGCCAAAAAATATTACCCTCGGCTTGTATTTCGCTGCAGCCCAGTAAAATGATCATTAAGTATCAATGAATAATATAAAATAAAATAAACCAACGATATAAGGTAGAACTTGAAACTCCCATTGGCTCAAGCAAGCAACTAGCTTGAGTCAGTCATTCTATGAGTATTTTAATGGGTTTCGAGGGTATTTTCACTGTGGTCATTCTTTAAGTACAGGTAAATGTTGTGGAAAACAACAACACAACATAACCAATGTTGTGGGAAAGAACCCTGCGTAACGTCGTGAAGACAGTGTCGCTATTTGTTTAAATAAATAAATAAAGAAAGAAAAAACACATTTTATTATTAATTGCTAAAATTTACTTTTAGTGAACATTAATTTTACAAACAAACAAAAATACTTATTAAATATTTAAAAAAAATATGGATTTCAACGACAAAAAGGCCAACGACTCAACATCATACTACAGAAACAGAGTTACAGCGCTGATATTCGATCGGAGTCACGTAAGTCACATAGTTCATAGACATCTACATTTAACCTCGATTAAGAATCAAAATGCAGATGCATTGTAACTTGAGGACTAAGATGGAACGCCCTGATTCCAGTGAAACGGGTCTCCAGTGCTCTATACTCACCACATGAAAGAGTAGCACTACGCTGCTATTTTACGCTGGTATTCTTTAAAAGCGCAGTACTTCTACCTTCGAACCGACCCATTCGTGATACAACCTAAATCATGGTTGTCTACGTCTTTATTTTGTATATTTACTCTAACTACTTACTGTATTCCATGAATATTTTATTACTTAAAATCGTTACCAATAAATATACCTGCATGAAAATAATACTGATCATTTTTTGTTTCTATAGCTTAAAACCTATATAACTAGCAACAGATACTGTTTTTTCCTCCCACGTGCAATTATTGTTATATTAGCCTAATCTTCTACCTGTTCTTTATACTTGAAGTGATATTCTAGTAATTTTATTGAATTCAGTGCGTGCGTATTTTTTCACAACACGACAAGAGCTACTTGAACGCTCGTAAATTATGTTATTATTTGAGCCAAGAAGAGGTAGTTTACCGTTACAAAATACTGACATTTTACGCTAGTAATGTATAAGTCAATTTTGTTCTTTGAAGCGTGTTATAGAACAAGGTCATTTTTAAAATTTACCGTGTGTATTTTGTTTTTGTTTATGTGTATTCTTGTTTATTGACATTTTTTTTTAAGTTAAGATTGAGTGCCTCGTTGATCTAGTGGTCTTTACCGCGATTACTGATCATGAGGTGTCGGGTTAAAGTAATACTTTTCTCACATGTTATGTCAAATTCTAAAATCACACATCAAACTTAATCATATATTTACTTCAAAATACATATTTAACTACCGTGTAGTGGCGGTATAATAATAACCTACACTACTACAACTACAACATAAATAACTCCGCGGGTGTCAAAAGAGACAACAGAGGGAAACAAATCAGTAGATGGGCTGCTGAGTCGTCCTAATAACCACTAAAAATAAAAAAGGGTTGTCAAACCACTTTCCAAGCGTGGCGACTATGGCAAATATTCACCCCGTGAAGCAATGTTTTGGTAAGTCCTGTGTTCAGTACTTTAATAGGCTCTAACCGTAACTGTAACGTTTTCGACGAGCGATCCACGCCGGCATCGTCTGGGTTGGATCTTTTAATGTGCCATCGTTTAGATTTCAAATAATCAAAAGACATTTATTTTATCAATTTTTTTGTATTTTTTTTTAATACATCTTAAAGTTTTTCCGATAAAAAGTTTTAAAGTTTTTCCCTTCTGGAATTGATCTGTTCGTAAAGCTTCATCACAATCGTTAACCAGACGGTTAGACAGACAGAAAGAAAGACAGACAGAGGAAACTTTTAAAAATGGTTATTTATATCTGACCGTTACCGCCACAGCTTATTAAAGTCAAAGACTGAATTTTAACCTCCCCCATTGATAGTTTACACGCTCAGCAAGCGGGTTGCAGCCGCAGTTTATTAGTTTTAGTCGTTACTAGAAAGACGCTGCTGCCCATCTCCTGATTTGTTTCACTTTGTACACGACCCTCACCGGACAATACGGGTAATGGATATTCTTTCCACCACACTAGTCTTAATAGCATGCAAATAATACCCTGAGCTAAATAAAAACCAATTATTTTAATATTACAGACAAACACTTCTAAATACACGTTTTAAAGGTACTTCTAAATATGCAAGCCTTATCTACATGCCTTATATTATAAAATATATAAATATAATTTTAAACTTTTTTTATAGGATACGGTGACAAACGAGCACACAGTCCACCTGATCGTATGTGGTTACTGCAGCCCACAGAGATCCACATGTATTCTTGATTACAAATCAAAATGCAGATGTGTTGTCACCCGATAAATATTTATTATTAAGTAAAACAAAGCCAAAATTGTTTAACAGGAGCTATTTTACTACTGAAGAGTACATGATTGATAATAAGCCTGGGGTAATCACTACCATGTTGTTTCTATATGTTTTCATCCCCATTTTATAAAATATTATTTTCTTAATCAATATTTTTTAAAATTTCCCGGTATCTCGCTCGTTTCTCCCAGTACAATTTTTTCCAAAGAATTTGCAAAGCTAAAATGACTTTCCAATTTAAATTGAAAAAAAAAATGATTCTGTTCTATTCTATTTTATAAATATGTAAAAATAAACATTTTCTGGCGAAGGTTGACACGTAACCCACTCGTTACAAAAATCACGAAGCGCACATTTGACATCCGTAAAAATATACCCGTCCTGGGAATAGCGTGACAATCTTCGTTTACAGTTACTGAAATTATTACTGTCCTTCGGGGAGCCACTTTCTGACGAAAACCATAATAAAATCGTCGCGACACTTAAATGCCTTTTGCGATCACATAAACGATTTCCCACCGACACACTGTGTCCATATTATCTGTAGATTAAATTGAGATTATCTCCCGATTTGTTTCGCTCTTGTCATCTCTACCGATATTCTTTCACCGCCGCTACGCGGTACACTTACAGCGTGTTTGTAGATTTGACGATTTGCTTATTAAAATGGTTGTTATCTGAACGAATTCTCTTCGATGCTGATGATTAAGAAAGCTCCAAAATATTTCTCGACTCCACGTAGTTATACATACTTGGAAGAAATGAATACGTTTTTACAACAAAATCCAGAAAATATACAAAATCATACTTCAGGCAAGTTTAAAAACTTTTTGATAAAAAGATTGTGTGAAAAGGTTATTTTAATATAATGAGTTTATGGGCAATAATCACCCCCGGGAATGAGGTGATAGCTACTAAGCTCTTTCTAATTTGTTTTATGTTATTATTTATTTGTAAAATATACTTAATTATTGTAAGCTGTTTTTTCAATCATTTAATAATTGCGCTGTATTTCTTGCTTGTTCTCACGGGTAATCACTTTTTTTCAGGCAACCCAATCCATAGATATTGAATGAAAATATTCTATTCTACATTATTCTATTTTGAAGCGATTGTATCATGGTTTAATACGATGACTTACTCCAAATATTCAAAGCGATGTTAATAAATACGCCTATAGTTCCGTTGCCGCAATTCAACTTCAAGTGATTTAAAGCAGTGTTTTGCTCATAATTTCAAGCTTCTGGCGGTCGGCCAATACCTGCTTAATAAGCAGTGTTCACTTATTAACCCCATAAATCGCTTTAATAATCCGTATGCTTACTATTGTTACGAGCTTGAGGTTCGTGACAATAAAAATTGCCGATGAAATTACCTAAATTAACCTTTAATGTACTTTATACAAATTAAAGTTACAAAACACTAATAATTAAACACACTAAATCACTTAATTTCGCTCCGAAGCGTCGCTTGTGTCGCCGAGTTGAACTCTGTCTCGATCGCACCTTGCGCCACCTATTTATTCAAATCAGCAAAACATCCGGAACGTTCAAGCAAACACGCGCAAGGTACCGAGAAATCGAGTATAGATTTTCTAGAAACTTAGTACTTCGGGCGGCGCTGTCGGTCGAGAGATCTGTGATGTCATTCTTTACACGCTCTACTCGCTCTCGTTCCTGACACTAGATGGCGCTAGTATATCGTCGATTGGAGCGCGTAACACTGCCCCCTCCTAAGACATGCTCGTCCCGAGCATTATCGGTCCCATGATAACGCGCCAAGCGATCCACATGGACGATCTTAGGAGTCCCTCTTACGCCTTTCTGTAACGGCTCCGCAATGTCAAGGGCTGTCCTATCCCGTGGTGCACCAATATTGTACAATTTCGGTGCTCCTCTACTACGTGTCTGAGGTCCCCGCACAGCCGCACAACTTGTACATGTACGACACCAATCCTCGACATCGTCACGATAATGGACCCAGTAAAACTGTTCTCGGACCTTCAGCTGAGTTCGTTTAACTCCCAGGTGGACTCTTGAACGACCATTATGGCACAGCTGTAGAACATTCGGCACTTTAGCTTTAGGGACAACCATTTGCAAACGACAGCTGTCTCCTCGACCATTGTCCCATTTACGGCACAGGACTCCATCCTGAAGCAGCAAGCTGTCCCATTGGGCCCAATAGCTTTTCGTGGTTGAACTCATCGCTGAGACGTCCCTCCACTTAGGCTTGGTAGCACGGGCCTTCATCCATCCCAGAATCGGCTTGATGTCTGGATCTTCCTGCTGTGCACGTCGTAGGCTGTCCTTCCACCCGTTACTGAGGTGGTCTGTCCTGAGCATCCTCACGGATACCACTTCCTTACCTTGCCTACTACAATGGTTACCATCTTCAGGACAAGGTCTTGTTGACAATGCATCTGCGTTGCCATGAGATTTCTCGCTGCGATGTTCGATCTCAAAGTCGTATTCCTGCTGCTGCTGGGCGGTGCTGTTAGCCGCACTTCCTTTCTGAGACCGTTCACCTTCCCTTCCTAGGGTGTGCTTAGGGCAGCTGGACCGAAGATGGCCCCTTTGCCCACAGCCATAGCACCTAGGGCTGTATCCTTTATTGTGGTCGCGAACCGTAACTGCTGCAATCTCCCTAGCGTGAGGTGAACGATGATCCTGTCGCCGCCAGGCAGTGCCGTTAGCTGCACTACCCTCCTGATATCGTTCACTTTCCCTTTCTGCGGTTTGCTTAGGGCAGCTGGATCGAAGGTGGCCCTTTTCCCCACAGCCATAGCACCTAGGGCTGTATCCTTTGTTGCGGTCGCGAACTGTAGCTGCTGCAACCTCCCTGACGCGATGGGAACGATGATCCTGCCGCACGGCTTCTACCTCCAGTGCATGGGTCAAGGCGTCCTTAAGCGTCTCGTGGTGCCCGAGCCTCACAGCAGCTCTGACTTCCAGGTCGCGGATGCCGTCGATGAATGTTTGCACCAGGTTCCCTCCAATGAGCGCAGGTACAGACTGGTATGCTTTACGAACCATCTTCTCCACCTCAAGGGCCCACTGCTGCAGGTTTTCGTTGCTGCGTTGCACGCGATCTTTAAGCTGCGCGCGAAAGACGTGTTCCAGGTGAGCGTCACCATATCTCGCCTCCAAAGCCTCAAGAAGCTGCTCATAGGTCACTTTCTTACCGAGAGCTTCCAACACAGTTAAGGCTTGGTCGCGCAGGCCTAGGGTGAGTGCAGTCATGGCTTGGCTTTTATTCCAGCCATTCGCCTCCATGACGGCCTCGAACTGTATTTTGTAGGCCGACCAGGAAGAGGTCCCGTCGAACGGCGGCACTTTGAATCCGCGTAGCGAAGGTGCTGCAGCTACTACGGGAGCTGTAGTTCCATCCCCAAGTTTGAGGTCGTTTAGCGTTTTCTTCACGTCAGCCATCACGTTGTCAACCCGATAGTTCACATGGTTGATTCGGGTTTCATGTTCTTCGATTCGGGTTTCAGCTTCCGACAGGCGGTTGTCGTGTTGAGCAACCCTATCCTTCACCTGCCTTATCTCTTTCCCAAAGGTAGCGTGAAGGTCCTTCATGAGGAGCATCTGCTCTTCCGACCGACGAGCCTGTTCCGCCAGCTGACGGGCCTGTTCCTCCTGTCCGCCCCGCAGCTGCTCCTCCAAACGACGAACCTGGTCTTCCTGTCGGCGGGCCTGTTCATCCTGTCCACCCCGCAGCTGCTCTTCCAACCGACGGACCTGTTCCTCCTGTCGGCGAGCCTGCTCCTGCAGCATCACCATCAGAGCACCTAAGTCAGGTGCCACAGACGTAGAAGCTGCTGACGGACCGGCTTCCGTGGCCGGCGGCTGGCCCTCAGACATCTGCGGCGTTGCACCACCAAATCTCCTCTGGTCCGTCTCCTGCTGGCGTTGACTTCGGGTACGGACACCCTCCGTTTCCTCCTTAGGTAAAATCGGCATTATTTTATCCCACTTCTGACACCAATTGTTACGAGCTTGAGGTTCGTGACAATAAAAATTGCCGATAAAATTACCTAAATTAACCTTTAATGTACTTTATACAAATTAAAGTTACAAAACACTAATAATTAAACACACTAAATCACTTAATTTCGCTCCGAAGCGTCGCTTGTGTCGCCGAGTTGAACTCTGTCTCGATCGCACCTTGCGCCACCTATTTATTCAAATCAGCAAAACATCCGGAACGTTCAAGCAAACACGCGCAAGGTACCGAGAAATCGAGTATAGATTTTCTAGAAACTTAGTACTTCGGGCGGCGCTGTCGGTTGAGAGATCTGTGATGTCATTCTTTACACGCTCTACTCGCTCTCGTTCCTGACACTAGATGGCGCTAGTATATCGTCGATTGGTGCGCGTAACACTATTATAACAATGAAAGTTCTTCTTGTAAGATTACGTAAAAAGAATTGGTTTTACAAAATAACGAATGTATGTCGTCTCTTTTTATTAAAATTATAATATCCTCCAGACCGAATTTTAGTTACGGTGGCAAATTTTAACCGATATTAGCCATATGTGCGGGTAATTAAGGGTTATAGTGATCAAGCGTACGCGCAAGCACAGGTGCACTTTTCTTATTTCTATTCCCTCACTCTCATAGTCCGATAAGGCCGTAATCCGACACGAACCGAGAGATCAGGTGCAAGATAGCAGAAAAAGTAATAATATTGTCATATTATTACAATTCTGTGCGCAGGACCAACAGCTACACGTGTTTTCTGAGGCAATGGGGTGTAACTATGCTAAGTGCCAACTTCTCAACTCCGGGTTGCAATTGAAAATTTCTTGACAGAAAAACTCAATAACCATAATGAACTAGGATTTTAGCCCGACTCGGGAGTCGAAATCGGGACCTCATGATCCGCAATCATATTACCACTAGACTAAGGAGGCAGTCAAATAATATTTTTATAATATGCAATTATAATAGTTATAGCAAGAAGTAACCTCAAGCATAAGGACATTACCAACCATGACTGTAATAGTAAAGCTAAGTTGGCACCCGGCAGCCAGCGGGGCCAAAATATGTAACAAAGCGGAGGCCCAGTTAGTTACATGTAGCCAGAATTATTAAACATCAATATTAACGTAAATCCAAAAAGTTGAAATTGTTTGCGTGTTGAAATTTTCATTCCACAATCACTTATCTCCTATTATGATTATATTGTTGCGCGGCTAATTCGACATCTGGCACTAGCGCCATCTAGTGTCGGGTAACGGAGCGAGGGAAGAGCTTTCCAGAAAATGACATTACTAATCTTTCAAGTGCCATCTGTAGTCGAAACGAAGAACTAAGCTTCTGAAAGCTGACTCTCGAACTTTCGGCGCTTTGTCGATTGGTGCGCGTATTTACTGATTCGGTACTGATGTGTATTTATAGGTGCTGCAAGGTGCGATCGGGGAAGTATTCAATTCGGCGATACAAGCGAAGCTTCGGAGCGGAATAAAGTGAATCAGTGTGATTAATTATTGGTGTTTTAAGTTTTAATTGGTGTAAAGAAAATTAAAGTGTTCATTTAGGTAATTCTATCGGCAATTTTTATTGTCACGTACCTCAAGCTCGTAACAATTGGTGTCAGAAGTGGGATAAAATCATGCCAATTTTACCTAAGGAGGAAACGGAGGATGTCCGTACCCGAAGTCAACGTCAGCAGGAGACGGACCAAAGAAGATTTGTTGGTGCAACTCCGCAGACGTCGGAGGGCCAGCCGCCGGCTGCAGGACCTTTAGTTGCTCCAACATCCGCAGCACCTGACTTAGGTGCTCTGATGGTGATTCTGCAGGAGCAGGCTCGCCGACAGAAGGAACAGGCTTGGTGACAGTAGGAACAGACTCGCCGACAGGAGGAACAGGCTCGCCGACAGGAGGAACAGGCTCGCCGACAGGAGGAACAGGTTCGTCGGTTGAAAGAGCAGCTGCGGGGTGGACAGGATGAACAGGCCCGCCGACAAGAGGAACAGGTCCGTCGTTTGGAAGAGCAGCTGCGGGGCGGATAAGAAGAACAGGTCCGTCGTTTGGAAGATCAGCTGCGGGGCGGACAAGAGGAACAGGCCCGTCGATTGGAAGAGCAAATGCTCCTCATGAAGGATCTTCACGCTACCTTCGGGAAGGAGATAAAGGAGGTTAAGGATAGGGTTACTTAGCATAACAACCGCCTGTCGGAAGCTGAAACCCAAATCGCGAAGGCTGAAACCCAAATCAAGGAAGCTAAAACCCAAATCGACCAAGTGAACAATCAGGTAGACAACGTGGTGGCTGAGGTGAAGAAAACGCTGGATGACCTCAAACTGGTGGATGGAATTACAGCTCGCGTAGTAGCCGCAACACCTTCGCTACATGGGTTCAAGGTGCGACCGTTTGACGGGACTTCTTCCTGGTTGTCCTACAAAATCCAGTTCGAAGCTGTTATGAAGGTAAACGGCTGGAATAAAAGTCAGGCCATGACTGCTCTCACACCAGGCCTGCGCGACCAGGCCTGAACATTTCTGGAAGCTCTCGGTGAGGAAGTGACTTATGAGCAACTCCTTGAGGCATTGGAGGCGAGATATGGCGACGCTCACCTGGAACACGTCTTTCGTGCGCAGCTTAAAGATCGCGTGCAGCGCATCAACGAAAACCTGCAACAGTGGGCTCTAGAGGTGGAGAAGCTGGTGTGGAAAGCGTACCGGTCTGTACCTGCGCTCATTGAAGTGAACCTGGTGCAGAAATTCATCGACGGCATCCACAACCTGGAAGTCAGAGCTGCTGTGAGGCTCGGGTACCACGAGACGCTTAAGGACGCCTTGGCCCATGCACCGGAGGTAGTAGCCGTGCGGCAGGATCATCGTTCCCATCGCGTCAGGGAGATCGCAGCAGCTACAATTCGCGATCGCAACAGAGGATTCAGCCCTAGGTGCTATGGCTGTGGGGAAAAGGGCCATCTAGCTGCCCTAAGCGAACTGTAGAAAGGGAAGTTGATCGATCTTGAGAGGGTAGTGCAGCTAACGGTACCGCCTGGCGGTGGCAGCAACATCATTCCCCTCACGCTAGGGAGGTTGCAGCAGTTCGCGACCACAATAAAGGATACAGCCCTAGGTGCTATGGCTGTGGGGAAAGGGACCATCTTCGATCCAGCTGCCCTAAGCGAACCCTAAAAAGGGAAGTTGAACGATCTCAGAAGGGAAGTGCGGCTAACATCACCGCCCAGCAGCAGCCGGGATACGACTTTACTATCGGACATCGCAGCGGAAAATCTCATGGCAACGCAGATGCATCGTCAAGAAGACCTTGTCTTGAACATCGGAAACATTGTACTAGGCAATAGAGTAAGGAAGTGGTATCCGTGAGGATGCTCAGGACAGACCACCTCAGCAACGAGTGGAAGGACAGCCTACGATATGCACAGCAGGTAGATCCGGACATCAAGCCGATTCTGGAATGGATAAAGGCCCGTGCTACCAAGCCTAAGTAGAGCGACGTCTCAGAGATGAGTTCAACCACGGAAAGCTATTGGGCCCAATGGGACAGCTTGCTGATTCAGGATGGAGTCCTGTGCAGTAAATGGGACAATTGTCGAGGAGACAGCTGTCGTTTGCAAATGGTTGTCCCTAAGGCTAAAGTGCCGAATGTTCTACAGCTGTGCCATAATGTTCGTTCAAGAGTCCATCTGTGAGTTTAACGGACTCTGCTGAAGGTCCAAGAATAGTTTTACTGGGTCCATTATCGTGACGATGTCGAGGCTTGGTGTCGTACATGTCCAAGTTGTGCGGCCGTGAGGGGCCCTCAGACACGTAGTTGAGGAGCACCGAAATTGTACAATGTTGGTGCACGATGGGATAGGACAGCTCTTGGCATTGCGGAGCCGTTACAGAAAGGCGCAAGAGGGACTCCTAAGATCGTCCATGTGGATCGCCTGACGAGTTATTATGGGGCCGATAATGCTCGGGACGAGCATGTCTTAGGAAGGGGCAGTGTTGCTCGGCTAAGTTGACATCTGGCAATAGCGCCATCTATTGTCAGGTAACGGAGCGAGGGGAGAGTTTTTCAGAAAATGACATCACTAATCTTTCAACCGACAGCGCCATCTGTTGTCGAAATGAAGAACTAAGCTTCTGAAAGCTGACTCTCGAACTTTCGGCGCTTTGTCGATTGGTGCGCGTATTTACTTGAATGTTCTGGGTGATTCGGTACTAATGTGTATTTATAGGCGCTGCAAGGTGCGATCGGGGAAGTATTCAATTCGGTGAGACAAGCGAAGCGAAGAATAAAATGAATCAGTGTGATTAATTATTGGTGTTTTAAGTTTTAATTGGTGTAAAGAAAATTAAAGTGTTCATTTAGGTAATTCTATAGGCAATTTTTACTGTCACGAACCTCAAGCTCGTAACAATATTAACAGACCTTTACATTATTACACTGGGTTGATAAACTTTGCTGACAAAACATAGATAGTATGTCTCTTGAAATTAAGTTTAATTGAAGTTGTACATGGTATTGGAATTTGTTTAAACTAATATACATGTATATTTTCTTTTTCTATTTTTTTTTTAAGTTATAATTAAGTATAAGACTCGATGATTTGGAAATTTGATCTTAATCCCGCAATAGAGACGAACGCTAATCTAGAAGTTATCGGAATTGTGAGCACTCTTGATTACTGCTACAAAATAAAGTTCAATTTAACGAAGCAACACTTAACTCCCAAGCAACTTGTAATTTGTTAACCTTAACTTATTAAATTAAAGTATACATAAGTTTCTTTTTTCAAATTAACTATCACTTTACTTAAAAGAGCTTAATAGAAAGTTGTTATAAATTGTTTAAGGGGCGAATTACAATATTTTATATATTATTAATTTGGAAAGTAATAAATAGTGGGTCATCACCGTGCTTTGTGGCATTCCTTGGGGGAGGCCTATGTTCAGCAGTAGACTTGTTAAGGGTTGTAAAGATGATGATGATGAAATAGCTGGCACATAACATGTTACGAAGTATATACCTACCATTGCTGTTACAACCTATTAAGGTCCACTGTTGAACTTAGGCCTTCACCATAGATTTCCTCATAGGGGAGATATTTCTCATAGTTGTAAAGTTTGGCAAGCGGGTTGGAAATTAACAAATTAAAATATTACTAAAAATTTCAGCCTATGTACGTTCTGGGCTGGGCACAGAACTCCTCTCAATTTTGATATGATGATTCACGTTAGTCACTTAACATCAGGTGAACCGTATGCTCGTTTGCTCCCTTTTCTATAAAAAAAAATATATCCACAACATATCGGCAGCATGACTCTGTCATATAAACTGCGATTAAACTGGACTTACAGTAATTAAGTATACACCAAAAAATGCAACCAGTTTGGTTTTACACAAATGATTACTCTGCGCTGCTGTTTGCTATGTCATAACACCCGCTTATCTTAGTGAAATAAGTAATTTTCTTCATTTTTTATATTAGAAACACTATCACGTTTCCAGTCCATAAAGCTTCGCCTGTAGTATCATTAAATGAAAATTTATGTTCCCTTAACACTACGTAAAGGCAGTCGTATAACAATACTGATAATGCTACAAATTACATTTTTGATTCAAAATTAAAGCAATATTTACATAACATTACGTAAAACATCTGTCACAAAAATACGTTACTAAAATCTAGTAAAATTCATTTATTCTACGTGTAATAATTGAGTAAACACAAGAAATCATTGGTTTTTACGTTGTTAATAGATAGATCCATGTAGTAAATAGTAGTAGAGGTTTGGTGAAGCTGTATCAAATTAGCAAGGTTAGGTGGGCTATAACGACATATTTCTGCTCTGTACGGAATACTATAAACTAACAGCATTATTTTGCTGTGTTTTGTTCATTGAATTACAATAATGAAGTTAATTTTTGCTATCTAGTGGATTTCATCTTAGTGCGCAGGGGTGACAATGCATCTGCATTGTAAATTAAGGATAGATTTAGGCACAGAAATCGTAATAATATTATTACTATTTCTGTGCATTTAGTTGTATATAGGACTAAGCATTCACTTACCATTTGATGAACTAACGCTCATAAATCGTCGTTATTTCTATTTAAAAAAGTCCATACACAAAATTCTATACACAATGCAGAGTTGAAGGTTAATAGTTCCAATATGGACCGTCGATTTCAAAGCCCATATTTTTTTGTAGATAGTACTCACTAAAAGAAAGCGTTTTGCATAGTTTTAGGTTGCGGAAACTTACGGTTCATGAGATATATTTTTTAAACTTTTCATAGAAATTGGCAAATAACACGCAATTACACCAATTACAAAATAAATTTGACAAATAATTGATGTCAAACGTCAATTAGTGTAGAGTTTCGAATATTTTGAAAGTATCGATACGTACTCGATACCAAGTATCGTATCAAAAGTATCAATACTACTTGGTATCGAGTACATTTCGTTAATTTTGGGGACTAGGGGAGTAAGAAGCCGGGAAGTTGTGCCCCGGCGCTCCGTGGCAGCTCCGGCGCTGCGGGATGAGCAGTGCCTCCGCCCTAGCGTAAGGAAGCACAGGCACCTGAGCTCGCCTTCCGCGCCTCCGGGCTCTTATATACACTCTAGGGGTAGGGCAGACAATACCACGTGGATAGTGGGGTGCTCTGATTCGGTTTTGGGTACTTTTTGGATATTAAATAAGTAAGTAAACACTTTATTGTAGTAAGAATTAGATAATACAGAAAGTTGCAAATAATAAAATAAAAGTACAAAAGCTGTACTAATTAAGAAATACAAACAAGTTGCAAACAATGAAATACAAGTACTAAGGTGGAACTTAAATAGAGTAAACTTTATTCTACTTATTCTACTATACATATATAATTGCATTTATCAGCTCTTCCTGTGCATCTAATTGGTTTGTCATAATTTTTCGTCTTGAAAATTAACGAAATGTACTCGATAACAAGTAGTATTTATACTTTTGATACGATACTTGGTATCGAGTAGGTATCGATACTTTCAAAATATTCGGAACCCTACACTAACTGACGTTTGACATCAATTATTTGTCAAATTTATTTTGTAATTGCGTGTTATTTACCAATTTGTATGAAAAGTTTAAAAAAATATATCTCATGAACCGTAAGTTTCCGCAACCTAAAACTTTGCAAAACGCTTTCTTTTAGTGAGTACTATCTACAAAAAAAATATGGGCTTTGAAATCGATGGTCCATATTGGAAATATTAGCCGAGTTAAATACTAAAATCACTTAAAATGACCTTAATATTTTTTTGGCTCATTGGCTTTCGTCCAACTGACCGCATTTATAACGCTAAATTTCTGCTAAGCATTGGATGCTTCGGGAAATGTATCGTCACATTCATTGACACAATCAGTTAATTTATGTCTTCAATATCAGCTACTGACGTCAACTTGCTTCGTGTACGTTACTCATTGATGTCTTTTTGCTAAACGGTATACGAATCCTAGTACAAAACTGGATGAATAATCATGATTTCCACAATTTGAACACGACAGGTATATTATGGTTATACGCAAGCAAACAGAGTTCGTTACTTGACGGCAGTAATTAACTTGTAATTTTAAGTAGCCGTTCGCATGTTAATGAAAGAAAACGTTGTGATTAAAACCAACATTTCTAAGAAATGGTATTTCAAGGACATGATATAAAGACTCTCGGTACTTTACAACGTGGTAACTCTAACGGTGGAATCCAATCCTACCTAGAAGTACATCTGGGTGTGTATAGAGATCTAGAATAATTACAGGTTTTTGGGCTATCCATCTTAAGTCGTCATAGATAACAATACATCTGTAGCCTTCATACCGGCCACATTTACCGCACAAATTATAACTAATGAAAACCAATAGGAAAATATGGGTTAAAATGAATAATGAAATAATAAAAAGTAACACAAAATGTGTGTACAAGCGTCGTACGCGTCAAGTGTACTATAGTGGAATAGAAAGGCACACACAGTATACAGATTACAGAGAGAAGCAAAGAAGTGTATATCACACGCTAACGCACACACGATGGAGTCGAAAGCATTGGCGTAGAAGCGGCACGACGGCATGGGAGAGCGTCATGCCGTTTGCCGTCACATCATACGATTCAGTTTTACTGCTTAAGCACACCAATAGATGATTCACATCAAAACATTCTTCGTATCTTGGAACATTAGCCCTTCTTCTTATTGTAGGGATGATTTAATTTATTGTTACTAAATGTCTATGACGCTGCTAGCCGTCACTGTTATGGGTATTTTACGTCTAAATGTAAAATAGATGGTAACACTGCCGTATATTTGCAGTTACTAGATTTTTTAAGATATTCACATAGTCACCTCCTGCGATGCCGACGCAAAATGGAGGATGTTTATTTCTTTTATATTGTATTGCCAAGTCGTATAAATTGAAATAATTACGGTACGGTATTCCACAACGTGTATATCGTAGACTCGCTGTTAGGGACAACTTCAAAACGAGAGCAGTTCCACTAATCCAAATTGAACCTTTGACATTTGCAATTAAATCGGATATAATGCATTAACGATCCAATCAGTTCAACTATTAGATTTAAAGTGCTGAAAATGTATTGTCGGAAGAGACAGAAACAGATTCTTTTTATTCAATATGGATTTTAAATAATACTTATTAAAAGTCACTTTTTTTATTTACCACAAGTTCGCAAAAAAAAAACGTCTGCCCTGGGAAGAATCAGCAAGAAATCCAGCTGGGCTATTTTTTCTATATAAGAGCCTACAATCATGTGCGTTACAATTAACAACAAAAAACCAATTAGAAATAGCTTGGTAGCGATCGCCCTTTCCAGGAGTAATTATCATACCTAAATTCCTCAATATTATAATAACATTTTTTATACAAACTTAGTCTTATAACGTTGTTGAACTTTGCGTATTCGAAATTTTGTATATTTTATGGGAATTTGTTGTAAAAGCATCAAGCCCGAAGAATGATATACTGATATGATCGGTGGAGTCGAGCTACCGGTAACCTAGTTTGTGTGTGTTCCTAGTAAATACCAGGACCACACACAAAATCATCATCATCATCATCATCATTACAGCCTTTCACAAGTCCACTGCTGAACATAGGTCTCCCAAAAGTAATGCCACAATGTACGGTCCTGAGCCACCTGCATCCATCGACTTCCTGCATGTCCTATCAGGTCCTCAATCCATCTAGTGGGGTGTCGCCCTACACTACGCCTACCGGTACGAGGCTGCCACTCGAGAACCTTTCTTCCCCATCAGTTATTGATTTTTCGAGCTATATGGCCGGCTCATTGCCACTTCATCTTACTAATCCGTTGGACTATGTCGGTTACTATGGTTTTATCATGCAAAGAAACTCCGAGCATCGCCCTCTCTATAGCTCGCTGAGCAATCTTGAGCGTCCACATTAGGCCAGCAGTGAAGGGCCACGTCTCAGATCCGTAAGTCATCACTGGCAACACGCACTGGTTGTACAATCTAGTTTTCAGAGTTTCAGGTATACCTGACGAGAAGATGTGTCGTAATTTCCCAAACGCTGCCCAGCCGAAAAGAATCTTGACCTTGACCTTCCGGTCGAAGCTGGACTTACCTAGTCGGACCATTTGTCCCAGGTAAACGTACTCGTCAACAACTTCGAGCATAGTGGTGACATTGACATTAAACATGATCTTTGTTTTTTCCATGTTTATCATAAGACCTATACGTTGGGAGACACCATTCAGTCATTGAGAATATTGCTTAGGTCCTCCTGGGATTCTTCCATATGGACTATATCGTCTGCAAATCGAAGGTGAGTGATGTACTCGCCATTGATGTTAAAAATGTTGCTTGAAAACGTCTTCAGATGCAGCGGTGAAGAGTTTCAGGATATAACGTCACCCTGTCTTACATCTCTCTGCAGTTGGATAGGATTCGTACTCTAGTTCTGTACTCGGAAAGCCATCGTAGCCCTACTGTAAAAACACTTCAGTACTTCGATATTGTCAACTTGGCACCTCTAAAGGGACTGTAGCACCGCCCAAAACATATCTGCCGCAGGGTATGTATGTGGTCTATGGTACTGACGCCTTTTCGGAAACCGGCTTGTTGGGAATTCGTCTAGTCTGCGTACGAGACGATTCGTAATGACTCTCGAAAATAGCACGTATACGCGGCTCGGAAAGGAAATTGGTCTGTAGTTCTTCAAGAGAGCGTTGTCGCCTTTCTTAAAGAATAAGACCACCACACTTCTGCTCCATGCCTTCGCAGTAGTGCCACCAAGAAGGATGGAATTGAAGAGCTTCTGAAGGACTTTAAGCGCCGGTGTTCCATCCGCTTCAGAAGATCCGCTGTAATTCCATCCTCGTCTGGGTCCCTGCCGTTTTAAAGGTGCAGGAGAGCTATTCTAATCTAGCTCAGACTGACGTCCGGGATATCATCGGAATAGTGTCGGATAAGACTTGCTCTTGGATTGTTACTTACACTGGCGTGTGGCTCCAACGATGATGTGTACAGCTGCCCATAAAAACTCTCAATCTCACTCAAAATCTCAGGTGTCCCATAAATTATGCTGCCACACTCAATCTTCAACTTTGACAATTGGCTCTTTCTAGCAGACAGATATCTGACAAAGACTTTAGAGCCCTGGTTCCGCTTGATTGCTTCTTTAATATAAGCAGTATTATAGTTGCGTAAGTCTCGCCGCATGCATTTGGAGATCTGTCTGTTCCGTTGCCTGTATGCTGTCAAAGCTATTGACGAGTGCAGCCTCATCTCCCGTCTAACAGCTATGAGATTATGAGAGTTATACGGAGGATAAGGAGGGGGATAAGGAGGAGAGTTTTTGTGTTCTTCTGCGGTGGGTCTTACAGAACTTAGCTCCGAACGCATGGACATTTTCCACGAGCTTGTCCTTCGTATCGTTCACTGCATTGCAATCTTCTAGGCACTGAAAGCGGTTACGTAACTCGAGCTGAAAGATTTCGGAATTCTGTATTAGAGCACGGGGAGGACGGAGCGTTAACTTCATTAGACGAGACATTTCCAACTTAACGTTTAGGTTTAGTGTGCCTCTAACCATTCGGTGACTGCTACCAGTTTTCACCCTTGCGATCACTGAGACATCACTGAACAGTTGGTGTCTGGTCGTCATAATGAATTCAATCTCATTTTTGTCGAACCTTCGGGGCTCGAACAGGTACACTTTCTGTGGGGTCGCTTCTGGAAGAAGGAGTTCATCATAGAGAGTCCCTCTTTCTCTATGAAGCCGGCCAGCTGCTTGCTTACCTTCAGCTCACCGTCCTTTCTTGTGCCCAGTTTTACGTTGATGTCTCCCATTAACACCGTATAGATATTGAGTTTTGGAGAAATACATGGCTCTATAAATATCCTTATACATTTCCTCTACCTCCTCATTTGAATGTTCCAACGTTGGCGGCTAAACCTGTATGATCTTCAGCGAATATTGTTTGGTGGTTCTGAGTATAAGATACGCAACCCTCGTCGATACACTCCCAATCTTTTAAACGTTGTTATGGAGAGACTTGTGGATGATAAATCCGACACCTCCTTGGGAAAGATGGTCACCCTCCCGGTGATAGAACAAGTTGCCAGATTCGAGAATGACCGTGTCCTCCCCCTCTCTTTGGACTTGGGATAATCCCATAATATTTCAGCGCAACTTCTCTATCTCTTCTTCCAGCTCCAGGATCTTCTCGTCAGTCCTCAGGGTACGTACGTTAAATTTTGCCAGGTCGAGTCATCGTAGGTAGCAACCGAACCTCCACCGGAGATTTTAGCACCCTCTGCTCTGCCGTTACCATGGTCGCCATCGTAGCCAGGAACAGCGTGGCCGCCGGGGACTGGAGGCCATCTATTTGTGTGATCGTTGTTGTATATTGCCATAGTTGCCACGCTGGGCGAGCGTGCTAACAACCACAGTTTTTTTATTGTACAGTATCTATCTATCTTATCGTGAAGATGCTGCTGCCCATCTCCTGCCTGTTTCCCTCTGTCGCCTTTTACGACACCCACGGGAAGATATGGGGTAGTGGATATTTTTAACCGCCACTACACGACAAGATCATTAGATTTCGTCAACTATTTTATTTTAAACAAATTAGGAGCACTTTAGAAATATTAAAATACAGAAAATCATTGTGATTTAAATGAATATTTCTTTTAATTGTTACACTTTGTTACGCAAAAGTACAAGTCAATCAATGTAGTTTATGCATGAATTGAAAGAAAAGCAAAATTTTAACTGAAATTTAAAAAATAATTTTTCTATGTGAATGATCACATTCATTATCAGTTGAACTAACGATTACACTCGTTTTAATTTTTTTTGAACAAAATCGACAGGCAATTTTTAACGGACGAAATTTTTCAAACATAGAAAAAACACGCTGATGCTATATTAGCTGTAGCGGGAATGGTTTGACTGGAATGGAGTAAAAACACACTCTCATAGAATACCAGCGTAATATAGCAGCTTGAGGCTGCCTTGTTGTGTAAGATGAGTGTAGAAAACCGGAGAGCTTTTTTATTTGAAACGAGGCAATATATCTCAGTACTCAGGGGTGACAACGCATGTGCATACCAATACGTTATCGAGGATAAATGGAAATCGACATTTATCCACAATTACGCAAGGGCCACGGCATTCACTTACCATAAGGTGGACTGTGCACTCGTTTTTCACCCTTACGCTATACAAAAAAAGTTTTTTCTTAAACATTATTTAGTTTCCGTCGATTGATAATTTGATAAATTGATCTCGGCCGAAGTTGGACTTACGTAGTCGGGCCATTTGTTCCAGGTAAACATATTCGTCAACAACTTCGAGCTTAGTGCTCTCATAAACTACCGGAATAGGTGTGACATAGACGATATATATGATCTTTGTTTTGTTCATGTTCATCTTAAGACCTATCCGTTGAGGTCACAGGGCATAGTTCTTAGGTCTTTCATCGTATCTTCCATATGGACTATGCCGTTGGCAAATCAAAAGTGAATGATGTACTCGCTATTGAAGTTAATATTATATCCAAAAAACAAAAAATTCTGCACTTCGACATACCGACAGTCAACTTGGCACCACTGAAGGGACTGTAGCATCTCCCAAATTTCGACGGAATCAAGGGTTTTCTCATAGTCCACTTACGCCAGAAAAAGTGCCGGTTTGTACTCTTCGGTCTTCTGTAAAATATTTCGAAGAGTATGTGTTTGGTCTATGGTACTGAAATCTTTTCGGAAACCGGCTTGTTCGGGAGGCTGGAAGTCGTCGAGCCTGCTTGTGAGACAATTCGTAATGACTCATGAAAACAGCACGTAGACGGGGCCTAGAAAGAAAATTGGTCTGTAATTCTTCAATAGAGCGTTGTCACCTTTTTTGAAAAACAAGACCTCCACACTTCTGCTCCACGCCTTCGGAGTAGTGCTACCATGGAGGACGGAATTAAAGACGAAATTAATCGACGGATTCAACTCGGCAGGACAGCGTTCGGAAAATTACAACGCATCTTCTCGTCAGCTTACCTGAAAAAGAGACTATACAACCAGTACGTGCTGCCAGTGATGAATTAAGAAACTGAGACGTTGTGCTTCACTGCTGGCCGTATAAGGACTCTCAAGGTCTCTTAGTGAGCTATGGAGAGGGCTATCATCGGTGTTTCTCTGTGTGATAAAGTCAGAAAGACGATATTTGCAGTAGAACCAGAGATACCGACATAGCTCAACGGATTTGTAAGCTGAAGTGGCAATGAGCCGGCCATATAGCTAGAAGAACCGACAACCGATGGGGAAAAAAGGTTCTCGAGTGTCAGACCCCTCACTAGATGGAGTGACGACCTGGTAGGACATGCAGGAAGTCGGTGGATGCAGGTGGCTCAGGACCGTGCTTTTTGGCATCCTTGGGACTAGCCTATGTTCAACGGTGAATTTTTGAAGGGTTAAAATGATGATGGTGATTATAGTTATTTATTAAATATCTCGCAGATATAATAAAATATTGCTCAATTCAGAATAACATAGAATATCCTTCCGCTAACTAAATACAATGATGTGTCTTACCTGGAGCTTGAAGAGCACCTCCCGCCCTCCCTCAATTGCATGCACTAACATATATATATATATATATATATATATATATATATATATATATATATATATATATATATATATATATATATATATATATATATATATATATTAAAATTATTATTAAATAGTAGCCTTAAAGATTTTTAACAAATGTGAATTAGAAACATTTGTTTGTTCATTCAGCAGTGCATAGTTACCATTATAATTTTTTTAAAAAACCAACTGTTCCAGCACACACAGTCGCAGCCCCTTATTAAAAGTATGTCAAACTTTAAAGGGATGGTCGTTGGCTAGGTTGTATCCAGTGTCCAAGAGATGTTTACCAAAATGGGATTTATCAGGATTGCAATTTCCCTTTATAGCGCGTCCCGAAATTGCGACCAGTCTGACCCACGTAAACGGCGTGGTATTCGTCACAAACAACTTTGTTAAAACTCTCATTAATAATCTTATTTAAAAGAAACAAAAACATATTGTTCGCAGTTTCAGCGGTTCAATCTCAGTGTCCGGCAATATGTGGGCAGTTTGACCTACTTAGGCTCCATATCAGAAAAAATAGCTAATACTCTTAGAAAAAACGGCGTTAACGTGGCATTCAAAATAAACAAGGGTGGGCCGGAAAGAATTGCGAATTTGAAAAAATCATTAAAAAAAAACTAAGTACAATTCACATACAAATTTTTATTTCTACAAAAATTTTATATCTGGGAAATTCATTTCTTAAAAATAACATCATCCAGATGTGCACCATCGCGCTGCAAACATTCTTCGAATCTGAACCTCAAATTGGTAAAAACTCGCTGGCACATTGCACGGGGAATATCTGCCATTTCTTTCCGGATATTGGTCTTCAACTGGTCAATTGTGGCTGGGTTATTGGAGTAGACTCTCCTTTTTGGGTATCCCCACAAAAAAAGTCCAGTGGTGTAAGATCCGGACTTCTAGGAGGCCATTCAATGTCACCTCGGCGCGATATCAGTTTCTCACCAAACATTTCGTTTACGATCGTCAAAGAGGCATTAGCTGTGTAGCATGTCGCGCCATCTTGTTGAATTATAGGCTTCAAACTGTTGCAGTTGTGGAAAGAAAAAATCCCTTTACATGGCTATGTATCGGTCAGAATTTACAGTGACAGATTAGCCTTGTCGATTTTCGAAGAAGTGGGGTCCGATAATTCCGTGCACTGACATGGCCGCCCAAACGGTTACTTTCGGCGAATGTAGAGGCTTTTGCTCGTGGGTTCTTTGCAGCCCAGTAATGGCAATTCTGTTTATTCACATGCCCATTTATGTGAAAATGGGCTTCGTCGGAGAACAGAATATTGTTGAAACTCCGAAAGCGTTCCAGCATCGTTTCAACAAAAGCTCTCCTTAAAATTGGATCATTTGGCTGTAATTCCTGCACAAGTTGAATTTTATACGGATGCAATTTCAGATCTTTCAACAAAATGCGACGCAAAGATGTTCTGGACACCACAAGTTCGGCTGAACGCTTTCAAGTCGATAAAACAGGATTACGTTGAACTGAAGCTCTAACTTGTTCAATTGTGTCTTTCGTTCTTGTTGACCTTGGGCGTCCCGCAGGCTTCTGTTTGAGAGTCGAACCAGTAGTTTCGAATTTTCTGACCCACGATCGAATCACGCTTTCCTTCGGACACTGATTTAGGTCATGTAATCCAAACTCACGTCGAAATAAACGCCGAACAATAGCGCACGAATCGTGATTTTTATAATAATGTTTAACGCAGAAAGCACGTTGCGCTCCCGTGAAGTGATCCATCGCGACTAAATTTCCGAGAACCGAACTACTTAACCCCACCAACCGCGCAGTCCCCTCTCTAAAGCTTCAAACGCAAGAGTATTTTTAAAATCGTACTCCTTTCTGGCCCACCCGTTATTAGGAATATTTATTTTAAAGATAAGTTGTATATTCTTCAAAAATCGGGTATTTATAAACTTGTTTGTGACGACCATTGTATTAAGTTAGCGAAATGTTGCAAATTAATCAATATCTTTATTCTTTTCTGCTCGTTTAATAATTTCCCTTTTATTATTATTTCATCATTAAGGTATATCATTTAGGTACATAGACAAGTTAAGATTGTTTTTCGTATTTTTTAATTTAATTTAGAAACAAGAATATTAATAAACACAAACTCCGATGCAAACATAAAGACGTTTTGTATTGATATCTACAAACAATTTTAGAATCTACAAGTTAAAGAGCACAAACGGTTTTTAAAGTTCCCAAAAATTATTACAAAAAAAATTTATCGACGTATCATAACGATGAAATTTCAAATAAATGGACTCTCAGACTCAAGTGTACCCTGTAGCAGAGTGCGTTAAGAATATTTCATGTTGTAGTAGTAGCAATCAGTATGTAGATATTATTTAGGAACTTTTCATTCTAGACGTGTAAATACGATTTTTATCATACTGCTTCAGAAAAAAGGTAATGTTTTTCGAGAGAAAAACTTACTGTTAAAAATTACTGTTTTAACAGTGTGTTTGTAAATTGTATATATACACCAAAAATTAGATTAAAAATTTGATCGAATTGACATAAAATAACTTCTACTTCTTTTTCCCGTTCATATCCCAAGTGATTAGGGATTGGCATAGCATATCCTCCTCTTCCCACCTCGTCGTAATACAATCCATCCATCTTTCCTTAGGTCTCATTATACTCTTATATCTTTTCACTTTCATAGCCAACATTCATTTGACTTCAAAACCCAAAAGCATAAAATGGTTTAACATATTGAAATATATAATTAAATAAAATTAATGGTGCTCTACACTCTATTGTAGAAAGTCAGAATGTGTCAAAGAAGGCACGTATGGTAATTCACAATGCTGTGTTAGTCTCTACTTTGACGTATGGTTGTGAAAATTGGGTGTTAAGGAAGAGGCACGAGAGTTAAATAAATGCATTTTAAATGCGGTCGTTAAGGTGTATGTTAGGGCTGAATCTGAGTGACGGGGTGATAAATTGTGCGAAAGAAGAAGAGTGTGGTTTACAAGTTGATTTTGTGACCAGGATCAAGAAATGAATGCTTCTGTGGTTTGGTCATGTAGATAGAATGAATGAGAAAAGAGTGACAAAGCAAATTTATGTAGCAGAAGTGAATGGAAGAGTCGGATAGGGACGTCCTAGGTGAAAGTATATCGACCAATTTGGCGATATTCGTGGTTTGGATAGTCGTGCTAAATGGAAGTTTGTAATCTCTGCCTACCCTCTGGGTGACAGGCGTGAATATGAATATTGAAATTTAGGCTTAAATTCTTCTTAGCATCATGTAACAAGTAATAAACATAAACATGTTAAATTATTAATAATTTCATCGGTGCCAGCGTGGACCAAGCCCGGGTTGCTCGCTTACTGTGTAATTTACAGCAAGCGCTTAGCCCCTGAGACAACACGGCAATTTTTGTCCTTTAAAACTTGCTTTTTATTTTTATTTACAGTTTTTTATACCATGACAAACAAGGATTGAACTTACAGTCAAAGTCAAAACTTTCTTTCTCTCTACGCCGGTTTTCAAAGACGAATCTTTCTTTTTGTGCCAAGTTTATTTACAGCTAGCGACCTGATCGGAGAAAGATCAAGCGCAGGATCAACTTTTGCAACTGCTGCGTTTTGTACGCATTTTATTGCATTACATTTTACTTCCCGATCCCGGGTTTTGACACCGGGATCAGGCCAAAATCATTTAACAGAACAAACAAGTAATCCTTTTTAAAATTCATTAATTTTTATTATGTACCAGTATCAAATTTACCATCAGCTAAACTGTGAATTCGACTCTTGTAAAAATCTGACGCTATTAAATCGAAATTTTAATAGTTTTTCTGTTTCATCCTTCTTGCAGAATGCGCCTGATATTAAATGAAAAAAGAGCGAAGGTAATACATATACGTAATAGAGCCACTCCTCAACTGGCTTGACGATTTAATGCCCACGTTCTCATAGAGTACTATCGAAAAATAGCTGCTTAATGTTGCTGGGTTTTGTATGATGAGTTTAGAGAAACGGAAACTCTTGTTACTGGAAATAAGTAATTCCATCTTAGTCCTCAGAAGTGACAACGCATCCGCATTTTATATGATAGATGTGGGTGCCTATGGGCCGCAGCATCCACTTAACATCGGGTATACTGTGTGCTCGTTTGTCACACTTATTTTATAAAAAGTATTAAAAAACCTCCTTCAAGGCACGAGTAGAAAAAAAATCGATGATATTTTTAATACGTATATCAGTAATAATGACACCAAGAGAGCTGTAACAGTTCGAAACATGACCTCTAAAACTTTTTAATTTTGTCCATTAATTTTCATTAAATGGATCCGTCATAACGAGTCACATGAGATAAACAAAACGAAAAGTAGCCAATACGTAAAAATAATAAAATGTACTTGGAATGAAAAATTCAGTTGCAAGTGACCCAGTTAATTCAATGTATATTTTACACATTGAATCTGCGAAAATATGGTCGCAGTTCTAACGAGTAGGTTTGAACAAGATAGGGCTATGCTAGCACAGAATATCAGCATGAAAAAACAGCTTAATGCTGTTTTGTTTTATATGACAAGTGTAGAGAAACGGGGCCCCTTTTTACTGGTAGCGAGACATTGTTTTATAGTAGTATTGTATAGTATAAGGGTAAACAGTTAAGAACCTTACGGTAAGTGGATGCTGTGGCCCGTAGACGTCTATATCTATCTGTCAGTATATTTACGAAAATTTAATGTATGTTCATAAAAAGTAGTTCACAGATACCACTATCTCTACTCCACATAGTCAGTAATTCATTCTTGAGACAATATGTACGCTATTACAACAAAGTCCCAGAATATATACAAGGTCTTTCTATTACAGAGCTTAAATATTTAATTAAACGAAAACTGCATAAAAAGGGTTATTATAATTTAAGTGAATATTGATAATAGTGAAGGTTGATAATATATTTATTTAAAAAAAGTCCCGTTGGGTTTCTTATTGGTTCTTTCCAGAACAGAGGCTTTTTTCCGAACGAGTGACAAAGTAAAAATGACTTTCAATAAGAACTTACTACATATAATACATATTGAATAAAAATTATTCTATTCTTTTCTATTCTCGGTTAAGGAATCGAAATGCAGATTGCATTGTCACTCTTGAGGACTAGGATGGAATGCCTTGAATGCATTTTGTCACAGTCCTCAGGGGTGATCTCATTTTGTCCCACTTACCATCAGGTGGACTATTTTCCACCCTTATTCTTTAAAGCTACATATATGATTTTTTTAATTCTTTATACATTTTACTTTTGCTTTTAAATTCCCGCTAAAAAAATGAAAATTTTCAAAAATAGGGAAGTTATTGGTTTCACCCCGATATACGAAAATCGAATTTTCATCTGATCTCAACTTTTTGAGGTCCCAGGAATCTATTCCAATTTCACGTTAACGTCCGCACGCATGTGTGTGTGTGTGTGTGTGTGTGTGTGTGTGTGTGTGTGTGTGTGTGTGTGTGTGTGTGTGTGTGTGTGTGTGTTTGAAAAACTGTTTTTTTTTGTAATAACTTTTAAACGGCTTTACTGATCAATTTTAAAAACTAATCAGCTCTTAACCTCAAAAAATGAAGTCGAATGCCGTTTGGTAAATGAAAATGGGTTCATTCGTTCGGGAGATATCAAAGGAGAAAGAATTTGAAAAAACCGTTTTTTTTAACAGAACTTCGAGATTTCGCAACCGAGTACGCTTGTGCTTTTTACATTATTTGTGGAACTTAAAATACGACGTTGAATGCCGTTTTATACATGAAAATCGATCTATCATGAGATATCAAAGATGAAAATTTTTGCCAAACTTCCCGCCAAGTTTAGACGTTTTGAGCTCTTCCAGCTCAAATGCCTAAACTTAGCATTTCGTTTAATTTAGAAGTTTCGGGGATGACCTGTAGGGTCAACCAATTTCATTGTAAACGTTTTTTTGTTTTTTTTTGTATATTTTCTTATATTTTAACAGTGGTAGAACCAGGTGGCAGCTTTGCTTTTGCACATATGGGCCGGTTCAAACCGGGGTGGTACCACGACCTCACATAATACCGGCGTGAAATGGAAGCTCTGCTTCCAAGTTTCGTCTGGTGAGCGCAGGTGGCCGAAGGCCCAAATCCCCCCCCCCCCCCTCCCATCAACATCGTAGCGGAATTAAATATCAAAATACCCCAGGAGGGTACCAGCACCCCTGGAGAGTCCTTCACTGAGCATCGACGACCAAGCTACTCCACTCCTGAGCGTGGGTGCTCAAACCACCCCGCGTATTATCGGAGGGGGGGGGGGCAAAATTCCGCTCAAGACTACAACTGCTCGGGGCAATTGGAGCAACAAGTCCAATCCGACCTTTTCCACACTATCCATGAATTTCCGCAATATCAGGGGACTTCTTTCTAACCTAAACGCCGTCCACTACCATCTCGAGACGGCGAGGCCGGCTCTGTTCTTTCCGACCAAGACGCAAGTGTCCTCTCCGGCCTATGTCTCGTATCTCTCCTACCCGGAGTATTAACTGGAACACTCCTTTGTGCCGCGTGCTCGAGTTTGCATTTACATCAGCGAAGACATCTGTTCTAGTCGCCTCGGCAGTCATGAAGGTTTGGACCTGTCCATCCTTTGGCTAGGCGAAAACAGCGACGACAATCCGCGCGTCTGCGAGTGCCTCTATAGGTCCCATAACGGTAATGCCGAACAGACCGACTCTTGGACCACGTTCAAATGGCTACAGAATCGTTGCTACAGCAGATCCCCTCCGCAGACATAGTAATCCTCTGCGACTTTAACGCCCATAACGGCGAATGGCTTGGTTCACGTTTAACCGATCTTACGGGGAGATCTGTTCATGATTTGGCTTTGCATATGGTCTGACACAACTGGTTACTTCGCCTACGCGAATTCCAGATGTGGAGGATCATGGACCTTCCCTGTTGAACCTTCTGCTGACCTCTCACCCAGACAGATATCAGATTTCCGTCGACGCCCCTTTAGGCTCCTCGGACCATTGTCTTGTCCGGATTGTGGTGCCACTCACGCTGAAATCGCAGTTGCATTCTGTAGGCTGCCGCCCTGTTTGGCGCTATAGGTCAGCTAATTGAGATAAGATGCGGTCTTTCTTTGCATCCTGCCCTTGGTGCGGGTTTGCTTCCCTACGCTGTTGCTGATTCTGTCGCTGATGAAGTACTTCAGGGTATGGAACTTTTTATTCCTTCCTATGTGGTGCCCATTGGAGGCGAATCTCAGCCATGGTTTGGTCGCTCTTGTAAAATAGCATCATGCCATAAGCAGTAGTGCTACCAAGCCCGGGCTGACGCATCGACGTCCCGGTATGTAAACAACAACGCTCCAAAAAAGAAGTATAGATCCGCCTCCAGGTCCTTCAAAAGAGTCATTGCCAAGGCAAAGTCAAAGCACATAAGCAGAATTGGCGAAAAACTAGTTCGCCTTCCTTTTGGAAGGGACTATTTCACCTTCCTGTGCAGAGATGGAAGAGATGGCTGACAGAAATTCACCTGGACGATCTTGGCAAGAGAACAGAATGCACGGGATTCTGGTCTCTCGCGAAGGTTGTCCAGGTGAATTTCTGTCAGCCATCTCTTCCATCTCTACACAGGGGGGACGTAACACCTGCCCATACCGCAAACGAGAAAGCTGATCTGCTAGGCTCTTTCTTTGCGTCCAACTCGACTTTCGATGACGGAGGGAGTACGCCGCCGACCATCCTGCGGTGTGAGTGCTCCGTGCCGGAAGAAGTGCAGTTCACACACCACTCAGTTCGCAAAACACTTCTCTCCCTGGACATCCACAAGTCGAGTGGCCTGACGGAATCCCCCCAAATGTGCTGAGGACGTGTGCTACAGAGTTGGCACCGGTTTTAATGCGTCTTCTCCGGAGCTCCTACTCCCTAGGCGTCGTCACAAAATCATGAAAGACGGCTTTCGTGCACCCGATCCCTAAAAAAGGCGACCGCTCAGACCCGTCCAAGTACCGGTCTATCGCCATCACCTCCTTGTTCTCGAAAACAATGGAGTTCATTGTAAACTATCAGCTCATAAGGTACCTTGAAGATCACAAGCTGATAAGTGGTTGTCAATACGGTTTTCACCGTAGTCGATCAGATGGTGATTTTCTAGTCCACCTAGCTCATAGATGGGCGGAGGCAGTAGAGTACAAGGGGAGGCATTGGCCGTTAGTTTGGACATTGCGAAGGCCTTCGATCGGGTTTGGCACAAAGCACTTCTTTCGAAGCTCCCTTCTTATGGGCTTGCCGAGAAATTGTGCGATTGGATCAGCAACCTTCTTGCAGATCCGAGCATCAAGGTCGTTGTATACAGTGCAAGCTCTGACTACACTGGTCGGCATCAAAATAAGAGCAAAAAAATGTATATATGAAAGTTATTACGTTAGTTACATTAAATCCAAATATGTAGTTATAATTCACCTAGCACGTCTAGTTTCGACGCAATAGCATTTTTTGTTTGCACTATAATTGTTTGCTTATAGTTGTAGGCAGCGGTATTTGTGAACGTTGGTATGTACATGTATTTAGTTGTGTTCTGAGTCTGTTCTACTGTTCAAATCAAAGTTGGTAGATAAAGAAAGAAGAGAATGGGTAGCTTTTGAAAATGTATGTCACAATTTTCTTGGCAATAAAAAGGCTGAAAATTACACAGAGCTGATAGAAGAACTGCTTTCGTCGTATCATCAACTTGGATGCAATATGCCTTCAAAAATTCATTTCTTGCATTCGCATTTAGATTTTTTCCTAGAAAATCTTGATGCCGTGTCTGATGAGCATGGTGAAAGATTCCACCAAGACATTGCACATATGAAAAAAAGATACAGCGGCAAGTGGACCCCAGCAATGCTAGCTGATTTTTGCTGGGAAATAAATCGAGAAACAGCAGTTAAAATGTATATAAAAGAAAGCGATCTACCAAATAGTTATCATTTTTATGTTTTTTTTTTGTATTTTATAATTCATATTTCATTTTAATTTACATAAACATAAACACTCACGCCCGTCACCCAGAGGGGTAGGCAGAGACTACAGACTTCCATTTGGCACGATCCTGACACACCTCTCTCGCCTCCTTCACATCCATACACCTACGCACGCATGCTCGTCGGTTAAGGGTACTCCTAATTTGGCCCGTTTTCAATAAATCGCCAATTTGGTCGATAAATTTTCGCCTAGGACGTCCCTTTCCGACTCTGCCATTCACTTCTGCAACATAAATTTTCTTTGTCACTCTTTCCTCATCCATTCTTTCCACATGACCAAACCACCGAAGCATTCCTTTCTTAATCCTGATCACAACATCATCTTGCAGACCACACTCTTCTCTTATCACACAATTTTTCACCCTGTCATTCAGATTCAGCCCTAACATACTCCTTAACGACCGCATTTCTACTGCATTTATTCTACTCTCGTGCTTCTTCTGCCATACCCAACTTTCACTACCATACGTTAAAGTAGGGACCAACACAGCATTGTGAATTGCCATACGTGCCTTTTTTGACACATTTTGACTCTTCACAATAGCGTGCAGGGCCCCATTTACTCTGTTTCCTGCGTTCACTCGTCGTTCTATATCCTTATCATATCTCCCATCCCTGCTAAATACGCACCCTAAATACACAAACTCATCTACTTGCTCGATCAACTCCCCTTCTATTCTTATTTCAAATATCGTTTTACTTTCATCTCTTTCAAAAACCATAATTTTCGTCTTACTTGCGTTCACTTTAATTTCATTTCATTTTCATTTAAGTTTAAGTTCATTTTAATTTGTGTTGTAAAAGTCATCAATCAGTGTAAATTTTTTCGTTCTAAAAATATACATATTTAATACATATATAAACAAAATATACATATTTAATACATATATAAAACAGAATTGAGAATAAGGAATTGAAATTAAACGCGATAAACTTCGTTACACATATTTTATTTAAAGCCCATCTATATACAACGCTACACACACACAGTTTTACGCCCGCGGATGGATAAAAAAACCAAACCAGCTAATTGAGCGTGAAATCGATCTTAGCAACGAAAAAAAAACACTAGAGAAAATCTCAAACTAAAACGAAAAAAACAATTTTTATCTTTATAGTTTGACGCAAACAGCTAACATAACATTGATGTTTTTTAAAGTAATGGATCTAAAAACATCTTGTTTTGGTAAATTCTGTTTGTAACGCCATTGTTGCAGGTTAACACAAGTCCGATGTTGAACCTGGGTGTCTTTCAAAATCTGTCACAAATATTAAAGTTAGCCAACTAAATAAACCATATTTATATATATAAGAAACAATGATTATTTTTTCGTATTTTGTGCGCTGCCTTACCGTTCACCACATTGCGCCAAAACTTTGTCAATTTATTGTTGGACCTCGCGCGAAGGTTATAGGCATAGCTCAATAAATTTACAGTAAATTTATTTGAAAGTTATATCTATATCATTCAAATTCATCAAATGTTCTCATTTTCACAATTTTTTGTTTTGCGACAGCGGCGTGACGGATTCTAGCTAGTTAGACTGCAAATGTTTCAAATTTTAACCTGGTAACTTTTTATCTAGATTTAATTAATAATAAGTAACACGTAACAAGTCCCGGACGAGGATGGAATTACAGCTGAGCTTCTGAAAGCGGGTGAGAAACCGATACTAAAAGTTCAGAAGCTCTGTTGCTATTTTCGAGTATCACAACGAATCATCTGGCACGCAGACTTGACGACTTCCAGCCTCCCGAACAAGCGGGTTTCCTAAGAGGCTGTAGTACAATACACCATATACATACACATCACAAAATTGTACAATTGTACGTATTGTGACGGCTCAATATTATTATTAATAATTAAATTCAATATAAAGGGGCGTCAAAAATAGTTTTAAAAGATATATATGAAGCAAATAAGTTAAATTAATAAACATAAAGTTAATATATTTCAGACATTATCCCAATAACATAGCAAATTAAAGGCAAAATTATTGTTTCTTGTAATAAGTAAATTTATTATAAAAACTTGTAAAAATATTTAAAATAAGATAAATAATAGAAATACAAGTCAAAAAATATTATAAAATTAAGTTAAATAACATTTATAAGATAATTAGAAAATTTGTTAAAAATTGTTAAAGTCATGGGAGGTGTTCGTGTATAAAAGAAAATTTTTCTAAGTTGTGGAAGGAGTTCACGTATAGATGAATTTTTCTAAGTTGTTGAAGGAGTTCATGTATTAAGGAAAATTTTCCTAAGTTATGGAAGGTGTTCACGTATAGATGTCTTGTATGGATGAGGTGCCGGAGATACATACCTGCAGTTGTACATATATATGGGGTGGTCGGGAGCCCGACTGCCTGAAGTACTGTAGCACAATGATAGTCCTATATTAGGGACTTATGATATTAAACTCAATGATACAAAAGCAATACTATAGAAGGTCTCCATGATGAATTTGCATTACAATAGTAGGGTCGTGGGTTCGAACCCTATATATGAATGACTTATGAAAGTAAGGTCTATGATTCAAAAGCAATACTATAGAAGGTCTCTATGATTAATATGCATTACAATAGTAGGGTCGTGGGTTCGAATCCTATATAGGAATGACTTATGAAAGTAAGGTCTATGATTCAAAAGCAATACTATAGAAGGTCTCTATGATTAATATGCATTACAATAGTAGGGTCGTGGGTTCGAATCCTATATAGGAATGATTTATGAAAGTAAGGTCTATGATTCAAAAGCAATACTATAGAAGGTCTCTATGATTAATATGCATTACAATAGTAGGGTCGTGGGTTCGAATCCTATATATGACTGACTTATGAAAGTAAGGTCTATGATACAAAAGCAATATTATAGGAGGTCTCCTTGATGCATAAGCATTGTATGGGGTGGTCGGGTGACTGACTGCTCCTAGTGCTGTAGCAAAATGACTAGTCCTTATTAGGGACTTGAAAAGGAATATTATGGTGGCGTGTGTGCTGCTTCACGAGCAATTGGTCCGAAGTAAACTTGGACTCGCTAACCGATGTGTCCTAGACATATCATCTTAGTGCTGGTGGTAAGCGGGTTTGTTGTAGCAATACGGCTTTCCCGTGGACATCGCACACCCATACCGTTTGTGGGCGGCGTAGTAGCGCATAGCGAAGCGTCGTCTATATTTCGGATTGGGATGATGAGTGTGTTTGGTAGCACTTTTAAGTGTAACAGGCATACTCAACTTCATGTCTTAGTGCATTAGCGCTATGATACGTGGAGTTTTGTTCATTGACGTTTTAGTAGCGTGCTACTATGATACGTTAGTGATATTTTTTATATAACAACAATACTAACTTTGTTGCCAAAGTCGATAGGAGTCATGTGGGTGTGTTGTGAGGGTGCGCCGCCCGTATGATAGTTGCATTGATGCTTACTGCTACTTGCGGTATTGCGTCTTGTGATGGATCTGCGGGTGTGCTGCGCCTGATTCGACGCTCTCTTGTGGTTCTGGTCGATGGAGGTATACGATTAACATCTTAGTGTCGGTGGTAAGCGGGTTTGTTGTAGCAATACGGCTTTCCCGTGGACATCGCACACCCATACCGTTTGTGGGCGGCGTCGTAGCGCATAGCGATGCGTCGTCTATCTTTCGGATGGGGATGTTGAGTGTGTTTGGTAGCACTTTTAAGTGTAACGGGCATACTCAACTTCATGTCTTAGTGCATTAGCGCTATGATACGTGGAGTTTTGTTCATTGACGTCTTAGTAGCGTGCTACTATGATACGTTAGTGATATTTTTTATATAACAACAATACTAACTTTGTTGCCAAAGTCGATAGGAGTCATGTGGGTGTGTTGTGAGGGAGCGCCGCCCGTATGATAGTTGCATTGATGCTTACTGCTACTTGCGGTATTGCGTCTTGTGATGGATCTGCGGGTGTGCTGCGCCTGATTCGACGCTCTCTTGTGGTTCTGGTCGATGGAGGTATACGATTAACATCTTAGTGTCGGTGGTAAGCGGGTTTGTTGTAGCAATACGGCTTTCCCGTGGACATCGCACACCCATACCGTTTGTGGGCGGCGTAGTAGCGCATAGCGAAGCGTCGTCTATATTTCGGATTGGGATGATGAGTGTGTTTGGTAGCACTTTTAAGTGTAACAGGCATACTCAACTTCATGTCTTAGTGCATTAGCGCTATGATACGTGGAGTTTTGTTCATTGACGTCTTAGTAGCGTGCTACTATGATACGTTAGTGATATTTTTTATATAACAACAATACTAACTTTGTTGCCAAAGTCGATAGGAGTCATGTGGGTGTGTTGTGAGGGTGCGCCGCCCGTATGATAGTTGCATTGATGCTTACTGCTACTTGCGGTATTGCATCTTGTGATGGATCTGCGGGTGTGCTGCGCCTGATTCGACGCATTCCTGTTGTTCTGGTCGATGGAGGTATACAATTAACATCTTAGTGTCGGTGGTAAGCGGGTTTGTTGTAGCAATACGGCTTTCCCGTGGACATCGCACACCCATACCGTTTGTGGGCGGCGTCGTAGCGCATAGCGATGCGTCGTCTATCTTTCGGATGGGGATGTTGAGTGTGTTTGGTAGCACTTTTAAGTGTAACAGACATACTCAGCTTCATGTCTTAGTGCATTAGCGCTATGATACGTGGAGTTTTGTTCATAGGCGTCTTAGTAGCGTGCTACTATGATACGTTGGTGATATTTTTAATATAACAACAATACCAACTTTGTTACCAAAGTCGATAGGGATCATGTTGGGTGTGTTGTGAGGGGGCGCCATCTGTATGATAGTTGCATTGATGCTTACTGCTACTTGCGGTATTGCGTCTTGTGATGGATCTGCGGGTGTGCTGCGCCTGATTCGACGCTCTTTTGTGGTTCTGGTCGATGGAGGTATGCGGGTGGTGATGTCTGCTGGGATGTATGGGAGACCTTGGAGTGGTGTAAGCCGACGATAGTCGTATTGATGCTTGTTGCGTTCTGCAGCATTGCGTCTCTGCGATGGTTGTTTGGTGGGACGCTATTCTCAATGGCGCTCTCTGCGTCTTGGTTTGACTCACACCTAAGTAGCTTTGCCCAAGTCGGGTCCCTTCATTGCGGGGCTGCAGACTGTCTGCCCTCCACGATGTTTTATATAACAACATAATATTATATCTCTGTAACTTTCCCACCTTTGAATGATTGAAGGCAACTTGTTGGTGGGTGGGACAAACATGATCGAAAATGCATTTACTCAACGTCAGTGACACAAACCCTTTCTGATGGCGAATTATTACTCTTATCTTATAACTGCCTTTTGGCTATATCTGCCGTTGTATTATTGGTTGGTGGAGCATATGTGTCGACCTCATGCGGGTGGTAGCTGGCGGGAGGATCTGAGGAGACTCTCAAGGCTGCGGCCGAAAGCCGCACAACGTGGGACCCCATTCCCTTGAGGTGAGCAGTAGTCTCATGACACGCTCTGCGGCTAGTAGCCGTGCTGATCATGCAATTGGTGGTAATGCCATACACTTACATCACGTCTGCAGGAGCGGCGGTCTGGCAGGTGGTGGCGCTCACGGAGGGTTTACGGCCAGTGTGCCTATTTGCCTAAACCGTGTGACATACATTCACTGTGGCTGGATTCGTTCGTATTCTGTATGGCGTTTACACGCATTGACATGCGCGACTTCGGTCGATGTTTGTGCTTACGCACTAACAAGGGGCCAAGCCTCTTTTACTGGTTCGCCAGTTATTTTGCTGTGGACTACGGTCCAGTTCCCGAATTAGCATTCCCTTCGGGGGGAGTGCATCAAAATGGTTGGCGCTCACCGTGCACGGCGTGTGTGGGGCCGTGTACCTCCCCTACATTTTTTTTAAAGTAAATGTAGGAGAGCGAAGCCCTTGTATCGGGTATTTTGTATAAATATATTGTGAGCTTTTTCCAAGCGGGAAGGGATAAATAATAATAAATAAATAATGTAAACCTGATACAAGTGGAATACGGACGTTTTATGTTCTTAACCTTTTTCGAGCCCTGTCTTCGTGAACGGGGTTCACTTAGCTTATAAGGCACTACCAACAACTTTCAATTGCTCTAGTGAATATTCATTCTTCCAAAAGACACCTAAAAGAACTAAGTTACTAAACAAACACAACGTAAATAAGGGTCCTAACTAAGACGATCACGCCAAATTATTAAAAACGGCCTATTAATAAACCTTTTTGAAAGATCACTTAAGAAGATCAAAACATATTTTATTAATCCCGGTCACATATATAATGTATTGAAAAGGGGATATTATTAATATTATAAAATTTTTATTTTATATAGAGGGGGGGGATCGTTACAGTATGAAGACTATGTGAAATCCTTTGATTCCGTCGAAATTTGGGCGATGCTGCAGTCTTTGCAGCAGCGCCAAGTTTTTACTTTAAACTCACTCAGCGACGGAGCGTTCTCATGCGGCTAATGAGGAACCACGTTTCGGTTTGGACAAAAGTTGTTTATTAACTACTATACGAGTTATGACAGTCACTCGTTGACAGTTAAGAATACATGTAATTAGAATTACTCCGACTGTGGGAGACTCCAAAAAGGTTTCATTTTTCCGATAGATAGCAGCATAGCCATTTCGTATATGCCAGATGTGAAATACCCAGACCAGCAACGGGGAACAGCGTCAGAAGTGCGAGACCTCTGGTGGCACACCAGATATACTACTACTTAACGTGATTACGGTATATTCTACCTAGAGCAGAACAGCCCCAGAGGATTTTATGATAACGTGATTACGGTATATTCTACCTAGAGCAGAACAGCCCCAGAGGATTTTATGAACACATGTATAAGAAGAAGCAAATATACGTTGCTTTGCTTTTTCAATGTTAAGTACATTTACTACTTACTACTTAATAACTACTACTTACTTACTCTCTTTACTACCACTTACTTACTTTATCAAAGTACACATAGCTTACAAAGCTTAAACTCAACCTTTTTTTTCGCATCTGATGTTCGGATATTCTTTGCAACTTCATCAGCATCATCATTACATTCATTCATAAATATGATTTATTTGCACACCAAGTACAAAAACTAGAACTATGAGACTTAATTCAACAAGGCATTCTCTACCAGTCCACTCCCAGGCTAAGCAGAGAAGATATCACCATATAGGAGAGACCTGGGCTGGTTAACCAAATTTCAGCTTGAAGCTATCTATTCTTATTTCCTTAGAGTGTATTAATTTAAAAACGAGTTTAGTTAATAGTTATACCGTTAAGCTTTGGAAAAAAGTGGCAACAATCACTTTAATCATTATTAAATGCAGGTTGACTAGTCACCCTCGGGAAAGTTGACCTATGAAGTTGTAAAGGCAAAACCTACGAGAAAATAGGATAAAAGACACAAAAATATAGGTTTTATTTATTTATTCTATTGGAACCAATAAGTAAGCTTCCACCACGTGTACATACTCGTCGGTTAAGGGTACTCTTAATTTGTCCCATTTTCAATTTATCGCCATTGTGTCAATAAACTTTTGCCTAGGACGTTCCTTTCTGACTCTTCCATTAATTTTTGCAACATAAATTTGCTTTTTCACTCTTTCCTCATTCACGTGACCAAACCACATTTACCTAAGACTTCTTATAATTTGCCATACTTTCATCATTTTCACAGATTTATTGAGACTTCAAGGTACCTTATTTATATACCTCAATTTCCTCAAGTTTTTGTCTGAGATACTCTTTACCATGTTAGGTACTACAAAATGTCTAAAAATGTACAAAATATGTCCACTGCCAATTCCAATAACTTTTTTTAACAAACGATGATAACAAGCCCGGGGAATGGGGTTATCGCCTATTCTAATATATTTTTTTGGTTAATTGAGCAACAAAATTTATGATTGTAAACTTTTCTTTAAGAAAAGCAAAGATTCCGCTAGGTTTTTGATAATTATTACAAAACAGAGTCATTTTTCAGACTCTCTCTCTTCTCTCGAAATGGAGTTCGAAATGTAGTTTTCAGTTCGAAATTTAGTATTCATTCAGTCGTTTATACTTACGCGAAGAACTTCAACATAGGTAAACAGTTTGAAAAAGGTAAGTTAATTTTTTTTATTACCCAGCACTAAGTAACTATATCGTATCTATGTAGGTAATAAATGTACATCTTTTACCTAAATAAATAAAAGATAACAGAAAAATAATTAAGTCATATAGTACGCGTGTATGAATATTTATATGTATGTGAAATTACAAATGTAAAGTAAAAAAAGTAAAGTTACAGCCTATATATGTCCCACTGCTGAGCACAGGCCTCCCCTCATTTCTGAGAGAGTTTTAAGGCAAGGAAGTGTCCGCCGCGTGGCCCAAATGCGTGTTGGCGAACTTCACAGGTCTTCGAAATGTATGTGTATGTGTATGTGTATATATACATAAATACCGATGATTTTCTATGTGTCATAATAATACATTATCAAAATGGAGATTACTTACCAACCGTAGTACACTTAAAACCTACCACTTGTAAACACTCTGTGTACGTTCATAGGCCAGCCGATTTTGTGCGTCTGAGTAATGACACATTTTTACTACCCACGTACTGATGTACGCATTTTGATCGTGTAGATCTTCGCTACGATTATAAAGCATATTATATCTACTGTAATATGTAATAGACAATATCTGCACGTAGATTAAGCACCGACTGCCGGCGATGAAGCACGGTGTACAGATAAACCTTGTTAGGTTTTTGCGACACCGTGTTTAAGTAATTTAAGCTACGTTTTTTAATTTATGTTAATAAATAAAAAAGATAATATTGCCTTGTGTGGTATATTTATTCGGCCAAAAATTTTCGCTCGTTTTCTGCCCCAAAGCGCTCTCTGGGCGTTACGTCCGAGTGTTTCTGGATTTCACGGTTCATTAAGTACGTTCCATTTTTCGAGCCCACCGACTGGCATCAGCTGCGTAAAACATATGACTATAAAGCTACAAAGATGACCCCCACTTGATTGTATAAAAGTACCTTTATAAGTGAAACTTAATACGTTTTCAAAAATTTACCACCAATTATTTCACATAATATTAAATTACCTTACCTCTTTACCCTAAAATGGGACCCTTCGTGTGTGCCTACACTTGTAGTAAGCTTAATAATACTTTAAGTTTACTAGGTAGTAGAACACCTTTCCTTCCTGAAGATCCACCTGGGTAAGTGTACCATTCTCTTACGTTTTTCTCATGCGTCAACTAAGACATCGTTAATATTTTCGTTTTGCAAGCATTTCATGATTACAGCATCTGATATCTTAAATATGGTAGTTCACAGTAAACAAAGCTCGTGGTGTATACGCTATAAAAATAAATTATTGTAAGAATTAATGGGAAATGCGTGACTAAGCACACTTGGTGCAACATACACCTACAAGAACCGAAGTAAATGAAGCGATATCATTTATCCTTGTCTGAGATTACTTTACTTGAAATGTGCAAGAATTTCTGGAAATATGTTGCAGAGGTTCTCGCAGTAATATCTACATTACGCTACTTTAAGAATATTTTATTGTAACGAGTTCATATTAGGTTCGGTTAGACTTTCGATTCGCCTCCATGGGATGCAACGCTAGATTCAAGATTATCATTATTTATTGAGTAAGGGTGACAAACACAGTCCATCTGATATTAAGTAAATGCTATAGCACATAGACATCTACATTTATACTTGATTAAAAATTAAAATTCACATGCTCTCTCACCCATAAGAACTAATATAGAACACCTCATTTGGTGTAAAGGAGGTAATCGCTTCTCAACACTCACCATACGAAACAGAGCAGCAGGATTGAACTGCTATTTTACGTTGTTATCCTCGTGGTCCTACTCCGGTCGAACCGACGTATTCGCGCTAAAACCATAATTTCCAATATGGTTGTAGCGCGAATGTGTCGTGACTGCAGCTCTACCATGTAAAAACAAAGAACATTTATTTATTTACTTTTAATTCTCCAAGTTATTTCGGTAAAATATAACCTATACCCTTCCTGACATTCTTCAATATCTACTCGTAATTTTTCATCACAATCAGTTCAGCCTTAGATTAAGATTATACCAAACAGACAGACAGACATACGAAAAGTATTAAAATTGTTGATTTTTAATTGTTACATTATGTACATGCATACAGGTTACGGCATAATGAATGGATAATATGGCACTTGCGGGTACCATATATTCCATACAGGGTGTCTACTATGCGCTTGTCCAATCTCTGCTTAAATACCTCTACCGTGAATGCTCAGTTATTACGGTAAGAAAATTGTTTATTATACACACAATACTTCGTAAGCATAAGGAACTGCTATACGTTCCATCTCAAATGCGTACTAAGACCAAAGTCTCATCACTTTCACACGGAACCACTTTGGCAAACCGGCATTTTTTTTTTTAACTATCACACAACGCCATCTAGTCCCAAGCTAAGCAGAGCTTGTGTTATGGGTACTAGACAACTGATAAACATACTTATATATTTCTAAATACATAAATATTATAGATAAATTACACCCAGACACAGAACAAATGATCGTGCACATCACACAAACATTTGTCCTGGGTGGGAATCGAACCCACGACCTCCGGCATAGCAGTCAGGGTCACTAACCACTAGACCAACAGGCCAGTCAATACCTCTTGAAATACACCAAAAACACCTTGTGGTAATCTTGCATATATTTCTATTTTGATTTGTATCTACCTGCATGTTTTAATTTTAACTTTTGCTTGTAAAGATTTTAAATATTGTTTGCAAAAAATAATGTATAAGAACTTATCTACTAGGTAATATTATTTGAACACCCAGAGTGGAAGGCGCAGGAAGCCGTGGCACAGTAATATATGTATAGAATAAAATAGATTATCCAAATGAACCTGAATAAAATGCAAATTTGATTTTTAAATTTTTTTATAGAAGAGGGGGCAAATGAGCATGCGGCTCACCTGATGTTAAGTGACTACCGCAGCCCATGATCAACCGCAACACAACAACACAATTGCAAGTGCGTTACCGGCCCTTTAGAAAGGCGTAAGCTCTTTTCTTGAAGGTCCCCAGTTTGTATCGGTCCGGATAAATCGCCAGTGGTAAACTATTTCACAGAGAGGTCGTACGCGGAAGAAAACTCCTTTTGAAATGTACAGTGGTCGACCGCCAAGCATCCAGATGGGTTGGATGGTATCGGGACGTTAACCGCGTAGTGCGTTCATGAAATTTGGCGGCTACAAACAATTCCTCAGAGCACTCCCCGTAATAGATGCGATCAAATTTGCAAAGAGATGCAACATCTCTTTGCAGCGCCAGTGAATCTAGCCGATCGGAAAGCACTCGGCCGTTGACGATTCGAGCTGCTCTGCTCTGAATGCGGTCAAGTGGTAGGAGCTGCTACTGGGGAGCTCCAGCCCAGAGATGGGAACAGTATTCCATGTGCGGCCGAACCTGCGCCTTGTAAAGTTGCAAGTGGTGTGACGGCATGAAATACTGTTCCGCTCCGCTGAGCACGCCAAGATTTTTAGAGGCCAATTTAGCCTTCTCTTCCAAGAGACCACGAAACTGCACGTCACTCGATATGTCGACGCCGAGGATTCCGATACTGGCTGAGGCAACAAGGGGAGTGCCTTGAAACTGAGGGGATACGACAAAGGGGTTCTTTTTAGCGGTTAACGCGCAAACTTGTGTCTTCTGGGGGTTAAACTGGACTAGATTTAGTTGCCTCCAATTCGAGACTCAGTTCAGCAAAGACTCGATTTCAGACACAAGTTTATCGCGGTACTCGGAGACGTTTTCCTGAGAAATATTGGCACAGCCGGTGTACAGTGCATCACCAGTGCAGTCATCTGCATAGCAAAGAATGTTACGGGTTTGCAACATATCATTGATATGCAGAAGAGACAGCGTTGGCAATAGCACGCAGCCTTGTGAAACACCAGCATTAAAAGGCTTGAAATCGGAGCATGCACCGTCTACGAAAACCTTGATGCTCCGATCTGCAAGAAAGCTTGTGATCCAATTGCACAATTTCTCGGAAAGCCCATGGAAAGGGAGCTTCCAAAGTAGCGCTTTGCGCCAAACCCGATCGAAGGCCTTCGCAATGTCCTAACTAACAGCCAACGCCACCCCCTTAGACTCTACTGCCACTTTATTAATAAAACATATATTTTTCGTCATTTTTATATTATTTCTATATTATTACAATTATTATTGAGTTAAAAATCAATAGAAATAACATTATAACCTAATTTTTATAACATGTGTCTATATTTTTATAATTAGTAGATTATTGTTAATAAATAAATAATTTAGAATGCTTTAATTCGAAATATAAATAAATGCGGGTTGTCGCTATAAAAATTTGAGGGTAATCATTCTCAAAGCGCAGAAAGTAGGGATGGCTTGCGCACACTTGCATTCGGTTTAAAAGGCGCGCGACGGCTGGGGCAGGATTCATCCTTGCCTTCCTTTTAATTTTATTTTTGAGATATCTTAAAATCTACCGATCCAAAACGGTTAAATAGTACTAAATATCTAAGATCGGTTCTTTCGAACGCTACCAAGTTCCTTTAAATCGGTCGAGCCGTTCAAAAGCTATGAATGATATGAATCGAGCTGTTGTGCTGTTCGGACTGTAACTTGAATTTGTGAACTATAAATTGTGAACAATAGTGAATAATTGTTAATTGTGAATAATTATTAGTAGTGATTAGTAGAATCAGTTAAGAGTAAATAAGTGATTTTTTATTCTTAGAAAAAGGGAAGTGATTTTTATTATTAAAGAAAGTAATAATGAGTGAAACTAGAAATCTCATAATGACGTCATAGTTTTTAAAAATACTTCTGGTGCTAATATTCCGTCATCATAAGTGGGATGTGAACAACGCTCTTCCACTTCTGCTCAACCATCTGCTATTGAACAACCATCGATGTTATCCAACAATGAAACAATACTACGGAATCGGAGTAATCACACTTCAATGATTAATGTACCATCGCATTTTTTATGCAGATGATGCATATGATGCGAAATATGTCAGATCGACTGAATACTCCATCGGAAACAAAGGTAAGAATCAATGATATTTACCTACCTCCATTTGATCCAGATACTAACGTTGGAGTACGTGAGTGGTGCCAACATATTAATAAAGCTATTCAAACGCACAACCTCAATGATTATGATATACGCATGAAGGTTGCCAGTTTGCTGAAAGGACGCGCTAAAATGTGGTTCGATGATTGGATGATAACTACATCTACTTGGGATTTCTTCCCAACAACGCAACGCAACAAACTTATAACTACATTTGAATCAGAAAGCCGGTATTCTCGGGACATATTAAGACTTGGGGAACATATTTTTGATTCATCAAAGGATATAGCGGAATTCTTATCGAGAGCGTGGGTACTGTGGAGACGAGTTACCGAGGATAAATTAGGAAATGAAAATGCGGTTGAGGGCGTCATTGGTTGCATTAGTGATGAACATTTACGAATTGAACTATTAAACGCGCGCGCAACAACAGTGCCAGAACATATATCTATCGCATCTTCAATACGATTAAAGCGCGTTCATCCATCAAATAGTGCTACTATTTGATGGACGATTTCTCGTACTGTCACTAACGAGCTTACTGACTATATGTGCCATAGATAATATCAGCGTTGAAATTCAGTTTTATATTCTGCCTGACTGTGAGATGTCGACAGACAATTTGGTGGGCATGAACTTGATTCGAGGCACTAGATTGAGTGTTATAGTCACGACTAGCGAAACAAAATTAGTACACCAATGGTTTGTCAATCATATCATCACAAATAATCCAATATTTGAAAAACTAGACTGTGATCTCTCAAACCCTGAGGAGATCAAACAACTTTGCATACTCTTTAATAAATTTGAACACCTATTTATTCGATGATACCCTAAAACCCGAGTTAATACAGGTATGTTGGAAATCAAATTAAAGAATGCGGACAAATACGTAGAACGAAGACCATACCGCCTCAGTCCAGTGAAGAGGGAAAGGGTTCGTAACATTATTAACGAATTACTGAAGCACAACATTATACGTGAGAGCAAATCGCCATACTCAAGCCCTATTATTCTGGTAAGAAAAAAATGGAGATGACCGCCTTTGTGTAGACTTTCGCGAATTAAATGCGTTGGCATTTAATTGGTGAAAGAATTATTCCCGCAATGTGATGACATTGCGGGACCATTACCTACTCCCACTCATCTCTTACCAGATTGATCAACTGGCCAATGGACTCTACTTAACCACATTTTGATATGGCGGCAGGTTTCCATCAAATACCTATTTCAGAGAATTCTTGGGGGAATTCAAGACTTATTGCCAACAGCTAGGAATAAACATCCATGATATATCACCAGGAATCAGCCGAGATAAGGGACAAGTTGAGCGAATAATAGCAACGCTCAAAATGCATTAATAATGATAAAAAATTATGAAACAGAACAATGGCATAATACATTAGAAGGACTTCAGTTGACTATAAATTGTACTGCTCATCGAGTAACAGGTGTCGCTCCGCTTACTCTACTCACAAGACGAAAACACTGTGTTCCACCGCAACTACTCGGATTAGCAAATATTGATAATCAAACTATCGATATTGACGCCCTTTCCAGACTCGTGCAGAATAGAATTTCTCAAGCGTCGAAACAAGATAGACAACGACTTAATCAACGTAAAGCTAAGATTTGTCATTTTCAGAAAGGAGAATACGTATTTATCAAAAATAATCCACGCAATCGAACCTCATTAGATCTCAAATTTAGTGAACCCTATGAGATATGTAGAGTACTTGAAAACAATCTTTATTTGGTAAAAAAGGTAACTGGCAGAGGACGGCCTCGAAAAGTCGCCCACGATCAACTATGTCGTGCCCTGCAGCCAGAAAACCAGAGGGCCGTATTGGCGGAAAGAGAGCCATACTCTTGTTATATTAGTGCACCAAGTGAGCCCGGCCCATCCACTTCATCATAACAGCAGAACCTAACTCAAGAACAAAACTTTTAATGCTTGTAAAATAATTTTCTATTTTCTATTTTAGAGCCACTGTGTATAACACAGCATCGACCTTATCCTAGTTCCTATAGAGCCCCTGTGTACAAAGCATCACTCCATTTCCATTCTACGAAGCGACGAGAATTATGTGTGTAGATGTTATATCGAAACACAAATAATAAACAAACACCAGTAAAGCTGTAAGAATAAAAAAATATAATAACTAAAAAAATGTTTCTGTTTTCTACTTTATTTATCTTTATTTTATTTTTATTTCATTATTCAGGTAAGTACACCCATTTTGTTAGTCCACTTAAAACTTAAAAACTAGGGGTTAGTAAATTCACAAAATACATAAATTATAACTACACAAAAAATATTATTTATTATTAAATATATTGGGTCTGGAACCCATATGCACTGTGTTCCAGTACTTCATTACCGGGCAATCTTGCCTTCCATATATGGAAGCTATGCCGTTGGTGCTGTCTCGCACGCGACGCATTAATGAGGCTATTCTTTTGCGTAATATTGCTGCAAAACTGTCCAAGCGTGCCTCAGAAAACATAGGCGATGCGCTGCAAAAGCGTGGCAGCCCCAACAACATCCTGAATTCATTGTTGTACTGAATACGTAGCGCATTGAGAATTCGGCGAGTACACTTCGTCCACAGGCTACAGGTGTAGAATGTCTGACAATAAGCTTTAAATAACGGTATCTTAACTTCATTCGTACACCTAGCAAAGCTACGGACAAGCATATTACACCTCACTGCCAACGCTCTACGTTCCCGTTCAACGTATAAATTGTCAGAAAGATCCTCGGCGACCCAGTGTCCCAGATATCTGAATTTGGTTACTCTACTCAGTGTAACTCCTCCAAGTTTAACATGAGGAACGGACTTAGGTTTTCTATTTACAGCCTTAAACACGAGTAGTTCACTCTTATTACAATTATATCTGAGACCATGAGCCGCTGCGTACCTTTCACAGATGCCCACCAGCCTTTTGAGGGCCCTAAACGAAGGACTCAGCAAAACCATGTCATCGGCATAGCTTATATTATTAACAAAATGACCGTCAATTGAGCAGCCGACTCCGGCATCACTGAGCTCCACGATCAGACCGTTGATGTACAGGTTGAATAGTTGAGGGGAGCTAAGGCCGCCCTGCCTCACCCCGCACTCCAACCTGTACTCCGACGAATAAGAGCCAGCCCACGTCACACAGTTAGCTTGGTTGTGATACCAATACTTGAAGAGGTTAATTACTTCTTTGGGTATGCTAGTTTCCTGGTTAAATTATCCCATAGCACGTTGTACGAAACCAGGTCAAATGCCTTCGACAGGTCCAAGAAACACGCGTAAACCGGCGTTTTTTGCGTAGTGTAATACTGGAGAGTATGCTTGAGTCGCAGTATGGCAGTTACAGTTGAAAGCCCCGGCCTGAAACCAAACTGAGCCTCATGTAGGTGAATGTGTAGGCTGAGTTGCTGATCAAGCAAACCGTCCAGAACCTTCGCAACTACGGTAGCCAAAGATATTGGGCGATAATTGGACCCAACGGAGGCATCACTAATCTTATTTTTTAATACTGGTACAACCACGGTTTTTATAAGCTCTCCAGGTAAGTACGCATGTCCTAGACATAGGTTAAACAATAGAGTTAACACCCTTGGCAAGTGCACACCCGCATGTTGCAAGTGCTCAATGCTGAAACCTTCGTGACCAGGGGACTTATCTCTAGTCATCCCACTTATTACACGAGCAATATCCTCAGTTTTAATACGGTGATATTCACCACTTAATTCTTGTTCAGCACTAAGCACCTGCTGCGTCGACGCAATCGAAGATTGAACCTTAAAATATCTTTAAATAATTCAGCTATCGTACCTGGCTCATGTTGGCCCTGGATGCTAGCTGGGTCACATAACTCTGTATTAAACTTTTTAGTATGTTTCCAGAACGCCCTGAAGTCTTTTGACTTATGATGTTTGGCCAAAATGTCCTGTTTAACTTGTGTCTCATTATCTTGACATCACTTAAGTCGAGACTTGAAACGCTTTTTGGTTTCACACATGTTGTCATACAAAACGCCAGATGTAGATTTACCGCGTAGGATCCACATCTGGTAACAGAGTCGAGCTTCACTATGTATCTCCCTTACATGCCTGTTCCACCCCGCTATACTTTTTATATTATTACAACGTACTTTATAACTATCTACTACAGCTTCCTTTAATACGTTAATAATAGAGCTATAAAAATATCAATATATGCTTTATGATCCCCATTACTACATATTTGATTAGCGCAACATCTAAGTACCTCAGGGAGATCGATAGTTTTTAATTTTCTATTACAAATATCGTGATAATAATTTATTTGTTCGCTGTTCCTTTCCCCCCATCTTACTACATTACAAGGATTTGTATTACATATCATTTTTACTTTAGGAGGCAACTTAGCTAGCTCACAATACACTTCTAATGGTGGGTGATCCGACCAGTAAACGTCATAATTAACTTTTACTTTATTTACACATTGCCAAGCTGCCTCAGTAGTGAGACAATGATCAAGCCATCGCATACATTTATGCGCTTCACTAACATAAGTGTGAGTAATAGAAGATAATCCCAACTTGATCACATCAGCACAGCCCCAACTTCGCTCTTCACAAAAATTCATTAGTTCAGTGAAAAACTGTTCTTTCGGATGAGCGTTAAAATCACCGAGAATCAAAATAGATTCTATTTCACTACTTTCGATTACGACATTAATTTCGCTTAAAACCTCCGTAAATTCACTCAAATTATCCACACTATCTACCAGCATATACACGGAAAATACTAATGAACATCGATCTGCTACACTCAATTTGATCGCCGCAAGCCTCACACTGATACATGGGACGACTTCCACAGACGAAAATAAACCTTTCTTCCACATTATCGCGACGCCGCCGTACGGACGCCCGCGTAGAATACCGGCCGAAGTGTCTACCGCAGATTTGCTTGTGAATTCATAATCTTCGTCAATGGTGCCAATAAATGTGATATCATAAGGCAAAGCCAAGTCTCTTGCAAAGCAATCACGTGTGCAGACTTACATAACTCTCTTACCCCATCCACTGACCTGATGACAGATTTATAGTTGTAACTAACTAGTTTAATTTTCTGATCGGAAGAAAAAAAACTATATTATTATATCTACGTCTATGCATATGATAAATACTGATATTGATATTTATAATTTTATACCGTAAGTGTAATAAAGGTAATTATGTATTTATTTTAAAATTATTATTATTTTACTTAATTATATTATTAATGTATTTTAAGCTTCAGTCTCCGTATTTTTACTCGCGCTTTGTGACCTGTTAGCCCTAAACTCAATAAATTTACGTAAAGAAATTCCTTCTGGCCACAAGTTCTCATCCAAAAAAACATATATCTTATGCTTTGGAAATAAAATTTTATATGCTTTGTAGTCTTTCTGACGTTTCATTTTAATCTCAATTAAATGAAAAGCCACGTTTGTTTTGACTTTTATATAGTCTGTTATATCTTGAATCGATGCTTCTTTATCCACGTTGTTTATAAACAATGGTATTTTTATATCTGCTGCCTTAAACTTACCAGAAGGGTCCCGTGATTGTCCTTGCGTACCTATAAATTGGTTTCTATGCTTTCTTCTCTGCGCCGTAATCCAATTCATTACTGCCGCGTTCGTCGATATACGGGACTGCGTACCTGTTGTCTGAGTCATAGGTGGGGGGACACAAGACGTAGTGCACAATCGCATCGCCTTTTTCACACCTGTGTTAGACGCATCGCAATCTAGCTCACTGGTCCCATTCATCAATTCGTCGTTACTCTCGTGTGTGAACGGCTGTATTGCGGGTGACAGAGATGTTGAATGAGTTAATATATGGCACTGTGATTCATTCCGAGTAAATGAGGTTATATTATTATCAGATATTTGTGCCCTCTCTGGAGTTTTTTTTTTACAATGCGCTAGATTCAAAATGCCAAATGGTCCACTGCTACTTTCATAATTTTCATGTTGTAATAAGTTACGAAAACCGCCTCTATTAGATTTCGGATTCAATACTGTTAATCAGTGATGCTTGTCGTAGATTACATACTTCCATTTTTAGCTCCTATAGTTCTTTAGCCGTCACACACTGTTCTCTTAGCACTTATACATGATCCTTAAGAATAATTATATCTTTTAATAGCCTTGTGACGTCTATATGATCAAACGTAACCGGTGGCAGCTTCCGAAGCTCCTTAGCCACAAAAATAGGCATATGCTCAGCTTCCGTACATTTAATGAGCGAGATAACGCCTTCCAGATCTCGTTGTGTTTATACTTCCGCTTTACCTTTCCTTACTTTTTTCTTTTCTTTAGTTCGCACTGATTGATACAGTTAGTCCTTAGCAGCCACAATATCCTCAGCACTAAACGCTACATAGACGAATAATGCTTTCTTCACACATTACATCTACTTGATTTTGTATAAACGCCAGAACCTCACAAATAACTATATCACAACTATTACATTTAATGACAGTCGACGTCATTGTCTCGATTTAATACGATCTACATATCAAACCACCGAACGCATCGACGAATGATACGACACTGTTTTGTCTATTTTAGAGCCACTGTGTATAACACAGCATCGACCTTATCCTAGTTCCTATAGAGCCCCTGTGTACCACGGCGAACTGGACCGCCGTGAACACAGCATCACTCCATTTCCATTCTACGATACGACGAGAATTTTGTGTGTAGACGTGATGTATGGTTGAAACACAAATAATGAACAAACAGCAGTAAAGCTGTAAAAAATATGAATAAAAAAAATTAAAAAAAAGAGAATTGGTAGGTGCTGAGCAGGCACCACCAATCAGAATGGCCATATCGGCGCAACAAAGTATAAGCGACGTATCTGCGCATTACTTAAACAATTATTATTGAGTTAAAAATCAATAGACGTTATTTCAACTTCTGAAATAACGGTAGAACCTGATTTTTATAACATGTGTCTTTATTTTCTTAATTAGTTGATTATTGTTACTAGATAAATAATTTAAAATGCTTTAATTCAAAATATAATTAAATTCGGGTTGTCACTATAACAATTTGAAGGTAATCATTCTCGAAGCGCAGAAAGTAGGGATGGCTTGCGCACACTGCATTCGGTTAAAAAGGCGAGTGACGGCTGGGGCAGGATTGCGCTCTCCTTTTTGCCAAGGAGGGTCACGTTTGTATACGGCTTAGAGATCTCTCGTCAGATCGGTAAGCCAATCCATAAAGGCGGTGTTTAGTGGGTAAAATTCTCCACATAACCACGCAGCCGGCTGCGTGGTATGCTATGAGTATTCACCGCCTCCCTCCCCCGCTTTCCGGAGGGTTGCCCATATTTGATTCGGGCGCAAAAAAATAAAAAATGGGGCAAGTTTCATTCTTGCTCGAGCTGACGTGCTGTTCGGACTGTAAGTTGAATTTGTGAACTATAAATTGTGAACAATAGTGAATAATTGTTAATTGTGAATAATTATTAATAGTGATTCGTAGAATCAGTTAAGAGTAAATAAGTCATTTTAAGCTATTGCATAGCTTCTATCGCGGGCCTTGAGCGCGGGGACCGAATCCAGAAATTTATTCCGTAACGAAAAAACCTCACGCTCCCCACTCCGACGGGCACGGAGGTGTGGCTTGAAGGCCGTGCATTGTCTAACGTCGTTTCTTTTCGGCAGTCTTCGACACGGTGTTTGTGTGCGTGCAACTAGACGTATTGTACGACTCTACGAAGCTCGCACGAATCGAGACGAGCTGCTCCGAAATCGGACGAATACATAAGCAGCTGTTTATGAGAAAGTATATAGGTGTATAGGTATTTATGTACAACAGTGAATAGCTGTACTTGTAAAATTTGTGTATAAAGTGTTTTGAATATGAATGAACAAAGTGAATTTATTATTTATTTATTTAATAAAAGAAAAAAAAATGTTTTCTTATCGGTCACCACGCTCAAAAAGTGTAACTTGAATTAATATCAAAGAAAAAGTAATACTGCATAAATAAAATAAATAAATAATTATAATTGCATAAGTTAATACAAAATGCTATGCAATAGCTTTACCGCGGCAGTCCCGGAGTGCCACACGTCTTTTATTTATTTGTTTAATAAAATAAAAAAAATTGTTTTCTTATCGGTCACCACGCTCAAAAAGTGTAACTTGAATTAATATCAATGAAAAAGAAATACCGCATAAATAAAATAAATAAATATTTATAATTGCATAAGTTAATACAAAATGCTATGCAATAGCTTTATCGCGGCAGTCCCCGAGTGCCACACGTCTTTTTTATTATTAAAGAAAGTAATAATGAGTGAAACTAGAAGTCTCAATAATGAGTAATAGTTTTCAAAAATACTTCCGATGCTAATATTCCGTCATGTATAATCATATTGAATTGTTAATAAAATCAAAGAGCCCGTAATATATATACATATACATACATACACAAACACACACACATATATATATATATATATATATATATATATATATATATATATATATATATATATATATATATATATATATATATATATATATATATATAATAAGAATACAGTATAAACTAAAATAAAAAGTGGTGATTTATAATTTATATGTGTAATAATGATATCTATCTCTGTTATTGACATAATAAAATATCTACATGTATTTAAATATATTCTAATATTTATACGGATTTTATCGCGTTTAATTAAACTATTTTTGATTCTCGGAGTTTTGGATGCTTTACAGCACCCATGGTTAAGGGAGGGACTGAGATGACCTTCAGTTTTTGAATATTATACGTATTACGTTATATGTGGTAGAGCCATGCTGCAGTTATATTAGTAGTATAGTTGTAGCACGAATGGGTCGACTAGACCGGGGAAGGACCACACTCTCACAGAATACCAGCGTAAAATAGTAGCTTATTGCTGCTGTGTTTCGTATGGTGAGTGTAGAGAACAGAAGACCCTTTTTACTGGAAACGAGGCATTCCATCTTAGTCCTCATAGGTGACAACGCATCTGCATTTTGATTTGTAGTTGAGGATAGATGTAGATGTCTATGGGCCGCAGCAACCATTTACCATCAGGTGGACTATGTGCTAGTTTGTCACCCTACCCTATAAAAAAATTTGGTCTGATCTACGCAGAACGAGCTTACAATATCTTGAAATATTATTTTATAATATGAATTTTTTGTTAATATATTAATATTTTGTTAATTATGGGATCCCAAGTAGATGGCAGCACCCATCCATCTCCCCTCTTGGATTTGGGATTTTTTTTAATTTCGTTATCCTCGCGTATCAACCTTGGTAGGAATCAGAGGTTCTTTTGCGAGGATTTGTGGTTATTGTGGTGATGATTACAAAATCTCAAATAATACGGTGGGGATGATCTTGAACATGTTCACAGTTTAAGCTATATGTTCATTCACGCAGGTTTTATAGATTTTTTTGTTTGTCTAATGTTTGGGGAGACCACATTCACAATCTATCTTGTACACTTCCGCATCTTGTAGAGGTATATTGCAATTGAAGAATGGTAAAAATTTACCTATCTTCTTTGGTGGCTTGTGGTATGGTTTAATGGAAGCTCACTTCGAGATGTGGCCAACTTCGTCTGTGACTTCTCTGACATACGGTACATCAGGCATACACTCGACTGTGGCCGGCGTCACTCTGTCACTCTGATGTGGGTGCGGTACCCTAAACTTGTCTTACAGTACTTCCTTGATGTACTGAAGCTCGGCGGCCAGATGTTTTCTGTCATAGATCTCTTGTGCCCTCTGAAACAAAGATTTACCCACGTTAGCTAACTATGATGGTGAGAGAGTGGCTCACCATTTAAATATCGGTTGGTATTGGTCTTCTTACTATACATAGTGTGACCAATAGAAAATAGAAAATATAATAAGGATTTCGAATGATTAAAGCGTACCATTGTAAATTGTGTTTAGAGTTTATAGAAATATAGTGGTCTAAAAATGCAGCTATTTTGTCGGATGCTAAAATTGTGAAAGTGTTGTCTACGTACCTCTTGTAGGATCTTGGAATTACAGGTGCAGTAGGAAGTTCTTACTCCTCAAATTCCTCCACGAATATGTTACCGACTATCATAGATACAGGTGAGCCCATCGCCATACCATCTACTTGCTTGTAGAACTATTACTTCCACCATAGATGATGTGAGGCAGTGTTTGAGTAATACTGCATATTCTGTAGGCAAGTTGTCATCTTTTAACTTCCTAGTTATAACTGAGATGCAGTTTTCAATAGGTAGGCATGATAATAGTGACTGAACATCAAAACAGTTTTTTTTATCTCACTAACAAAATGGTATGAACCTTTTGTGTGTGCTCTGGTATGTCACCTCTCAGTGGGGATAGTATTTTTGTCAAGATTGCCAAATACTCAATATGGGGCGTAGTGGAGCGTTTAGTTTGTAAATCTTCGTAAACGCATACAACCACGGTGGTTTGGCACATGATGATATTATCGAATAAACTTCGAAATTAAATTTTTCGGAGTATATCTTTAATAAATCACTAGTTTTTTTATACAATAATGGCGACAAAATCCGTATTAAAAGTTTTATTAAATGTATAGTGTACGCTAAATTTAAGAAATTGTTATACATCACACTTACAAACACATGCACAATTTTTATAATTCTACTCAACTATGACCATCCTAAGCGCTAATATTAAAAGTAAAATATACTATCTACCGATGGAATTAATATTTACCTGTTGTCAATTCATGCTATTTAATGCGACAATATTTTCTTTCTATTTATTTTTGTTTTTACGTTCAACTACGAAGGACTTCATTTAGCGTAGCTTCATGTGTCTACTTTGTCCACGTAGACTTACGTGTGGTGACCTTGTGACCTAAGATACAGGTTTAACCTAATTTAAGCACCACTTTTTCATTTTACAATAGTTTTGTTTCAGATGGAAATACATATTCTTTGTTTCTCTTAGCTCTAGCTCGCTCAGTCTAGCTCGCTGAGCGACCTTGAGCTTCCTGATACATTAAGCAGTAAAGGACTTCGTTTCAGATCCATTAGTATCTAGTTCACGTGCAATATAAACTGTTTGTACCATCTCGTTTCAGTCACACTTAGTCTTCAGCTTCAACATCTGGCTCTTTCTGGCAAACAGATTTTTGTCAAAGATTTTGGAGCCCTGGTTCGGCTATATCCATTCTTCTTTACGAGCTGTATTGAAGTTGCGTAAATTCCGCCACACGCTTTTACAGATCTGTCTATTCAGTTACCTTTATGCTATCAAATCTGCGTAAGACTGCAGCTTCTTGACTCGATAAACTATGCGTGAGCCTAAGAGTGTGATCAGATACCAGTTTTCACTCTCACGATCGCTGAGACATCAAAAGAAAGATCATGAGGAGTATCCCTTTTTTATGAAGTTGGCCTACTGCTGGCCATTTGAGTTCCGTGGACCTATCCCGAATTTCCCTACCTTCAGCTCACCGTTCTCTCTTGTAACTAACACCGATCAATTTTTAAATCAATTTTTCAATATTTAAAATTTTAATTTTTTTGTCACACAATACATTAATATGGCTTACGAGTATGTATAAAATAGGCATATTTCGGTATCACGTACTTTTTCTAAAAAGAAGTAAAGAAGAATAATTCTGTATAATATTGTATTTATGTATCACTAACCATTAAAGCAGCGCACGCGGGTAGAAAAGTTCGGGGGCGCTTTTACTTCCAACTTGTTTATCAAAACAATAGTTAGGGCTGGCTGATAGGTTCCTAATGCTAGATAGCTTATACCATTTATTATGAATCTAATTATCACACACAAAAATAATCTTTCAATTCGGACTGGTAGTTGATTAGCTAAAGTCAAAGACTAACATGTAAACATTAAGTAATTACTATTACCTACACAACATGATAAGCATAATTTACTTTAGATTTGGCCTTCTCTTCCATGTGACCACGAAACTGCAAGTCACTCGATATGTCGACGCCAAGGATTCCGATTCTGTTTGAAGCAAAAAAAGAGTGCCTTGAATGTGAAAAGATACGACTATGGGGTTCTTTTTAGCAAACTTGTGTCTTCTGGCGATTAAACTGGACAAGATTCACAGTATTTGACGCCTCGTCAAAAGGTAAATGTTATAAACAAGCGAGCTCCCAGTTTATTATTGAAAAAGTATATCGTACAATTTTTAGATAAAACCCATATCACGTTATAAATAAGTGTCAGTTTCGTGTACCTATGTTGTGAAATCGAACGTAGACGAAGTAAATATAGTGCTTTTATGAACCGAACAGTTTAATTATTTTGCAAAAATCAGCCGGCAGCCATAACAGCTGGTTCGACTGGCAAAGTAGTAGCAGTAGGTAATAAACAGTGCTACGTGCAGTAAAAAGTGATTATATTTGCTTGCGCCCATTGACTGCATCGATCTCACGTCATCGCGCATGCGCAGTGCTACCTGTCATAGATTATTAATTGCGTATGCGCATGTACACGAGCAATTACTGTAAGTTTGTGCCTATTGTGAAGTCTTAGTATTAATATTATTTTTGCTTAACAATGTACTCCTGCTGCGAGGGATCGATAGACAAGGAATCAACGATGTTGTGCAATGGCAAATCGGAGCATGCACCGTCTACTACAATCTTGATGCTCCGATCAGCAAGAAAACTGGTGATCCAATTGCAAAATTTCTTGGGAAGCCCATAGAAAGGCAGCTTCCTAAGAAGCATTTTGTGCAAAACCCGATCGAAGGCCTTCGCTATGTCCAAATTAATGGCCAACGCCTTGCCCTTGGACTTTACTGCCTTCTACCATTTATGAGCTGGGTAACCTAGAAGATCACCAGCTGTGCGACCGCGACGGAAACCTTACTAGCGGTAACTAATCAGCTGGTGATCCTCATGGTACCACATTAGCTGGCTGTTAATAATGGACTCCATTAATTTAGAGAACAAGGAGGTTATGGTGATAGGCCTATAGTTGGACGAATCAGAGCGGTTACCTTTTTTAGGGATCGTATGTACGAAGGCTGTTCCATGATTTCGGGACTACGCCTAGGAGTGGGATTACCGAAAAAGACGCGTTTAGACCGGAGTCAACTCCGGAGTACACGTCTTCATTACAGTAGGAGGAACGCTATCAGGCCCACTCGACTTGCTGATGGCCAGGGAGAGGAGTGCTCTGCGCACTGAGCGTTGGGTTAACAGCACATCCTGCATGGAGCACTCACACTGCGGGATCGTCGGCGGTGTGTTCCCCCCGTCATCAAGGGTCGATTTGGACGCTAAGACAGAGCCCAGTAAATCGGCTTTGTCCTTTGCTGCTTAAGCCAGTGAGTCATCCTCCCTATGCAGACATGGAAGAAATGGCTGGCAGAAATTCCCTTGGAAAGCCTTGGTGAAAGACCAGAATGCACGTGTTCCCGAAGGGAGACTAACAAGTTTCTCGCTAATTCTGCTAATGTGCTCTCACTTTGCATTGACAATGACACTTTTGAAGGCTTGGAAGCAAATTTAAACTTCTTTTTAAGAACGCTGATATTTACATCCCGAGACATCGATGCGCGAGTCCAGGCCTGGTAACATTCTTGCTTGTATTGTAATGCAATTTTGCGGGAGCGACCAAACTAAGGTTGGGTTCTGCCTGCGATAGGTATCACAGATGATGGAATAAATAGTTCCATTCCTCGTAACACAAAATCAGCGACAGAATCAGATTTTATAAAAATAGAACCGCAAACCATGAAGCGGCGGTGCAAAAATGTCCATTTTAAGTATCTACATATAAACCGAGAAAACTCTCTAAGAATTTACCTGGCACAGGTTCCACCCTACTAGTCATTAAGACTGTCCACGAGACAATTAATCTCAGCATTCAGCGACGCGGGCGAGGGTGCGTCTAGATGTAAGAAATAATTAATTGGAACGCGGTGCGGCTGCTCGCCTAATGCGCGCAAGTTTATTCATGTTGCTTCCACTAACAACTTTACCTTTTTTTATATAACAAGGGTGACAAACGAGTACACAGTCGGTCTAATGGTAGGTGGATACTGTAGCACATAGACATCTCTATTTATACTCGATCGAGAATCAAAATGGAGACGCGTTGCCACCCCTGAGTACAATGATAGAATATCACGTTTTCAGTAAAAAGGGTCTCCGGTTCACTCACCATACAAAACAACGCGCTAATATTCTGTGAGAGTGTTCTCCTTATCCGGTCAACCTGACCATTATATTTGAGCTTCAACTATATACAGTGTGTCCAGTCACGGACTTGCAACAATCTAGGTTCTTATATTACAGCTATTTTAATAAACAAGTACACTACTCACTGAGGTCTAATCCCCTCCCCTTCTATTTGACAGCCATTTTGTTTTTTTTTCTTGAGATATTCTCTACGTGTATATAAAAAAATCATATCTGACAAAGTTTTGGTCTTACTGACATGAAAATTGACTCATTTGGAGGGCAACAATAATGTCTATTGTGGGGGAGCCACGTGTCTAAGGCTGCCGAAGTCTAGTTCCCCGGTCGAACCTTAAACCTATTACGCGAGATATTAACTAAAGTGGACTGTATATGCGATTGCTTCTACGCTTACGTAAATGCGACTACTATAGCATGCGGTATAATGCACTCGCTCTTCCCTGAAACTAAACTATTATTGTGCCAAATCGCTGAAAAGGAATCCTGCCTTATTAGGAGAACAACAAAATTAGAGCGGGTTAAACTATATAAGGCAGGAACTGATTAAAGGAATTGACTCACCGAGGTTTCTTCTATCCTGTTGAGCACTATAGCTGCAACTTCTGGTACTTCTTCTGGAACACTCCGGAGAGAGGCGGTGCGCGACTATATCTCACACGATGTGAGGCGGGTCTCCTGGAGCTCGACTGCTTCCAGGCTAAAGCGGTTTCTACTAGCGGTGTGGTTTCAACGACGACTGCGGTGGAAAGAGGACGCGCAACGGTCGCGCGTGCCTTATATGTCCTCGGCCCCGATGATTACGTGACATTCTAGAATCATCTTCCTGCCCCTCCCACCCCACCACCCCGATGTGTCGATGGAGGATCGAGGAGGGTATGAATGATATCGTTTTTCGGAAAGGAACAAGCGACTTGACACTCCTACCGTCAAATATAATAATACGGATGGTTTTCCGCGCAACCTTCTCCCCCGCCCTTGAAGGATTTCCTTCAAAATTGACTAATACAACTAGAGCTAAGATCAACTAACAAAATAACTAACTAACGCTAAGATTACCTAAATTCAACTACAATTTAATCTAGAAAGCTAATTTAAATTATGGAAGAGGCAGGGGGCACAAACGGACAACCGGACGCAAGTAAGACCCAACCGTGGTCTTAACGCGAGCTATCCTAACTACTCCGTCGGAACCGGGAAAGACCTCTTCGACAATTCCTAACGGCCAGTGGAGAGGCGGCGTATTCTCTTTGGTGAGCACAACTACAGTTCCTACAGCTAAAGGCTCAGTTGCTGTGTTCCATTTTTGTCGAGACTGCAAAGTATGCAAGTATTCCATCCTCCATCGTTTCCAAAACGATTGCACTAACCGATCTAATAATTTGTGGCGTGCGGAAATGCTAAGTCTGTTCTCATCTATATCTGCGGCTGGCAAATACTTTAAAGGCGTTAAATTCAAAAAATGTGCTGGAGTTAGAGCCAGCGGTTCCGAGGGGTCACTAGACAACGTACGACAAAGTGGGCGACTATTCATTACGCATTCAATTTGAGCGAGCACCGTACTTAGCTCTTCGAAGGACAAAATTTGATCTCCTATTACTCGGTATAAATGACTCTTTAGACTCTTGATATTAGTCTCCCAATTGCCCCCAAAATGGCTCGCGGCTGGGACGTTCAGAGACCACTCAATGCGGTTCTCGGCTAGAATGTGAGCGAACTCCGAATTATAATACTTGCTAGCTAAGAGCTCATGTAGTTCCGATAGAATACGTTTTGCACCGACGTAGTTCGTACCGTTATCCGAATACAATTTACTTACAGGGCCTCTGCGGGATAGAAATCTTTTAAATGCACCCATAAAGCCTGCTGTGCTTAGATCACCAACGAGTTCTATATGCACCGCTCGAGTAGTTAGACACACGAAAATGCAGACGTAAGCCTTTGTGGATCTTATACCACGCCCGCGAGTGAGCGAGACCTTAAACGGACCAGCGAAATCAGACCCGGTGTGCGTGAAGGGCTTTACTGATTGTATTACTCTACAAGATCTAAGTTCCGCCATTTCCGGAAATGACGGCTTGGGGCGTGCCCGAAAGCAAGCTATACATCTGTGCACCCGATTGCGTATTAAACTACGTGCAGAAAGAATCCAATAATTCTGACGCAAAATCGACATCAACAAGTCGGGGCCAGCGTGCGAGTTCAATTTATGATATTAATCGACTAATAAGTTCATGATATGGTCTTTACGCGGTAAAACAATAGGGTGCCGTTGGTAGAAACTCAATTGCGAGTTGGACAAGCGTCCACCTACCATTACAATCCCATCCTGTAAAAATGGCTTAAGGCGTTGAAAGGCGCGACTACAAGCTCTATTCGATTGTAATCTTCTAATTTCTTCAGAGAAGTGCGCACGTTGAAGTTCACGTAATACTAGCGACTCAGCATAGTTGTAATCGGATGCTAAGACATACGAACGTCGCGGTAACATCTTCGCGAATCGACAAACGTAAATTACGCTACGCAATAATTTCGAACAAGAGGACAAGCGGTTCGCCAATGCAATGATTGGAGAAACCTCGCTCGATACGTTCGCCACTAGAGCGTGTCTCTTTTCTTCCGGCGGTTGTGACACTGACGAAGGTTCGAAATCGGTTATTGGCCATTGCGAGGGATCCAAGTGAACCCAAGCAGGTCCGTGGAACCAAAGCGGGTGGTCCATTATTTGCATCGGGGTGAGTCCACGGGATAGACAATCGGCGGGGTTTTCCGTACCGGACACGTGATAAAAGTTCCGCGTTTCTAACTCGTCTTGTATCTTGGCCACTCGGTTCGCAACAAAAGTATCCCAACGGTGGGGTGAAGAATGAACCCAGCATAAGGCGACGGTGGAGTCGGAAAAGGCAAATATCCTTTCTATGTGAACTCTATCCCTACATGCGCTGATAACTGCGGTAATAAGCTTGGCGAGTACTAATACTGCGCAAAGCTCTAAGCGCGCCAGAGAGACAACCTTACGGGGGGAGACTCTCGACTTAGAACTAATGAGGCTAATCGAATTTCTACCATTATTCTGGACGTGGAAATATACAACGCCCCCGTAAGCCTTCTCGCTGGCGTCTGCAAACCCAACGACTGTTATGGCGCTACTTCTATCTACGTTTATATGACGCGGTATTTTAATTTCTCTTAATAAAGGAAGTTCCTCTCTAAAGCGCTGCCACAACCGAACAATGCTGTCAGGCGGCGAGTCATCCCAGTCGCATTCCAATAACCAAAGTTGTTTAATTAAAAGCTTAGCGTATAATACCACCGGAGCTACGAAACCCATGACGTCCCATAATCTAGCAACGCATGAAAGTATTGTGCGCTTTGTGCATTTCTCTACGGGCGGATTTACCTTAAGGCTAAACACGTCGGACTCTGGTGACCAACAGAGACCGAGCACCTTGTGTGTATCAGAATCGTCGAATTCCTTTATCGCCGAAAGACGGTGTGATAGTGGGATTGTATCCAAAACCGGACGCGAATTACTAGTCCACTTCACAAGATCGAATTGACCCGATTTCATGAGCCTTATAACCTCGGCGGTGGTTAGGGTTGCCTCCTCCACGCTATCGACCGAGTACACAAAATCATCCATATATAATCCGCTCTCAATTGCCCTCTTAGCTTTAGGATAAGAGGGACCTTCATCGTGAGCGAGCTGTCTGACCGTGCGTAACGCATGAAATGGGCTCGACTTTAAACCAAAACAAACGCGGTTAAATTCAAACACCATTAGAGGTTCCTTTGGGTTGAAACGATATAAAATTCGTTGGAATCTACGGTCGCATTCACGGACCCCTATGCAAATAAACATTTGACGAATATCGGCGGATAGTGCTATACTAAACAAACGAAAATTGACTATTATATTAAATAAACTGCCCTGTAAATTTTGCCCACCATAGAGGATATCGTTAAGCGACAGGCGAGTGCTAGTTTTAGCACTAGCGTCGAGCACTACACGTAACTTAGATGTAAGTTTGTCCTCTCTAATGACTCCGTGGTGTGGTATGAAATACGACGGTGTGTCTTCGTAGTTATCTAATTTCGAAGCCACACATGATATGTAACCTTCTCTTATATATTCGTTAATGACGCCGTCGTAAGCTTCCTTTAACTGGGGTGAAGCGAGCATCCTACTCTCCAAGCTGTAGAAACGCTTTTCCGCCATTTGACGCGAATCGCCGAGAGATAAAATATCTCCCTTAAAGGGTAGCGCTACACTATATCTACCGTCGCGATCACGAATGGTCGTGCGACGTAAATTTCCTCGCATAACCTATCATCTGAGCTAGCTATGGGTGGGACGTTCACCTCCTCCATCTCCCAAAATTTGCGGACTAACGACTCGAGCGGTTCGACAGCCATACCACAATAAGAGGTTGCCGAAATACTGTCTATGATGGGGGCGGAGCCAAGGATCACATAGCCCAATACGGTTTCCAGTGCGTAAGGCGCGGTATGCGAGGAGTTGCCCCTGACCTTATTGTTTAACAAAAGATGAGGGAAAAGCGATGCTCCAATGAGCATGTCTATGGTTCCAGGAACGGCGTAAGTGTCGTCCGCCAGAGTCAAATTCTTAAATTCAATCATTGCCGAGGTGTCAACCGAAACGGTTGGCAACCGTTCAGTGACCCTATCTACTACTAGTGCATTTATATCAAAGTTAACATTACGATCTATCCGAGAATAAATTTTTAAATTTATATATCCCTGTGTCGATTTACTAGTGCCTCCGATGCCTTTAATTACAGGACATGAAAGTGACCTATTTATTACTAAGCCTAAGCGCTGACAACATTGTCGCGTTATAAAGCTATTTTGGGCTCCGCTGTCCAGCAGTGCACGGACGCTTTGTTCGTTTCCACGCGAATCCCTAACCAAAATACGTGCCGTACCCAGTAACACGATTGAAGGAGGTTGTGCTCCCATATTTGCCAATGAGCACAGAGCGACATCACCAGGTCGACCGCTAGAATCGTTGACCTTGGTAGGGGCGAATTCCTTATCCGCTTTACTTGACGCCGCTATGTTGCGATTTTCAAAATGTAATAGCGTGTGATGTTTCCTGGCGCACTTGCTACATACGGAACTCGAATTGCATTTTGCAACTAAATGCTTATCGCTTAAACAGTTCAAACATAGGTTGTTTGTCTTTACTAATTTATAACGCTCGCTTGGTGAATATTTACGAAAAGTCGCACAATTATATAAATTACCGTGACTATCTTTACATACTAAACAAGTATGCTGGATTGATGTCGGCGTAGCGATTACGTAAGTTAACGACCCTGCTATTTTAGATGGTTGAGTCTGTCTACGGTCGACGCACCTTTTATTCTCCTGTTTAACGTTCGGAGAGCGCTGCATCACCTTTATTTGATCTCGCACGAACGATGCTAATGAATGAAAGGAAGGCATCTCCGAGCTACGATGCTCCATTTCAAACGCACGCACGGTGTCGGGGTCCAACTTCTTCAGTGCAATATGGAGAAACACCACGTCCATAAGATCATTAAATTTCAAATTCTTAAGTGCAGCAACCGATGCCACAAATTTATCTAGAAACTGCTCTAAGCCGTTGATGTTCGCGGATGATATAGATTTAAGATCGAATATCTGGTTCAAATATTCGGAAGCTAACATTCTCCTATCTTCATATTTAGTTTTAAGCGTTTCGAATATTAATAGGTAATTGTTTGCTGTAGGTGTAAAACCAGAGCAGATCGACTATGCCCTGCCACTAAGTTTACTGATTAAGTAATATAATTTTTCGGCGTCCGATAACGATGGGTTATTGTGTATATTGTTTTGAAAACTGCTGAAGAAGAAGGGACACGTCTTAATATCACCATTAAATACCGGAATATCTATTGGCGGCAACCTAATCGAGTCGCTTGGACGTACCTGTTTTTCCGGCTTTGCTTCGTTTTGAGATAGTAGGGATCTCGCAATTCTTTTCACGCGACACAACATATCTTCGAATGCCAGCAGCGGTTGGTAGTTTACTATGTATTTCGGGTCGATTTGTAATTCCAAATGATTAATTTGGTCTAATATTTTTTCGTAATCCATTCGTAAAGAATCTATCGTTTCGATTTCAGTCAAAAAGGTTTCCCGCACTGCTTCTATAAGAATGTTCTTTATATAATCACTTATATTCTGCATACGCGAAAAGAATATGTCCCTCTTGGCATAAAGCGTTTTAATTTTGATTTCACTTCCACTAACTGCCATTTTAAACTATTATAATAAAGTTATTTCAATCACAATTAATTTCACAACGCACAAACAATGAAGGATGGACACTCGGTATGCCGTATTACGTAATTAAATCGAACACCTGCGCAGCGAGTCGAGGTGACGCGTCATTTGCACTCAATAATTTTATCAAGATTGTGGGTAAGCGCATCAAACGGTTCATATTACACTGTTTCAATTATTTAATAGGCTTTAAATTTAATCAAATACGAGCGCTATAAAACGAATAATTTTGTTTGCGAGTACCTAATCAAAATTTAAATTTAAACGAACACTATTTAAGTCTATTCTATAAATTAGAGTGCATTATCTTATTAATTAATTCAACAATTCGACCAAAATCCTGCTCGAAGTGACCATAAAATGGTGGAGCCACGTGTCTAAGGCTGCCGAAGTCTAGTTCCCCGGTCGAACCTTAAACCTATTACGCGAGATATTAACTAAAGTGGACTGTATATGCGATTGCTTCTACGCTTACGTAAAGGCGACTACTATAGCATGCGGTATAATGCACTCGCTCTTCCCTAAAACTAAACTATTATTGTGCCAAATCGCTGAAAAGGAATCCTGCCTTATTAGGAGAACAACAAAATTGGAGCGGGTTAAACTATATAAGGCAGTAAATAAAGGAGTGTTGACTCACCGGGGTTTCTTCTATCCTGTTGAGCACTATAGCTGCAACTTCTGGAACTTCTTCTGGAACACTCCGGAGAGAGGCGGTGCGCGACTATATCTCACACGATGTGAGGCGGGTCTCCTGGAGCTCGACTGCTTCCAGGCTAAAGCGGTTTCTACTAGCGGTGTGGTTTCAACGACGACTGCGGTGGAAAGAGGACGCGCAACGGTCGCGCGTGCCTTATATGTCCTCGGCCCCGATGATTACGTGACATTCTAGAATCATCTTCTTGCCCCTCCCACCCCACCACCCCGATGTGTCGATGGAGGATCGAGGAGGGTATGAATGATATCGTTTTTCGGAAAGGAACAAGCGACTTGACACTCCTACCGTCAAATATAATAATACGAATGGTTTTCCGCGCAACCATATTGCTTACATTACAAAAAATTTGCATATATATATACAAAAATTAATAAGTAAATTAAGTGTATTTAATGTTTTCCTGTTTAGGGCTTCGATTAAGGCACTTTGTGCTTGCGCATATACTTATTTTCAAACAATAATAAATCAAAGTAATAAACATACAGCTGTAAACTTTATGTTGTATTGTAGCTAAGCTCAAAATCTGTCGATCCAATGAAAAAAAAGGTTAACGATGGTTGTTTTTGTAGTAATTTACAGTAATTTGCCGATAAGCATAATTTCTTGATATTTATTCGAACTTAAATATTTTTTTAAAGTTACGAGTACGTGTATTCATAATATTGTGACTCATACCAATAAGTAAAATATAAATATGCATATAATACTTGCTTTTTTAACAAATAAATGTACCGTATTTTGACAAGGTAGAACAATCTATCATAAATATAATATTTTTGTATTATCTGCAAAACCAACATCATTTTGTAACATTATATATTGTTGGGAATGAGGCTAAAACATAAAAGAAAATACGAACCAATTAGGGTAGATAGAGAAACCCCCACTCCTTTGTGCAATATATAGTTCACTGAAGAAACCGTGCGCAGGAGATTCTGCCTAAATCATTCTACGCGTATAACACACTTCCGAGTCGCGTCTACGTGCTGTTTTTGAGAGTCGTTAGTAAACGTCTCGCACGCAGACTCGTTGACTTTCAGCCTTCTGAACAAGCTGGATTCCGCAAAGGCTTTAGTACCACAGACCACATACATACCCTGTGTCAGATTGTACAGAAGACCGAAGAGTACAATCTGCCAAATGGACTTGCGTATGTGTTTTTGAGATACATAATTCATAATGAAACATAATTCATAAAAACATGCGATAGGAGATGATGATTGAATGGTAAAAATATATCTATTCTATAGTCATTAACCAGAGGGAAAGCAAAATAATACCACCGAACTAAACGCGACCTATACATGTTATTAATTAAAAAGTCAAAAATGTATGCAAAAACTCAATTGCAGCCAGTGCAAACCTATCCAACAAATATCGGTTCCATCAGATTCGAACCTAATACACGCATAATTTAAAACTAGACTTGGTCGTTGTGTTTTGGTCGCAACAACTTCAAAGACGTTTGTAAATAAGCATCGTCAATATCAAAGCGTATTTATGAATATTGAACAAGGAAAGTGAATATTCAGAGCGCGAATACGTGTCCGCAAAGCCGAGTACCGACGTAGCATTCATTTTGATTAGCTAATATTGAAATATATAACTCTCCACAGGAGTTGGTCAAGTATGTGTCAAATTTAGTTTCGGGAATATTTTGTATATCTACAGCGATCTACATTTTTCAACACGAGCCGTTGTAAAAATAAGGATACTGTAACCCACTCACGAGGGCGGAGGCGACGACAGCTCAGGAGTGACCCAAAGTGTTGGCTGCTTAAGACCCCGAAAATGGCAATGCCCATTTTCGCCATGGAACGCCCAACAATTTGCATTTGTTAAATAATATATCTTTATTTATGGTTATTAATCGCGGTACTCATTTATCCTAAAAAGATGGGAGTATTTGTGCACAAAAAAGGTGCTGAAACGATAAAAATAAAATCAGGTAAATGCGTAATTCATTAAATCAAATAAAAAATGTTGCCAATCACAAATATAACTAAAAATCGATTCCCTTTTTTCAATCGATTATTTATGGTGTCATTATTAGAATGCTAATATAACTTTTCGATAATTATTACGATGTTATGATATATATATATATATATATATATATATATATATATATATATATATATATATTATAAGATAGGGTGACGAACGAGCACACAGTCCAACTGATGTTAAGTGGTTACTGTGGCCCATAGACATCTACGTCTTTCCTCGATTACGAATCAAAATGCGGATGCGTTGCCACCCGTGAGGACTAGAAAGGAATGCCTCGTTTCCAGTAAAAAGGGTTTCCGGTTCTCTACACTCACCATACGAAATACAGCAGCATTAAGCTACTATTTGACGCTGGTATTCTGTGAGAGCGTGGTCCTTCCCCAGTCGAGCCGACCCGTTCATGCTACAACTATACTACAAATATAACTGCAGCATGGCTCTACCACGTACTCGTAGGTGTAAGGTGTAAAGCAACCGTTGACAACGGATATTTATCCAAAGCAGCCGATACCCAACCGTAGTCTGCCAGTTATTTATCCGACTACAGACGAAAAAGGATGGTTATGTTTTTACTGTGTGTGCGGGTGGCTAAGCTGAATCAGCTTAGCCACCCGCATTTTGCAATTACAATTTAAATGGTAACTCTTGGGATTTACTCTTAGAATCAATATATAACCATTTTAAAACATTTAGTGTAGCCTACATTATAGATTTCGCTACATTATTGTAAGATTATGTATACTATCGTATAGACTATAGAATCAATATCATATAGAAAATATTTACGGTGTGTCTGAACATACTGCACATTATTATCTAGGCTTATCAAAAATGAAAAAAATGAAAAATGAAAAATGATTTATCAAAGTGGTTGAGTGGGTGAGTGGTTGATTTATTAAAGTCGGTTAAACATAGTGGTTGTTTTGCACTTGCTGTATATTTGATGAAAGTAAGAACAGGAGATAGTGACGAATGCATATCGGCATTATTGCAAGTGCCATGAAACAAATTTGAGCGGCTCGTGAATATGGCCCGCGAAATGTCCTATGCATTTTAACCATCGCTTTCACTCTTTGTGCCAAATTTTATTCAGGAAATATGATATTATATTAGAGACAAATAGTTCCTTAGCTTTCCTAGATGTTTTAGTCATTACAAAGTCCTAACAACATCATAAGTCACACTGTGTATAGAAAAAGTACCCATATAAACTTATATTTAAACGGTGAATCTCACCATCATCCTACACAGTTAGTTACCGTGAGCAAATCTTTGTTACAGAGAGCATGAGGGATCTGTGACAGCAAGCACCTGGCCGCGGAGCTTCAGCACATCAAGCAGGTTCTGCACAATATCGAGCTTCGGTTCCCGCGTCTACGTCACAGTGACCGAGTGAAGCCGACCGCAGTCGAGCTACCGTATGTCAATGGTGCCACAGACAAAATTGGCTACATCTTGAAGCGAGCTTTTATTAGAACATTCTACAAGCTGGCGAAGAATATTACTCAGTTCTCAAAATACATCAAGTGTCATATACCTCTACAAGATGCACGAGTGTACAAGCTTAATTGTGAATGATGTCTCTCATGGGCAAAGATAAATATCAATTATAACTCGCCTAAAAGAATATATAGCTGACGTTAAGCATCAAATTTCCGGGAAGTCTGCAGTTTGTGATCATATCTTAGATGGCCCTAATAAATTAATAATAATAAATAGACATAAAATTTGGTTGACCACAAATCCTCCCCAAAGAACCATCATTCCTCCCAAGGATGTTATGTGAGGCTATTGAAATTAAAAAACATGCTAATTTCAATAGAAAAGGAGGCTGGGTACTACCATCTGCTTAGGGCACTATAATCAATAAAATCCGAAATAAACCCAAGTGTATGTTGGGAGGTTCGAGGAATAATTTTACGTCTAGCGGTCTTGAATGTAGGTTTATTACTATTGAATCTCTCTTATGCTATCGTGTATATACCTACATGTGCACATACACTACACATACACTACACGCCCATCGGCAAAAAGAAAATAAAAATAGAATTTCAAAAAAGTAATTTACATTATTTAAAAATATTGAAATTCTTATACCTAGGTTCTATATAATATTTATAACATAATAAAATGATAGTAAAATATCGTAAACACTGTAATTTGAAAAGAATAACTTTCTATATCTTTATTTAAATTTATTAAACTATCATCAAATTTAAGCCTAATCTAAGTTTTTGTTTTAAATTGCTTTTAGTTCGCCTTTTACTTAGTCCCTAGAACTTATTTTTTCAGGAATATATTAGAATTACAGACACGACTTTTCTACAGATTTATTATATGCATAGATTATATTATCCTCCAGTTATCTACCAGAATCCTTGAAAGAAGTAATCAACCGCGTCATTCAACGCAATAGATACTTCACACATCCTGGCCATTTTGCTACTTGCAATGATTACAGATGATGAAAAGCGCAATTGTGATTTGCTAGCCAGGCTTTTATTAAAAGCACAAAGTATATAGCAATCCCCTGCACGAATGCTATTCGAGATGCTTGATATTAATTACAGCGCAACGACCTTAATTACTTACTTACTTATATTCACGCACAATCCCTAACGGGGTAGCCAGAGAGAACAGATCGCCAAGTGTCACGACCATTACATACCTCTTTCGCTTTTTCAGGTTCATTATCTTCTTCATACATGCACGTCTAGATATCCGAGTACTCTTGACCTTCCCCTCCTCGAGTAATTTGCTCACATGGTCTTCGAAAGTTAGTCTCGGTCTACCTTGACACCTTTTATAATTTACTTTCGCGCTATATATTTTTTTCACCATTCGGTCTTCACTCATTCGCTCAACGTGTCCAAACCATCGGAGTACGCCCCTTTAAATTTTTGTGATAAGGTCATTTTTCAATCCTGCCATATTCCGAATCTTTTCGTTTCGCTTTCGGTCGGCTATGGTAACGCCACGCATTTTACAAAGAGATCGCATCTCCACCGCATTCAACTTGTTTTTATGCTTTTTCTGGCATATCCAGGTTTTGCTGCCATATAACAAAGTCGGTACCAACACTGCGTTATGTATTGCAAGGCTTGCACCCTTCACTACGCCTAGCCTTTTAACTAACGCATTCAGGGCACCATTGACTTTGTTACCGGCAGCGACACGCCTGTCCACATCTAAATCACATCTTCCATTCCGGCTGAAAGCACTCCCCAAGTATACAATTTCAATTACCTGTTATAGATATTGTTACGAGCTTAGGGTTCGTGACAATAAAAATTGCCGATAAAATTACCTAAATTAACACTTTAATTTACTTTATACAAATTAAAGTAAAAAAAAACACTAATAATTAAACACACTAATTCACTTAATTTCACTCCGAAGCTTCGCTTGTGTCGCCGAGTTAAACTCTGTCCCGATCGCATCTTGCGCCATCTATTTATTCAAATCAGCAAAACATCCGGAATGTTCAAGTAACCACGCGTAAGATATTGAGAGCTCGAGTATAGATTTTCTAGAAACTTAGTTCCTCGGGTGGCGCTGTTGGTCGAGAGATCGGCGATGTCATTCTCTGCAAAGCCCCCCTCGCTCTCGCTCCTGACACTAGATGGCGCTGATTTGACTTATTCACATAACACTGCCCCCTCCTAAGACATGCTCGTCCCGAGCATTATCGGTCCCATAATAACGCGCCAAGCGATCCACATGGACGATCTTAGGAGTCCCTCTTGCGCCTTTCTGTATCCGGTAGGTCACATCGTTGATCCTGGTTACAATCCGGTACGGGCCGTCCCATTTAGCTTGAAGCTTAGGAGATTTCCCTTTGCTGCGGACTGGATTGTGCAACCACACTAATGAACCTTCGTTGAACCCTTTATTGTTCATTTTGCGGTCATACCGGGTTTTCATTTTCTCAGACATTTGCTGGCCCGATTGTCTGACGTGCTCATAAATGTCATTCATTTTGTTCCGCAAGTCATATGCATAATCGGTTATACTGCGTGGGGCATCAGGTGGTATCCCAGTGATCAGGTCTGCAGGCAGCCGTAATTCTCTTCCAAAGTTTGCGAAAGCTGGTGTCACTGCCGTACTTTCGTGAACAGAACTTCGATATGACAACAAAAACGGTTGTATGTGCTTGTCCCAATCTCGTTGCCGATTGTCCACAACTTTTGCTAGGTACCTCTCCAATGTCTGATTAAATCGTTCCACCATTCCATCAGATTGCGGGTGATAAGAAGTCGTTCTTGTTTTATGAGTACCCATAACTCGGCAAGTTTCCTGGAATATTTGAGACTCAAAATTCCTTCCTTGATCGCTGTGAATCTCTAAAGGTACTCCAAAACGACAGAAGACTTCATGAACTAGTTTATCTGCAACTGTTGAAGCTTCTTGATTTGGAATGGCGAAAACTTCTGGCCACTTAGTGAAGTAATCCATTACAACCATGAAATACTTGTTACCGCTTTCACTCTCCGGAAACGGCCCCGCCACGTCAATGGCTATTCTCTCCCATGGTGCACCAACATTGTACAACTTCAATGCACCTCTACTACGAGTCTGAGGTCCCTTTACAGCCGCACAACTTGTACATTTGCGACACCAGTCCTCGACATCGTTTCGACAGTGGACCCAGCAAAACATCCGGAATGTTCAAGTAACCACGCGTAAGATATCGAGAGCTCGAGTATAGATTTTCTAGAAACTTAGTTCCTCGGGTGGCGCTGTTGGTCGAGAGATCGGCGATGTCATTCTCTGCAAAGCCCCCCTCGCTCTCGCTCCTGACACTAGATGGCGCTGATTTGACTTATTCACATAACACTGCCCCCTCCTAAGACATGCTCATCCCGAGCATTATCGGTCCCATAATAACGCGCCAAGCGATCCACATGGACGATCTTAGGAGTCCCTCTTGCGCCTTTCTGTATCCGGTAGGTCACATCGTTGATCCTGGTTACAATCCGGTACGGGCCGTCCCATTTAGCTTGAAGCTTAGGAGATTTCCCTTTGCTGCGGACTGGATTGTGCAACCACACTAATGAACCTTCGTTGAACCCTTTATTGTTCATTTTGCGGTCATACCGGGTTTTCATTTTCTCAGACATTTGCTGGCCCGATTGTCTGACGTGCTCATAAATGTCATTCATTTTGTTCCGCAAGTCATATGCATAATCGGTTATACTGCGTGGGGCATCAGGTGGTATCCCAGTGATCAGGTCTGCAGGCAGCCGTAATTCTCTTCCAAAGTTTGCGAAAGCTGGTGTCACTGCCGTACTTTCGTGAACAGAACTTCGATATGACAACAAAAACGGTTGTATGTGCTTATCCCACTTCTGACACCAATTGTTACGAGCTTAGGGTTCGTGACAATAAAAATTGCCGATAAAATTACCTAAATTAACACTTTAATTTACTTTATACAAATTAAAGTAAAAAAAAAACACTAATAATTAAACACACTAATTCACTTAATTTCACTCCGAAGCTTCGCTTGTGTCGCCGAGTTAAACTCTGTCCCGATCGCATCTTGCGCCATCTATTTATTCAAATCAGCAAAACATCCGGAATGTTCAAGTAACCACGCGTAAGATATCGAGAGCTCGAGTATAGATTTTCTAGAAACTTAGTTCCTCGGGTGGCGCTGTTGGTCGAGAGATCGGCGATGTCATTCTCTGCAAAGCCCCCCTCGCTCTCGCTCCTGACACTAGATGGCGCTGATTTGACTTATTCACATAACAATATTCCTGATTTACCCATATTTCACATTTCGTTCTCTCTTCGTCCTTTTCAAATACCAGAACCTTAGTTTTATTAGCATTCAAACGGAGACCTTTAATTTCACATTTCTCTTTCATACACGTGACTAATGCCTGCAGTTCTGCTTCTTATGGTGCAACAAGCACTGCATCATCAGCATACAGTAGATAATTTAATTTATTGTCACCCAATTTAACACCCTGTCGAGATACAGTCTGAACAGCCAGGAAGACGTGACACAACCCTGTTTTACGCCCGCTTGGACGCTTAACATGGGTGACAGGTCATGCCCTACCCGCACACAGGCTTTAGTCATAGTAAAGTGACTGCACAGCCCTTAACAATCGACCATCCACACCATATTCCGGCAACAGTTCCCACATTTTCTTTTGTTGTTGTTGTTGTTGTAGTTAAATCTATCGATTGACCTCTCGGTCGAAGTTGGACTTACCTTTGTCTATTGTTGGTCTATTTGTTCTACACAAATATTCTTGTCCGCAAATTTAGCTTAGTACTCCCTACAAATGCCGACATCGATGTGACATGGACGTTACACATGATCGTTGTTTTTTCCATGTTCATCTTAAGACCAACCCATTGGGAGACACTATTGAGGTCGTTAAACAGTGCTTAAGTCTTCCATAAATTCTGTCACAAGAACTATTTTGTCGGAAAATTGAAGGTGAGTGATGTACTCACCATTGATATTATTATCGTATCCTTTCCACTCCAGGAGCTCGAAAACATCTTCAAGTGCAGCGGGTAAGAGTTTCGAGGATATTACATCACTGTCTGATACCTCTCTGCAGTTGGATTGGTTTCGTACTTTGGTTTTGTAGATGAATCTCTGTGCAAACACAACGTACTTTGTACTGAAAATCGATATTTTTACGTGATAGAGCCATTCTGCAGTCAAATTTGTAGTATAGTGGTAGCGTGAATGGGTCGGCTCGACCTGGGAGAGACCATGCTATACCAGTGTAAAATAGTAGCTTAATGCTGCTCTGTTTCGTATGGTGAGTGTAGAGAACCGGAGACCATTTTTACTGGAAACGAGACATTCCATCTTAATCCTCACGCGTGACAACACATTTGCATTATAATTCGTAATTGAGAATAGATGTAGATGTCTATGGGCCACAACGAGCACTTACCATCAGGTGGACTGTGTAGTCGTTTGTCACCCTATCCTCTAAAAAAATTGTTACTATTTTTACAACCTTTCTAATTGTATAACATACTTCGAAAATATAGTCTAGCTGGGTTTCATGATGGGTTTTTCAGGACAGAATTTTTTTTCCGAACCGGTGGTAAAAGAAAAAATTACTTCTTTTTAAGGGGTTAAATGTAATTTAAATTGAATAAAGAGAAATTAATTATATTCTAATATCAACTAGTACGTTTTTGTATCAGATATACCAAAATAAAATACGTAAGTACTTATTGCAAGTGATATTAAATAGGCTGTAATTTACTACGCTAAAACCGTTATCATTAGATTCATTAAAAGAAATTACTAAGACTAAAACTGCGCCTGTGTTTGCCGCAGATCCGATCAAAAATAGCACTAGTAAGCTCCTGTGTTGGTGTTTGTTTAACATGTGATTGTAAAGAAAAGCTAGCGAAAAAAGATAAAGTTCACTTTCTTCTGACTTGTCTGAATGATGAAAGCTGAAAGCTTTTAGCTTGTGGCTAACATAAAGTTAATGATGGTTATTTTCATTGTTTTGTGTAGATTATATAGGCAGTGACTTTTTTTAATTTTGACAGTTTTTATTTGTTTAAATTTAATGATGAATCTATTGAATACCTAATTTATAATTAAAATTAAAATTGATTATCTACTGGTACGACATAAATTTACTATAAAATTATAATTTTTTAAGGGGTAGGGCCACACTGCATCTATATAATGGTTGTAACACGAATGGGTCGGTTTGACTGTAGAAGGACCGCGCTCTCATTAAAATACTAGCGTAAAATTGCAGCTCAATGATGCTGTGTTTTGTATGGTGAGTGTAAAGAACCGGTACCCCTTTCAACTGGATACGAAGCATTTCATCTTAATTTTTAGAAGTGATCTTCATTTGGTTATTTAGTCGAAAATGTAAGCCACAGCATTCATTACCATCAGGCAGGTTCTGAGTCGCTTGTCACTCTTACTCTATAAAAAATAGGAACTTACACTTTGGAACCATATCTACACGATAAAATAATAATTTCTTGAGAAAAATAAGTACAACTATAGACTGAAAAAAAAAACTGACCTGACCTGAAAACTGACGCAACGAAGATCATGCAGTTCAAATAGCTCTCAGCCTGCCAGAAACAAAGAGAAGCAGAGGACGCCCGCCAATGACATGGTGGTCTAATATCGCAAAAGACCTAAGGAAAGCCCAGTTGCCGGATGTGACAACCCAAGACCGTTTGTCTTGGCGCAGACAACTGAGGAGACCCGACCCCAAATAACGGGATCAGGGATGGAAGAAGAAGAAGATTTAGCAAGGCCCATCCTTGAGAATGATATAGAACGACGAGTAAACGCCGGAAATAGAGTAAATGGGACCCTACACTCTATGGTGAAAAGCCAGAATGTGTCAAAAAGGCACATATGACAATTCAAAATGCTGTGTTGGTCCCTAATTTAGCGTATGGTAGTGAAAGTTGGGTGTGGCAGAAAAAACATGGGAGTAGAATAAATACAGTAACAATGCGGTCGTTAAGGAGTATGTTAAGGCTGAATCCAGGGCGAAAATTTGTGTGTAATAGAAGAGTGTGGTTTGCAAGATAACTTTGTTACAAGAATTGTGATTAAGAAAGGAATGCTTCGGTGGTTTGGTCATATGGAAAAAATGAATGAGGAAAGAGTGACAAGCAAATTTATGTTGAAGAAGTTAACGGCAGAGTCAGAAAGGGACGTCCTAGGTGAAATTTTATTGACCAAATTGGCGTTATATTTGAAATTGGCTAGATTAGGAGTAACCTGAACCGTTGAGCATGTATCCGTAGATATATAGATGTAGAGGAGGCGAGAGAAGTATATCAGGTTCGTGCCAAACGGAAGTCTGTAGTCTCTGCCTACCCCCCTGGGTAACTGGCGTGAGTGTTTATCTTATGTTATGTTATGTGAATTACAAATTGTCAGGATTAAAGTAAGCAAATACTGAAATATTAATTAAGAAAACTAGTAAAAACTAGCTATTTGCTATGGTTTCGCATATTGCGATAGAAGAGTGTGGTATATGTATTTATGACTTTAACCCAAAATAACAATATTTTTCTACTATTTTTATATAAATATACATGTATTATGAACGAAAGGCTCATAACACATTGATGAAAATTGCTGCAAAATTCAGCCAGAAATTTTAAAGATAAAGAGATTGATGCTGATAAGTACTTCGTTATTTTTTTACATAGAAGAGGGGCAAACGAGCGATACGGTTCAACTGATGTTAAGTGACTACCGCCGCCCACGAACATCGGCAACACCAGGTGAATTGCAGGTGTGTTGTCGGCCCTTTAGAAAGGAGTAAGCAACATCTTTAAAATATAGTGTTGCGCGGCTAAGTTGACATCTGGCACTAGCGCCATCTAGTGTCGGGTAACAGAGCGAGGAGAGAGCTTTCCAGAAAATGACATCACTAATCTTTCAACTGACAGCGCCATCTGTTGTCAAAACGAAGAACTAAGCTTCTAGAAGATGAGACTCGAACTTCCGGTGCTTTGTCGATTGATGCGCGTATTTACTTGAATGTTCTGGATGTTTGGGTACTAATGTGTATTTATAGGCGCCGCAAGGTGCGATCGGGGAAGTATTGAATTTGGCGAGACAAGCGAAGCTTCGGAGCGGAATAAAGTGAATCAGTGTGATTAATTATTAGTGTTTTAAGTTTAATTAGTGTAAAGTGAATTAAAGAGTTAATTTTGGTAATTCTATCGGCAAGTTTTATTGTCACGAACCTCAAGCTCGTAACAATAGTAAACGCGATTGTTGATCGTGAGGTTCCGAGTAAGAATCCCTGGTCGAGCAAAATCAGTTACTGGGTTTCTGGTTAAGAAAATAAATCAACTGCGCCTTAAAAAAAGCGAATTAAATTTTACGTGGTAGAGCCATGATGCAGTTATATTAATAGTATAGTTGTAGCACGAATGGGTCGGCTCGACCGGGGAAGGACCACGCTCTCACAGAATACCAGCGTGAAATAGTAGCTCAATGCTGCTGTATTTCGTATGGTGATTGTAGAGAACCGGAGACCCTTTTTGCTGGAAACGAGGCATTACATCTTAGTCCTCACGGGTGACAACGCATCTGCATTTTGATTCGTAATCGAGGATAGATGTAGATATCTATGGGCCACAGCAACCACTTGCCATCAGGTGGACTGTGTGCTCGTTTGTCACCCTATCCTATAAATAAAAAAATAAATAAAAATAAAAATTATAAGCTACTCAATAATTATATTCAATATTTAATATTCGACAATATACTTCATATTGCTACTTTATCATGTACACGAGTATGTATAACGTTGATAAAGAAAAATTATCCAAGCGATATTTTTTACGCCTAACCCTCGTTTGCATGGTGCCCAGCAACAACCTTAATTGATATGATAAATGGCAACACACCATTACTGAATCGCTGATCTTGAAACACTTAAGTGACCAAGAAATTCAGCAAATAGTCCAAGCTGGTAGTAAGGGTGAACTTTTGTTTTTACGTCTCTCATGTCATACCCAGGCTGTGGAGCAAGCTATGAAGTTCACTACAGAAGCAGCCACGGTTGGGAGCCATAAGAGCCAAATTGAAATCCCGTAAGAAAATGCCAAAATTCGAGACAAACAAAGATTTTAAGGATAATTGACGATTTGTTTTTTAAAACACAATATGATTAAATTTTGTTTCACTTTTTTATTTAATTACATAGTATTCTAATTATATTATTGAGTTCATTTATAATCTCTCTACTCGTAGTTAACCCTTTTTTATTATTTAGCTTAGCGCAAACATACTAAACTTTTTCGAGAAAACATTAAACTTTAAGGCCCCTGCCGACGCAGAAGATGTTATTCAATTGAGATGAAAAATAAGGTAAAATGAATTTAAACATAAGGCACTTATCCCGCGCTATTAGAATTTAAAATATGAAAAAAAAATCGTACAACCGCGCTCCACCCTCCTGTATAAGAAACATTTCAGTACATTTTGTTAGTATTACTTTAATTATATCTGTTTGCTTAGGTTCCTAGGTAACTATATCTGAAATACTGACGTGTTTGCAAATTTAAATTAAATCTATTAGCAATCAAAATTAAACTACATTGATACCTCACTGAGTTGACTCAGTCAGATGGAACACGACAACTAATGCTTTAAGATTCCTCATTTTCACGCGAACACTAATATGTAAGTGATTTTTTAAAATTATAGAATAAGAGTGACTAATGAGCACGCAATAAGTGGATGATGTGGATATCTTTCACTTTTTTATAGATTAACATTTATATGAGATAAGTGCTTTGTGGCATTACTTGGGGGAGGCCTATGTTCAGCAGCGGACTTGTGAAGGGCAGTAATGATTATGATGATGATGATGATGATAAGATAAGTATCAAAATTCTAATGCGTTGTCACTCTTGAGAATTAAGATGAAATACCCCGTTTGCAGTAAAACGGTTCTCCGGTTCTCTAAACCTACCATAAGAAACACAGGAGCATGAAGATGCAATTTTACGCAGTTATACTGTGAGAGCGTAGTCCTACCCCAGTCGAGCCAAATCATTCGAGAAACATATAGCTGCGGCGTGGTTTTAAAACGTAAAAGATTTACTCAACTAGTTTTAGAGCTCAGTCTCTATAGTTTGCAGTATGTGATCACGTAAAGGATCGCCCACGTCACTACACTAGATTTCATAGACCACAAATCCTCGCTAAAGAACACCAATTACTTCCAAGGATGATTTGCGAGGCTATTGAAATCTAAAAACATCCTTTTTAGATTCATCTGCTTGGGATAAATTATATTAAAAAAATTAAATCCAAGCATATAACTGCACGACACTACAATGTAACCGTGGTTTACTATGTATAACATTGGTACGTCCAACACTTCAGTCCTCCGTGACCATGGATTGCACTTTACAACTAAATTCCTCAAAACATCCGGAATATAAAATAAGTTAATATACGCGAACCTAATAAGAAATAAAAATATTCGGTTCACAACCCGTCTGCTAAGCGTGACAACATAGGCAATTATTCAAGTATCCCCACTAAGAGAATCATTAGGGAGGCTTATGTTCAGCAGCAAACTTTTGTTAGGGGAATTTATCGCAGACAAACAACGTGACACGTAATTTTATATATAAAAATATATTTAACATTGATTAATATTGAATTTTTTATTATTGTGCTCAGGGGATTATTTTCATGCTATTAAGAAACCGTTTCAAAATCTGTCTATCTGTCTGTCCGTCTGTATATACAGGCTAATCTTCGGAATGGCTTAACTGATTGTGATGAAAGAGAGCAATCCTAGGACCGATCTAGGCTATATTTTTTGATAATTTATCTGATAAACTTAAAACTATTTCTTTTAAAAAGAAAAATTTATAAACTTAAAGGTATGTGATTATTTTAAATTCATATAAATAACGCCACAGATCCTATCTGGGGCAGGTTACTAGTACTAAATAAATACAAACAAAATGCTATGGCCGTAATGATCAGAGTCGTATCTACATTGAACACAGAGCAGAAAGCCATCAATATCACATTTCATAACTTAACGACCCTTTTTAAGGCCCATAAATACTGTATGTCCCGACGTCACTTAAATGCAAGTCACTTCGGAATGGCTGAATTTTATTTTATCTTAGTTTACATATAATAGACGCTAGATGTCCTAAACACGATTAGTTTAATATAAAACGGTAAGTTATGATATCGTGACTTGTTATATACGGATCCATTCGGATGGATTAAAATAATTTAATTCAATATAGTTAATTTTGTTTATTTTTACCCCGCTCATCCACCATGATAATACAATTTTAATCAATAAATAACAAAAAGCAAGGCAAGATCTAGCATTAGGAAATAAATGAAATTTGGAATATAATAATATTTACATGATAAGCATGCATGCAAAGCATGCACGCGTTTGTGTGTGTGTGTGTGTGTGTGTGTGTGTGTGTGTGCGCGCGTGCGTGCGCATGTGTGTATTTGTGTGTGTGTGTGTGTGTGTGTGTGTGTGTGTGTGTGTGTGTGTGTGTGTGTGTTTCTGTGGTTGTGTGGTAGTGCTTTGACAATTGGCGTGGCTGTTCGAAGTATAAAAGTTATGCAATAAATTGTTCAGTTTCCTCGTAGTTTAGTGTTAATAAAAATTGTGTCACTACACGTTTAACTTTAGTCCACGTCAAGGGGTAAATATTCAATCTGCTGTTGAATTTGTTGTAAATAGATATAGATTGGAATACGTATTGCTTTTGCTTAAACTTTGTTTTATTTTGTGGTATATTGCAAATTTTGGTACTCCTACGTTTTTGTGTCCGACGAGGTATAAAAGGTAAATGTCGATGCTTGTGAAAATGCAATTCAGTATATACATCTGGCTGCGCTAGAGCTTTGTAGGTGGTGATAAGAGTTGTTTCATTTGCAACACACCTGAGTTTTTTAAATACCCATGTTAGTTTCCTTATCCCGTCAGCAATGTTTTCAATGTGTTGACTCCAGGTAAGGTGCTGATCAATAGTAACACCGAGATATTTGATGGTACTAGTCCTACAGATTTTATCACATGAGCAATTATTATTGCTATATAAATACGGCTTATGACATGTATGAACTGTTAGGTTAAATTTTGAATTTGGTTGTGTATTTTTCCGTATAGTAAAAGGTATGAATTTAGTTTTGTTAATGTTAAGGGCGTCAGTCTAAGCGAGATTAGAATGGCTCTCCAGCACCTTAAAAACGGCAGGGCCCCAGGCGAGGATGGAATTACAGCGGAGCTTCTGAAAGCGGGTGGAACACCGGTACTTGAAGTCCTTCAGAAGCTCTTCAATTCCGTCCTCCATGGTGGCACTACTCCAGAGGCGTGGAGCAGAAGTGCGGTGGTCTTGTTCTTTAAGAAAGGCAACAACGCTCTCTTGAAGAACTACAGACCGATTTCCCTTCTGAGCCGCGTCTACGTGCTGTTTTCGAGAGTCATTACGAATCGCCTCGCACGCAGACTCGACGACTTCCAACCTCCCGAACAAGCCGGTTTCCGAAAAGGCTTCAGTACCATAGACCACATACATACCCTGCGGCAGATTGTACAGAAGACTGAAGAGTACAATTTGCCACTTTGCCAGGCGTATGTGGACTATGAGAAAGCCCTTGATTCCGTCGAAATTTGGGCGGTGCTGCAGTCCCTTCAGCGGTGCCAAGTTGACTGTCAGTATATCGAAGTACAGAAGTGTTTGTACAGTAGGGCTACGATGACTATCCGAGTACAGAACCGAAGCTCGAAACCTATCCAACTGCAGAGAGGTGTAAGACAGGGTGACGGTATATCCCCGAAACTCTTCACTGCCGCTTTGGAAGACGTTTTCAAGCTACTAGACTGGAAAGGATACGGTACTAACATCAATGGCGAGTACATCACTCACCTTCGATTTGCCCACGATATAGTCCTTATGGCAGAATCGCTGGAGGACTTAAGCACTATGCTCAATGACCTCAATAGTGCCTCCCAACGGATAGGTCTTAAGATGAACATGGACAAAACAAAGATCATGTTTAATGTCCATGTCACACCTATGCCGGTAGTTTTTGGGAGCACTATGCTCGAAGTTGTTGACGAGTACGTTTATCTGGGACAAATAGTCCGACTAGGTAAGTCCAACTTCGACCGAGAGGTCAATCGACGGATTCAACTCGGCTGGGCAGCGTTCGGGAAATTACGACATATCTTCTCGTCAGGTATACCTCAATCTCTAAAAACTAGATTGTGCAACCAGTGCGTGTTGCCAGTGATGACTTAAGGATCTGAGACGTGGTCCTTCACTGCTGGCCGTACGAGGACGCTCAAGGTCGCTCAGCGAGCTATGGAGAGGGCTATGCTCGGAGTTTCTCTGCGTAATAGACTCAGAAATGAGGATATCCGCAGTAAAACCAGAGTGACCGACATAGCCCAACGGATTAGTAGGCTGAAGTGGCAATGGGCCGGCCATACAGCTCGGAGAACCGATAACCGATGGGGAAGAAAGGTTCTCGAGTGGCAGCCTCGTACCGGTAGGCGTAGTGTAGGGCGACCCCTCACTAGATGGAGTGACGACCTGGTAAGATATGCAGGAAGTCGATGGATGCAGGTGGCTCAGGACCGTGCTTTGTGGCATTACTTGGGGGAGGCCTATGTTCAGCAGTGGACTTGTGAAGGGCTGTAATGGAGAATGGAATGTTAAGGGTCAAAAGGTTCGATCTTAGCCAGTTAGATATATGGTGTATTCCGGAGTCAGCAATAATCCTTATATTTTCCCATGATTATGCGTTAAAAATGAGAGCAGTGTCATCCGCGTAGGTGTATATTTGACAATTTTGAAGGTTTAAATTGTATAGATCGTTGACATAGATTAAAAATAGAGTAGGTCCAAAGATGCTACCTTGAGGGACACCATAAGAGATATATGATGGACGGCTAAGATATTAACCAAGCTTAAGCTGTTGCTGACGTTCAGTAAGATAGCCTGTTAGAAAGGCGTGAGGCAGAACTCTTATACCATATTTATATAGTTTGTCTAACAGGATAGGAATAAAAGCGGTGTCGAACGCCTTGGTCAAATCCAAAAAGACTCCAAGACATTTGTAACCAGAGTCCAGTTGCTTACTTATTTCCTCAGTTAAAGCTAACGCAGCGTCTTGAGTAGAAATTCCATTTCTAAAACCAAATTGGTTTTTAGAGAGCAGGTCGTTATCTATGAGATATTTTTTTCAATCTATTGTTTATTAGTTTCTCTAGTATTTTTGATAGAACCGTTAGCACAGAAATTGGTCTGTAGTTGTCCACATCATCTTTACTTCCACTTTTATGTATAGGGGTTACTAATGCCCTTTTAAATGTTATAGGAAATCGGCCACTTTTAAAGCAAAATTTATATATTATATCTCATCTCTCGTAGACTAAGTTCTAGTACCCGGTTGACCGAGCTTTGCTCGGTATTTTTCGCTCGATTTTTTTAATTCGTGTGTTTTGGAAATTATATTTAGATACAAATTACATACTGATGAATTATAAATAATATTTTTTGATCTTAGCGACATAACAGAAAAAACTGAACTGGTTATTTGAATAAAAAATCATGAGTGCAATTATTTTTATTTAAATTTTCGTGTTTTTAAAAAATACTAAAAAAAGGGCTCGAAAAAAATATATTTTCTCAAAAAAGAAAGAAACTTGAAAAAAAAAATAAAAAAGTCGGTCGGTCGGTCTGGGCTCGAACCGGGGTTTTACGATTTTGTGACCGCCCATTATACCAATAAGCTATTTATAATCATTACCAAACTGTCAAAATTTACCTTCTTATTCTAACTATATTGTAGCAGTTTTTAATTGCCTAAAAACACGGACAAAAAGACATTTTCTAAAAATAAATCTTAGCTAGATCGATTTATTATCCCCGAAACTCCCTGGACACTAAATTTTATGAAAATCGTTGGAGCCGTTTCCGAGATCCCGATTATATATATATATACATATATACAAGAATTGCTCGTTTAATAGTATAGGATAGATGTATATGTTTTTCTCTTTTAGTATCACTCAGCTCCTTCCACTGATGTTGAGCAAATATGGCTCTCTTTCACGATAAAGACACAGAAAATTATGATTGGCACAGCTTATCGTCCACCTTGACTCGGTGTAAATATTTTTCTAGATACCCTCATTTCATCTATTGTTTTATTCACAAGAGCTGATAAAACGCTTCTTGTAGGTGATTTCAATATAAATTTGCTAAAAAAAGATGACCCCAAAACTAAACTTCTTCTTAGTTTTCTAAATTATACTTGTCTATCTCAAGTTATATCTGAGCATACACATTATACAGATCACAGTGAAACACTCATTGATTTAGTATGCTCTGACATTAGTGTTTCTAACATAACAGTTTCACATATACCACAATTAGGGCAACACGCAAGATATCCGTTCAATTTCTAATAGAAAAAAGAGAAGTTTATTACACGTAAGGCTTACATTCGTCCTCGTAAGCAGATTTTAGTAGACTATTTTAATGCAGATTTAAAAATTATCGATTGGGATATTATTTTATAATATATCAACAATGTTAATGCTATGGTAGCAAAATTTAATTCACATAAAATAACGCTTTTTGACCTTCATGCCCCAAATAAATTAGTGCGATTAAAATTCATGCAGTGTAGTAACAAAGCAGTATGGTTGACGTTTTTGCTTTTTACTTATTATATATGTTATTACTTTCTCAGACATGATATTTCATTTTCGTTGATACATATTGTACACGCACGATTGTTGTGTCATTTGAAGCTTGCGGGATGCGATTCTCGAGCGGGGTGAGGAAACAGTTAGCGTAGCGTGAGAGGTGGAGGATTGCTGTAAAGTAACAACTAAAGTAGCGGCAGGAGGTCTTTGGACGCTGAGGCCGCGCCAGTTAAACGTCGGGCGTTACATAATCTCCAGGGTCGATTTATGGGTCGCGAGTTTGATATAATTTTGCATTGAAAGGACGGCCTCTATTATGTTGTATTTGTCATTAATATACGTATAAGAAACCTAAACTAGATAAATATTATAATTCCTATAAATATCTAAAAAACCTTGTGACTAATGCTATTCATTTTGAAAAGAGAGCATATTTTGAAACGTATATTAATAAAAACTTAAGTAACCCTAAAGCCCTATGGAAAAGTATAAAAGGTAATATTATTACTAAGGAACAGGGTGAGATAAATTTGCCACATCATTGTAATGATCCTGATATAATAAATAAACATTTTTAGAATATTCCTGGTGATGATGATATAGACTTTTCAAAACTTATTTTCTGTGTTTAACAAATATGGCCAGGGACTTTCCATTTAAATATAACTAATGAAGACCAAATAGCTAAAATAATTCAGAGTTTGAAATCTAACGCCCAAGGTATAGATCAGATAACACTTGATATGTTAAAACTATATGTTTAAACATTGAAAGTTTTCACAGCTATTATGAATAAATCTATTACCACCTCTACCTTCTCTGATCAATGAAAAATAGCTGTGGTAAAGCCTATCCCTAAGAAAAAACAGGCAACCTGTTTAAAAGATCTACGCCCCATAAGCATCTTGCCTTTTTTATCTAAGGTATTAGAAAAAGTGGTCTGCGTTCAGTTAACCGAATACTCAGAGGTACACAAAATCTTACCTTTAGCACAGTCAGGTTTTCATAAACACCAGAGCACCACAAAAGCGATTATTGATGTTATTGATAACAAACTAACAGCTCAGGATAAGGGAATGGGGACAATACTTACTCTTTTAGATTTCTCACGAGCTTTTGACTCCATAAATTGTACTTTTCTTCTGTATAAGTTATCTTTCTACGGATTTGATGCTTGCACAGTTCAATGGTTTCATAGTTACTTAAGAGATAGATTGCAATATGTTAGTATAACAAAACATGATGGCACAATTCTTATGTATGAACCATACTTAATTTCTCGCGGTGTTGCTTTTACCGTTTGAAGTTGTTGTATAAAGTTCGGCAATACCTCAGTGAAGATATGCAAATAAGATTGTGTGAGTCATTAATACTGTCTAAGTTAAATTATTTAGATGCAGCAGCGGGTGCAAAATGCGTGTACTCGGTTTTGTTTCACTGTCCCGCCTTGAAGTCATGAAACGCCTTATTTGAACAACGCTAATCTGTTAAAAATGAGTGCCCAGAGAAAATTACACCATGCTACTATACTATTCTCAACAATAACAAAACAACGACCAGTATACCTGATTCAAAAGCTGAAGTGGGCCAGAGATCAAAATAATTATAATACAAGAGCTTCTGTTCCCTTGTAACAATTCGATACCGCACAGCTACGTTTCGAGGTATTTTCAAATTTGCAGCAACCCACTGTTGGAATGATCTACCACCACCTGTTCGTTCTCTAAAATCACTGAATAGTTTTAAAAACAAACTAAAGGTACTTAGCACAACAAGTTCTAAATACGTAAAACAATTACGTTTAGAACGCAAAATAGTAATAATATTTATACCGTTTTACACCATGTTAAAATATTATTGATTATTGTTTATTTCTGTTACATATGTGATGAATGATCGTTTATTATTTATTTATATTTAATCTTACTTTTTATTTTCTTAAAAAAAATCTAGGAGGTCTCGTAACATGGCGTGTCTATTTGAGTACAGAATATAAATTATATATGTACTAAAATCATAAATTTTATTGCTACTTTGCTTTGTCTTCCCCATAGAACCAAATATGTTATATTTAAGCTACACACCATTTATATTGATATTATTACAGTATGTCTGTGTTAACTGTAGTTGTTAGCACTACTCTTTAACCCACTGCCTAATTACTATTAGTCTATAAGTTGTAGTTACGCGTAATTCGAGGTTCACACACCAACTCTTCAGTGAAGTCACAAGGTTCCAACTGAAAACCAGCGCTGCCTCTGCAGCATCATGATGAGTTGGAGATCTATTTGATGTCACATTTTATCTTTAAATTCTTCTTTTTTAACTTTTTTTTGTTAATGATTAATTAATATCATGCATGTTTTGCTTATTAAATAATTTTTAATGCGTAAGCTTTCTTACACCTGCGCTTGCATATGCTTTTTCCATTGTGATTTATATTTAAATATCAAAAATTGTGTATAAAGTGTGATTATCAAATAAATGCTTTTTTCTTTCTTTCTTCTTCTTATCAGTTTTTTGTTTCGTCGAGATTTAAATCACATTTCTAAAAAGTTTTCACTTTAAAAAATATTGCAATAAATGGTTTTTAACTACTTAAATCAAAATAATGGCACATTTATTGGTTAAATCGAGGCAAACCCGCGGCGGGCAGCTATTCAATTAATTTTTTTAAAGAAAACCATGTTCTTATTTTATTTCGATATAAATACGATCATTTGGGCAGAACGATATAATTTTAATGCACCATTAAAAAGAAAATTGCGACTTTCGTGGCATGTGATGTTATTTTTATTTAGACGTGATGCTGTTTGAACATGTTTATTTTAGGAAATATTCACGAATATGCAATAGATGTCTTGAACAGTCATCTATTAAATAATTATTTAACACAAGCAATCCGCACCAACTTCACATAGTTGGTTTCCGGTTTTCGACGACAGCGCCACCTACCCAATACAATTATAAATCTAATCCATGCAGGTGCACTCTCAAACATATACAAAAATATCAAAATCATTTGCAATTGACTTTTATTTTTAAACGTTTATATGTCGTTTAACAGTTTGGGTCAGATATATAGATAACAGAACTATTCTTCTTTCTAGGAATCAGTACAGTTAGGTACCACCCTCTAATATTTATTCAAAGTACTCTTCTTAAAAATCGATTTGTTAAGTATATCCCATGGTACACAGGGCGATTAGATGGCGAGCAAAATCAAGTGTTCACACAAAGTGAAGTTATTATGTTACCCCTTCAAGCAACACATTTGCGCATCTTTTAGTTAATATGGGTAAAAATGGCGAAGATAGTGGCTGAATTTATTAATTCGTTATAAGTTATTATTTAAAGAAGTTAACTGATTTTTTGTAGGATAAGAGTGACTACTGATCACACAGTCCTCCCAATGGTAAGTGATTGCTGTGGCCCATAGACATCTAAATCTATCCTCGATTACGAATAAAAATGCAGATGCTTTGTCACCCTTAAGGATTAATATGGAAGGCTTCCTTTCCAGTAAAAAGGGTTTCCCGTTCTCTACACTCACCATACGAAACAAGGCAGTGTTAAACTGTTATTTTACGCTGGTACTCCGTGAGAGCGTGGTCCTACTCTGGTCGAGTCAACACATTCGTACTACAATTATACTTCTAATAAGGCTGCAACATGGTTCTACCACGTATAACTTTAGATAAAATTATTACTTATTTGTTCATTGTCATTACAGACTTTAACAAACCCGTATCTTCTTTTTCTTTTTGACTTTCTGCATATCTTATAGTTACTACATGTAGAGGGGTACACAGCACTTTGCTTACCGGTACGAGATTGCCACTCTAGAACTTTTCTTCCCCATCGGTTGTCATTACTTTAAATAATACGGCCGGCCCATTCATTGCTCATCTGCTTACTTATTTTTTTCATACACAAAGTTACTAAGTTGCTATTGTTACGGAGATACTTGTACTTGTATATTTCAACGTATTGAGTGATTACACCACAGTAACGCCCCGTTCCAAAAATATCATTATTTATCTGGTTATAAATAAAATAATAAGCAAGGCTAAATTGTCACTATTATTATTAGATCAAAATGCTATCATAGCTTATTAAACAGTAAACTGCAGTCTGGGTAAGACATTTTAGCCCTCCGGGGGGCCAGGTATTTGTAACCTCCTTTGTTAAATGTTGGCTACAGAAGTCCAGAGACTGAAGTAGTCACCTACCACGGTGGACTATAAGTCCGTATTTAATATTAAAAATAAATTTTTTTCAATATATCGTTCATTTAAGTGTTAGGCTTTGGTGTAACGGTGTGAGAAAATATATTACCTAGTTTCGTAAAATACATGGGAATTAAATCTCTGGGAATTTTGCATGAAAGGGTAGCATAGAATAAAACAATTTTATTCAATATATATTATGAGTAATACCTATTGAAAATTATTTTTTACTTTTATCACTGTTTAGGAAAACACCTCTATCTTGGGAAAAACAGGAAAGAAACACAGCGTAATGTTTAAATAAAATGCAATAAGTAAGGTTGATCAAACTACTTACGAAACTTATTTAAAAACAGCTTGTTGCTGCGTAAAAGAAGAAACGATGCGAGACGATTTGTACTACTAGTGATAATCCACTTCACAAGCATAAATTCAAATTCAAATTTATTTTATTGCCATAAATAGGGTAAGTGATAGGTTTTTTACAATAAAAATAAGTTGCTTAAAGACCTATTCAGCCATGAGATACGGCATGCAACTGTTTTTTTTTAAATTACCAAATAATATAGCGGTAGTCGATTCTAAAATGTCAAGTTAAAAATGTAAGTTATATAATACAAAATGTCATAATTTACTATATCAATATCAAAATTAAAATTTAAATACACTCAATCAAAAATAAAGGTCTGATAAAACAGTGATACGCAGTGATACACAGCAATTACGTCTATCACATGTCAACATGCATATTATTATCATTTTGAAATTCTTTAACACTATAATTACATTTTTTTATTAGCCATTCCGTAACTTTTTGGTCATGAGAATCATAGAGCCGTGTTTGAACTGCTTTGGAATTTTATTAAATATTTTTACACACATACTCTAACAACCTTTTTCATAGACAGAAGTTTTTGGTTTATGGTCTAAGACAAGCCGTTTACTATCTCTAGTGCTTCGTGGATATATATCACAAGCTGACTTAAATAACTCTGCATGTTGTTTGACAAATTTATATATTTCCAATATGTACATGCCAGGGACTGTTAATATACCCAGCTTAATAAATAGGGGCTTGCATGTATCAAATGGACCTTTACCGCATATAGCACGTATACATTTTTTTTGTGCGATGAGAACTCTATTTGCTTCAACTAGCTGTTGCCCCACAGAACCAGACCATAATTAATATTAGACGCGACGTAACCATAATAAGTAGACATAGTTACGTTAAGAGTCGTTATCTTAGTTAAACGCCTTAAGACGAAAGCAAACCTATTAATTTTATTACAAACTTTATCAATGTGGCCAGTGAAATTTAAGTTCTCGTTAAGTACTACACCCAAAAATGAGACCAAGGACTACCATCCTTTCAATAGGTATGTTTTTGTACAGCACATTAAGATTATTTGCTGCTCGTCCTTTTATGTTAAAATTTATGAAATTTGTCTTATTCAGATTTACATTTAGATTAATTTAAGATATTGGACTATATTATTAATTGCGTTATTAATGTCATTCTCAAAATTATTTAAATTGTCATTATAATTTGATTTAACAATAATGGAAATATCATCTGCAAACAGTATGCATTGATGTTTAATCAATCTCGGTAAGTCATTTATATATAATAAAAACAATATAGGACCCAGAACGCTACCCTGTGGTACTCCAAACTTATTTATTTTATAATTAGAACGATCGGATGTAGTTGTATTTCTCTCGCTTATTCTATTTATTTCTACGCATTGATGTCTATTTTCTAGATATGTTTTAAGCCAAGAGTGAGAAAGACCTTTAATCCCATACTTTTCCAGTTTATATAACAAGACATTGTAAACTACAAAATCGAATGCCTTAGACATATCGAAGAAAAGTACAGTAGTACGCTGTTTATCATCGAGTCCAAGAATAACGTTATGTATTAGATTAAAGCACGCGAGGGTAGTTTTAGATTTTCCCTTTTGAAACCCATTTTGCTCCAGTGTAATGATTTTGAATTTCGTTAAATAGTTGAGCAGTCTTTTTGCATGGCCTTTTCAAATACCTTTGATAATACCGGTATTAATGTAACTGGGCGATAGTTACCGATTTCAGATTTATTCTGTTTTTTGTGGATAGGTTTCACGATCGAGAATTTAAGAGCCTCAGGAAAGCATCCTGTTTCAAAGGATAAATTAATTAGGTATGTTAATACCTGGGCTAGTTCGTTTTTACAGAATTTTAACACTTTTGTTGAGATTTCATCATACCCACATGAGCTAGAATTGTTTATTGATTGTATAATACGAGTAGTTTCTGTTGAATTCACCGGTTCAAGAAAAATTGACTTTGATATATGATTGATCGTTGATAGTATCTTTCGCTTTTTGTCCATATCATATATATACCTTCCATCAGTTAGGTTTACGTAGTAATCATTAAACAGTTCAGCTTTTTTGTCCCATTTTTTATTATACTATTTTCGTATTTCATATGTGTAATGTAACTTTGTGGGGGTTCGCTTTCCGTTACATCTTTGATGAGTTTCCATGAAGCTTTACAAATATTCTGACTGTTCTGGAGATATTTGATATTGCAATTTTTTTGGGCTATTGATATGCACCTCTTAAGCATTTTTGAATACCTCAAGTAAGCTTCTCTGTTCTCGTTAGTTTTTTGTTTATAATACTTGAAACGCAATGATCTTTTAGTTTTTATGCAAACTCTTAATCCCTTGGAGATCCATTTTGGCTTTGAATTTTTATTGGTAATTTTAATTTTTAATTTAGGAAAGCAAGATTTATAAAGTGTACAAAAAAGATCATAGAATCGATCGAATGCTGCATTCATATTTTTCGCGTTGTAAACATCTGAGAAAGATAGTGACTGTAAGTAGCCACAAAACTTTAGAAGATTTTCATTGCAATAGTCTCTCTTGTGTAAGAACCAGTATTGTAGACTATGAGTATTTTCTATTGAGAATGACAATATTTGGGCAGTATTGTGATCAGTTAGATGAAGCGGCATTGTCACGCCCTTAGCTTGTTTAATATTACTTAAAATATGGTCTATAAAGTTATTTCCTCCAGTAGGTTCATTTATGTGAATTTTTAAATTAAGGTATTTAGCCATATCTTTTAATTGTTGCAATGCTCTAGATTCAACTAATGTATTTTTATTAAAATCCCCAGTGATGATAATTTCATATTATGTAAATGTCTTTAACAGTTCATGGGTCACCGATTCCAGCGTCGTTAAAAATGAGTGAGCAAATCTATTGTGAGAGGTGTAAACACATAATATTATTACTTTGTATTTAGGGATTCTTATTCCGCAGCACTCAAATACTTCTAGTAATAAGTATTGTCAAAAATTTTGAGTTCGTTGCGTTTACTATTCGTTTATCGTTATTACGTTTACTATTCCTAGAATAGCTTGCTGCTTGTTTGTAATTTGAGAGAGTAGCATTTTTATCTTCACCTTTTTTATAAATGATTCTGAGAAGCATATTACATTAGGTTCTGAATCACAGTCTTTCAGTTCAGAGAGCGTCACTTCTAAAAGGTCCTTTTTTGAGAGCAAACCCGCTATATTTTGATGCAAAATAATAACACGTTTTTTGTTTAGGTCTTTAACCTCTTCGCTCTGACAGCGCGCGACATGTTACACTCCCGTTCACTCGGGACCTTTTTGGCGGGAAAATTTGTTAGTAGAAAATTTTTTGCTATATTGCAAATTTTGCTATATTTTCACTTTGAGACAATAGTTATGGATAAAACTTACAGGAATTCTTGTTGAATGTATAAACTATCGAATAAAATTATTTTTGGTTGCTAGAAATTGTAATAAAATAGGTAAATTACCCTGTATAGCATAGTAGTAGTATATACTTCAATTTTAGTGACAAAATTACTACTAATTTGAATTCTACACTTTTGTTTTTGGAGAAATTTATATCAAATTGTTTGGAAATATGTATATTTTTATGTTTTATGTGTTTCCATTCGTTACTCATACCAAAATATTAAAATATTAAAAAATTAAAAAAAAAAAAAATAATATTTTATCTGTGACATTTCGAACAATATTTCTAAAATATGTTCGTGTGAATTTGAAATAAATACAACGTCATGTTATTTGAAATATATACGAAAACTATTTTTACTTACATTTTACACTAAAAATAAATGAGAATTTGATAAATAACACATTTATGAACCAACCTCCAAATTAGGCCTTCCGAAGTTTGAAGTACTTTTGGCAATTTACTTTTCACTTTTTATACCACAAATTATATATCTACGTGTTTACTATATTACAAGAAATGTAAAAAGTATAATACTTTCGTTTTTAGTCCAGACACAAATATAAAATTCTATAAAAAACACGGAACACCGTCATCAAAGTGACACGTGGAACGCCGGAAGTTCAGAGTGATTTCTTTTTTTTTTTTCTAAGAAACATTGCCAGGTTATGGTTTAAAATAAAAGAGCATATCTTTGTCTTTGATACTAATATCTATTGCATAGTGTCTTTGGTTTTGTTTAAAACGAAAAAATAGTTTTTTCATAGGTAGACATGTTTACATAATTCTGATCGAATTAGGTCACGGTTTGGCGGACGGAAGGTTGGTATTGCGCGATCCAAAGTGAGCATGGGATGGTTAACGGGTACATATTGATTGAAGGATGTTTTTGGGTTACTGTGTGGAACGAAAAAGATAATTTTGCTGTAAGGGAAAGAAAAAGTCTAATATGGAAGTCGGCTTGTGTCTATATTCACAATTTTTCAGTTTATGTTGTGATTTCTTTAACACTTTTCCGTTACATCCGCTCTTCTGAACAATGTTCTTGATAAAAGAATAGTTTAGAAATGTTTTCTCGTAATACAAAGAATCAATAAACGTGTTAATACTATGACAGGCGTTCTTTAATAACAATGATAATATTTTTTAGTTTCAATAAAGTGACTATTTTTAAACTTTTTATATATTAATTTTAATTGCGTGTTTAATGAATTATTATTTAAATGCTTACTACTAGTTACATTCATTACAATAACGGTGCATGCTTTAGTAATTTCAATGCAGCATATAATTCTGCTATGGCTGTTACCGGATCATCATCATTTTCTCCTACACATAAAATTACCTTATCGTGTGTGTCTACCTTTAAATTGGTACATAGCTTTAGGACTTCTTCCGTAGATGCAAATGGCTTGATGAACGCTGTTACTTGGTAGTCCTCGTATCTGATATTCATTCTTGACTTAGTGAGTTCTGTCGCGAGACCAATGCACTGTTGTTGTTGATGAAGATATTCTAGCCAGGCCTGTTGGTCTAGTGGTTAGTGACCCCGACTGCTAAGCCGGAGGTCGTGGGTTCGATTCCCACCCAGGACAAATGTTTGTGTGATGAGCACGATCATTTGTTCTGTGTCTGGGTGTAATATATCTACAATATTTATGTATTTAGAAATATATAGGTATGTTTATCACTTGTCTAGTACCCATAACACAAGCTCTGCTTAGCTTGGGACTAGATGGCGTTGTGCGATAGTTGTGGAATATTATTATTATTGTGGGGTATCTATATAGTTTTCTCATCTGGTTGGGTTCTATAAATATATAATTATAAATGAAATGTATGTAATAAATAAATATCAATAACATAAAATAAATATAAAAATACATAAATAAATAAAAGCCCAACCAGATGGACGCCCTCGGCAGGGGAGACCAAACGGCCGAGGGTTAGGGGGAAAGGGAAAGAAACCGGCGGACGATGCGGGCGGTATCGATGAGCACCGCCTTCTGCATTTGAGCCCTTAGCGGTCCGCCACGTAGTCCCAGTCGCCTCAGGTGACCTGCTGGCAGGTGGCTGACTAGGATTAGCCCGTTTGCAGAGACGACTACAGGAATAATTTCAGTCGGCAGACCACCCCACATGTCGGTCACCTCGTGAGCCAGGTCCAGATATTTTGTTTGCTTGTCTGTTTCGGCTTTCACGAGGTTCTCGTCATACGGAATGGTAATGTCGACCAAAAATATCCGTGACTGTGCCCGGTCCATCAGCACAATATCAGGCTTATTCGCAAGAATAGTCATGTCTGTGATGATGGCTCGGTCCCAATAGAGCCTGGCGCGATCATTTTCGAGCACGGCTTCCGGCAAGTACTTGTAATACGGCAATTTCCGATCCACGAGACCGTATTTCAGAGCGAGCTCCTGGTGAAGAATTCTGGCTACTAGGTTGTGCCTGTGCAAGTACTCAGATTTAGAAAGTGCCGAACAACCGGAGATGACATGCCTAAGTGACTCACCGGGATGGCGACAAGCTCGACGGATGTCCACGGTGCCATCCTTTAGAATGTATCTCCGATAGTTGTTGGTCTTAATAACCTGATCCTGTATTGTACAGACAAAGCCCTCGGTTTCCCCGAAGAGATCACCAAAGCGTAGCCAGTGGGGGGAGGCTACTGTGTCTACGAAAGGCTCATGTAGAGCCTTGTAGAACCTCCCGTGGAGCTCCTTCTCCTTCCACACGGTCTCCCGGTCGGAAATTGTCTGCACTGCCGGGTCTTGCCATTGCTCGTTGGCTAAGGATAGAGGGGTAAGTCCTTTATCACAAGAAATGACGTCCTTATAGAATGGATCATCCGATCTCGCCAGGAAGTAATTACGGAGGCTGCACACTTCGCGATTATGCATGGTGAGCGCGCTCAAGAAGCCACGCCCACCATGCTTTCGCGGCAAGTACAGCCTCATTACCGACGATCTCGGATGATGCATCCTGTGGGACGTCATGGTAGTGCGGACTTTTCTATCCAGGGCGTTAAGTTCAGTCTGAATCCACCTGAGTATGCCAAAGGTATATATGAGGACAGGCATGACCCAGCCGTTATATGCGTGTGTCTTATTCACACCGGACAAAAGGCTGTTAAGCACTTTGGTCAAGCGTGCATAAAACACGTCGCAAACTGACTGTTTCATACCAGCCTCATCGATACCGATGTTCTGTGACATACCCAGGTATCGGTATGTTTCAGCCTCGGAAAGGGTCCTTAAGGTGACGGGCATAGATAAGTCTATGCCCTCAGAGTTAGCAACCCTTCCCCTTTCAACATGGAGGACCGCACACTTATCCGTTCCCAGCTCCATTACAATAGAATTGCTAAATTCACAAGTGATGTTTAGCAATTCCATAAGATGGGAGCGACTGGAGGCGAATAACTTGAGGTCATCCATATAGAAAAGGTGGGTCACTTTTGTACCTACTTTCCGAAGCTGAAACCCCCTCCCGGAGCCCTCCAGTAAAGTACTGAGAGGCTTCAGGGATAGGCAGAACCAGATTGGACTCAGACAATCGCCCTGGAAGATACCCCTTCTTATCCTTATGTGGTTCTCCGCAGCCATCATCCGCTCACCCAGATGACAAAGGATCGTACTCCACTGCCCCATACACTGCTCGAGGAAGTCTCTCACTGTACAGTCTATCTTGTACAGCTCGAGGACTCTCTTTAGCCATGTATAGGGCACCGACTCGAATGCCTTTCTGTAGTCTATCCAGGCGGCGGAGTAATTCCGACGGTTGCGTTTCACCACTTTGCCAATGACCGCCTCAATGAGGAGTGGTTCCTTAGTTCCACGACCACCGCCCCGACATCCATTTTGAGCGCATGACATCACCTGATTTAGCTCCAGGTGACGAGTGATTCTCGCGCTCAAAATGGATGTCAGTGTCTTATATATGGTGGGTAGACACGTAATGGGGTGGTATTTGCTCGGGTCTGTGGTAACCTGGTCTTTAGGAACCAAATGAGTGATTCCAGTAGTGAAGAGGCTAGGGAGCGACTTCTGGTTGAGAGCCTCTTGAAACTGACGGGCGAGCACAGCGTGACACACCATGAACCCCTTCAGCCAGTAGTGATGCAGTCCGTCGAGTCCCGGGCTTTTCCAGTTTGGGGCTCTACGGACCGCCTCAGCTACGTCATCCGGTGTTATGATGACGGGGTCCATGGGCGTAATACTCGCACACTGACTCGCCAAAACTTCCGTCCAAGGGCCCTCGCTGTGGTTTACGGGCTCTGACCACAGGCCACGCCATAATGCGACAGTGTTAGCCTGATCCGGTCCTGGGCCCGCTCCACATACCTCTGGTTGCTCCAATGATTTGTAGAGCCTCTTCTGATCACTCTGGAAGAGACGATTCTGGTTGAACCGCCTTGACCTCTCGGTAAATCGGCGAATCCGCTTTCCCCAAACAGCAATCTTTTGCTTCAGGTCGTCTATGCGCTCCGTTAGTTTCTGCGTAATATCCGGCTGGGACAAACTGATAATTGTCCCAGCAAACGCCATCCTAATGGTGCGCATAATCCTCGGTCTATTATTACCCGACCTGAAGCTTGTCAGTCTGCCAATAAGGGCCCTTGCCTTTGCGATACGGTCCTCGATTCTTTTTCTCCAGGCTGGGATGGCGCTACTTTGTGTAGTAGCGCGTTCAGCCACGGGAAGTTTGGCGCCAATAATACGGCAAACAGCCACTGCGGCGCCAAAGAGAATCGAGTCCGTCTCGCAAAGGTCCCGGCTGGCTTCCAAATAGGTCACCAGCATTGGATTAAGAGCCCTCACAACAGCCCGATTTCGCTTGCTTAGGGGTATGCGGGGAAGTCGCGGTCGATTCTCGAGAGGTGTGCTGCGCGTTTCCAAAATCGCCTCTTCCAATATACTCCTCATTTGCTCTAGCTCGTGGGAGACCATTTCATCATCGTCTGAATCAACCACAACTAGAAGATCCATAGCGGCTTCTACGCGTGGCAGCTGGTCTGTCGCCTGAGGAGCCGCATCCCCAGCCGTAGCCAATTCATTCGATGAGGGAATGGCCTCACGTCGTAGTCGTTCGAGCTCGGCATCATCAAATATTTTCGAGCGCATGATGTTCCGAACTCGGTCTGCCAGGTTTTGTTCCGTGACGGGAATAGACGGCTCCAGCTCAGCAAAAAAGCAATGCATCCGAGCCCGATACGCTATCCCCGCAGTTTCCTCCCCTTTCACCCTATAGTACGCCCGCAATGCGTTTGCGTTAATATCCCTTGTCCAACGCATGCGGCGCACTCCACCAGCGGCGGGTGCCGCTTGCCGAGTCCGAGAGGACCCTGCCAACATCAAGCCGTCTGGTGGGGATGATGCGGGGGGCTGTTAGGTGATCTTGCAGCTCCTCGCGCTCGGCTGGCGGCCCGCATGCTGCCGCGTCCAGCGCCAGCTCCAGACGCGCCCCGGCGACCCCCAGGCAGCGGCCCTATACGCTTTCTACTTATATCCATCATCCATTTTTGGGCGTCAATTAACGGGAGACGCCCAGGCCCGGCACCGTTTCATTGTATCATTGTACGGCCGTAAGCACAAACGAGCCTTTGCACCCTGAGTACTTCCGAGGCACGGCGCTCACACCTCTTGGCAAGGCGCAGACTGACTGCACCGACGTAGCAGTTTTGTCACTTAACTGTTTCGTCAGCGGGCCATGGGGTCGTCACTTCCCTACGCCTATTTATTATTATTATTATTATTATTCTGTTTGGTGAATGCATTATTTTTTTTATTGTTTTCAGTTTTGTCGCGAGTTGTAAGCTGTTCTTCATCCCTTTGAGTAGTGAGCTTAATGCTAAGTTCTTGTATTTGATTCTCTAGCTCGGTAATCTCTTTTTTGGCATTCAACAATTGTTCTTGCGATTCTTTTATCTTGTTTTGTAAGGAAATTATCAAGCTGTTACATTTTTTATCAGATTTCTTTGAAGAAATTGGAGAAAAGTGTGATGAATGGCTATATTTAGAAGTGTTTGAGGGGGTAAATGAGACGTGAAATCTCTTATTTATCTCATTTGTGCTTTTTCTCTCTCATTGGAGATTGACAGATGTTCTTTAGAACCTCAATTTCCTTTTTTAATTTATTTATTTCTCTTTTGTATTCATTGTTTTCTATTATCGTATTCTCTAACTCATTTTGTGTACTCGAGAGATTAATTTTTAATTCTTTAACTTCTTCCTTCATTTCCTGCATTTCGCATATTTTAATAGTTGAGTAATCTTCACTCTTTGAGAGCATTTCCAAGGAGGATTCCTCTAGTTCGTCGCATTCTTCTTCCGTATCGATCCCGCATGAATCAAGCAGAGGAGATGATACATCTACAACTGATTCCGATTTAGGTGACGCAGTTTGTTTAGCTGCTGAGGCAGTCTTTTTTCTTAATGTGATTTTTTTATATTCCGTGTGTGAACGTGTAGATTTTAATTCTTTTTGGCTTTTTAAGCATATTTTGCATTTCCACGCAGCTTTTTTTTCTGCTTGCATTAATCGATATAGCTTTTCTGACAAGCCAATACAATGAAAGTCGAATCTTTTTTGCACTGCGAGCATAATATCGTATCTCTTGCCTCTCTGTTACATTAGTATTTATCACATATAACAGATTGATATCGGCTAGTTTTCATGTCATTATTCTGTTTTCCGTCCATTTTTAATGTTCTTGTTTAATGTTTGTTATTTTTCATTTTTATAAAATTTGTATAAAAAAAAGATATTGGTCAATTTTACAAAAGCTAGATTTAAGTGTTAAAAAGAATTAAAAAAAATAATTCGAGGATTTGAAGCCTATCTCGTACTTAGACCGTGCTCTCACTAAATACACTACGCATCACTTACGCTGGTCTTCGAAATTTCTGTTTATATTGTGATTGCAATGGAATGACAATCAGGTAGTTCATTGACCTTTATTATGGACTGCTGAGTCACAATAGCTATTTCACTTGTAATTACTGTCACAGTCACTATTCACAACGATTTAATTTTAAGTTATTTATGATAATATCACGTCACTTAATTGTTTACTATAAAATTTTATTTACTTTCTAACTGAACTTGATCTTAGCTTCACGTATATATATAATTTAAATAAATAATAAATCTCTTTATTTCGGACAAACATCCATATTTGTTATTAGGTACAAAGGAACTTATAGCTATGTTAGTAATAATTAAGTGCAGACCAAAAAAAATTAGTTAGTTATAAATAGTTTTAGTTAGTTAGTTTAAGTACAAACCAGGCCTACCCGAGGCACTGGGCTTATGCACATGCATATTCACCCAGTGTCCCATAATAGGACAATCTGGTTTGCCACTAATAGCCCTCAGTATGTTGTTGGAGCTACCACGTATTCTGCGCATGAGCGAGGCTACACGTTTGCGCAACACCGTTTCGAAGCTATCAGTGCGCGCTTGCGCATACATGCCCGATGCGCTGCAAAATCGCGGCAGACCCAACATCACCCTGAAGGCATTATTATACTGTACTCGGAGTGCACTGAAAGCCCCCCGCGTATAATCAACCCACAGATTACACGTGTACATTGTTTGGCAGAAGGCTTTAAACAAAGTTATTTTAACTTCTGTAGTACATCGTGAAAATCTGCGGGCTAACATATTGCAGCGGACTGCCAACGCTCTCCTTTCCCTCTCCATATCACAGTCATCCCTCAGCTTCTCGTTCACAATGTGACCGAGATACCTGAAGGACGTTACGCGATGTAGAGCTACTCCGTTTAGGTACACTGGCGGAACATTAAGAGCTCTGCGACTCTCTGCCTTAAATACTATAAACTCGCTCTTCTTTACATTGTAAAGAAGACCTTGAGACTCAGCAAAACGCTCACAAACGTTCATCAGTCTTCTGAGAGCAGCGACTGATGGACTCAGCAGCACCATGTCGTCGGCATAACTAATACTATTGACACAAAGACCGTCTATAGAGCATCCGACACGCATGCTGCTGAGCCCACGAATCAGCTGATCAATATAGCAATTAAATAGTGTGGGAGAGGTCAAACCACCTTGTCTCACCCCACATTTAAGCTTAAACTCATCAGAAAACTGTCCAAGCCATCTGACTTGGTTAGTCTGATGTCCATACCAGTATTTAAACACATTGACAATGTCATTCGGGACACCACTCGCCAAGAGCTTCGCCCAAAGAATATCATACTGTACCAAGTCAAACGCCTTCGACAGATCCAGAAAAGCAGCATACACACATGTTTTTCTGCACGTGTAGTACTTGATTATATGCTTGAGGGACATAATAGCACACTCAGTGGATAACCCTGGCCGAAAACCGAACTGAGCGTCATGAAACTTAAGATGTTGTTTAAGTTGTCTCTCAAGCAAACAATCAAGCACTTTAGCCGTCACAGTTGCTAATGAGATCGGTCGGTAGTTGGTCTTATCCGAAATATCCCCAGTTTTATTTTTAACAATTGGAACTACGACCGTTCTCATTAGATCCGCAGGTAAGTAGGCATGCCTCCTACAGATTGTGAACAGCATTCCCAGCAACCTTGGCAGGTGAGGCCCCGCGTAAAGGAAATGCTCAATGCTGAGGCCGTCGTGCCCTGGCAACTTGCCACGCTTCATTCCCTTTATCGCCTCGAAAACCTCCTTGGCAGTGAAACGTTCTGGCACGCCGGTCACGATCGGCTCAGCAACCACACTATCACATTTATCAGCATTGCCTGTGGCGGTGACAGGCTGAACCTGGAAATGCGCTCGAAACAAGTTCGCAACATCCTTAGGATCACTAGCGCCGTCGACACTCACCGGGACGCCGGACTTTGGACCCATTTTCTTTGTTTGCTGCCAAAAACCCCGAAAGTCTTTATTTTCATGTTTACAAGCTAGTATATTCATTTTAATTTGCTCTTGGTGATTTTGGCAGTATTTCAATTTGTTTTTAAAAGCTTTTCTCGACTCGCACATATCTATGTATAAGGAGCCCTCTCGTGGCCTTCCATACCACACCCAGTTTAGGAATTTCTGGCGGGCATCTTGGTGCGCAGCCCGCACGTGTTTGTTCCAGCCCGCAAGAGGGCGGGCGTTTTTTCTGTCACCATTACCACCCGCATGGCTAAGCCTAGCTGCCTCTTGCATAACCTTCACAATGCTTAAATATAGGTTATCTATTATAACTAAGTGATCCAAACTATGATTATTACAAAGAGTATCACAACAACTACTTAATTTATCAGGAAATTCAATTTCTTTTAATTTTTCGTTACATAGTTTTGTGTACAATTCTAACTCACTCTTGTTTCTATTACCCCATATAGCTTTGTCAGTTGAGGCACACATTAAAGTTTGCTTAGGCATCAGATTCGCAATCTCGCACTGAATTTCTAAAAGGAAATGATCGGACCAGTAAACATCGTAGTGTACCTTCACAGAGACCACAGACCTCCGCGCCGCCTCAGTGATTATACAATGATCCAACCACCTCCTACTACCATGTGCTTCACTGACAAAGGTATATGTGTCTGAATTTACACCCAAAATATTAAGATCAATACAATTCCAATTTAACTCATTACAAAAATTTAACATTTCAGTACCAAACAAATGCCCTGGGTGGGCATTAAAATCCCCCAGAATATAAACTGTTTCAATATCACAATTTTCAACAATTGCCGCAATCTCACTCAGACACTGAACGTATTCTACTAAATTTTCCGCACAATCTGTAGGCATATACACACTTAAAACTAACATCTCTCGGCCCGTAGTACAAATTTTTATTGCCGCAATACGATCACTATCACATTCAATAACTGAAACACAGTGAAACTTCAACTTATTCCATAACAGCGCCACTCCACCATACGGACGCCCACGTAAAATACCTTGAGAAGTATCTACCGCTGACTTACCATAGTAGCTAAATTCCTTGCTAACATAACTGAGTTCTGATATTTCATGCGGTAACAGCCAGGTTTCTTGCAGTGCAATAATATCTGCCTTACGACTCAGATTAGTTACGCACTCTCGGGATCTCTTAAAGTTTTTACAATTATAGGAAATAAATGATGTTTCATACATAATGATTAAAATTACGTCTCATTTTTACTTGAATCACTTTCTTTGTTATTTTCACGTCGGCGGAAATTAACAAAGTGACGAAATATTATTCCATCAGGCCACAGATTACAATCCATAAATATAGTTAGTTTATGTTTAGGAACAAGTACCTTGTAAGAACTATAATCCTTTGTCTGCTTAGACTTTATTTTTTGTAACTTCACTGTTATGTTGTTTTTACTTTTTATGTACGATATAATGTCACTCTCACATGTATCGACATGTACATTATTTATAAACAGTGGTATTAGAATATCCGCTGCGCGGAACTTTTGCTCTAAATCAATGCAGGTGCCTTTTTCGCTGTTAAAACGGTTCCTATATTTTTTCCTCTGCACTAATTTCCACTCTTCACTTTTTTCCTGTTCCTTCCAAGTAATACCATTATTATTACTACGCACAAGGTCCGACATACTCATTTGTGTATTAGTTTTTATGATTGCGCGTTCAGGATCTATGCGATGCTCGTTTAATGAGGCCAATAACGCGGTTTCAGACACGTTCGAAACCTCTGCATGGGCCTCCACGGGTACCTCGATCCGCTGTGTAACAGAGACAGATGATTCGCCATCCGGTGCACGCGATGGAGACGGGAAGCGCTGCGCAGGGGCAGACCGTGTGCCACTAGTAGTGCACTGACTCATTGCCACGGTCGTCGTTGTGTGAATATTAGACGTCGTTGTCTCGGGCGGTATATGTATTATACCAATGGGACCACTTTCACAATTAAAACTATCTTGCAAATTAGCAGATCCCCGTATTCTATTCACATAATTATTACACTCAAAATTTTTGACTAAGGACGCTTGCTTAAGATTCGTCACTTCATTTTTTAACTGTGTAAAATTCTCGCTATTTACATAATCCTCCTTAACATACTCGAGTTCATTTCGCAGCGTAATCAAATCTTTAAGTAACCTAGTGACATCGATATGATCAAATGTGACTGGAGGCAGCTTATGCAAGTCACGAGCCACAAATATCGGCAATTCTTCAGGGTCCACCTCTTTAATCGTACTGATGATGTCCTCCAGTTCTCGCTGACTTTTTCCTTCTCTCTTACGAAGAACTTTTCTTCTTGATTTTCTGAGCGACTCGAACAGAAGATTCTTCGCTGCCAAAATATCCTCAGGCTTGAAAGCTGTTATACACAACCTGATAATTCCATCCTCGTCCATAATATCACATTTATTCTGAATAAACGCTAATAGCTCATTTATTACAATATTGCACGAAGCACACTTCACGGTGGAGGTCATTGACCCCGCCGGACCGGTCATCGATAACGCGGACACTTCCAGCTAAGCGCAAGCGACGACTCGCTTTTACGACGACGAATTTAGCTGTTAATATGTAACTTTTCGTTTAATTACGAAAAAAATCTACAGAGCTTTGATTTAAAACAGCCGCACGGTCGGGTGTACACGACATCACTCGAAGTGGTGCGGGCCTTGATTGATCAAGGTTCTTAAGCTTCATTTATAACCGAAGCTACAGTTCAGTACTTACGATTAAAACGTACTCCAGTAAAAAGCACGGTAACCGGATTAGGTGCCGACAAAGACATTGTCTCGAAGTACATAGTAACACTCGATCTGAAATCGTGTATAGATCCTAACCTCAAACTACCGCTTACAGCTTATGTTCTAAAGACTATAACGTCTTATCTACCAGATACAAAGATAGAGTTATCGAATTGGATGGATTTGAAAGGCTTAAAACTGGCTGATCCAGACTTTAGTACTCCCAATAAAATTAACTTATTATTAGGAGCTGATGTCTATGGTCAAATATTAAAGAGCGGTGTAAAAAAGGATCCAACGGGATATCTTATCGCAAAGTGCACAACACTTGGTTGGATTCTTTCTGTTATTGTAGATAGAAGAAGATTAAATAATAGTACACACAAAATATCAGCAATGCACGCACAAGTAAATCAGAACGATATACTCAAGAAATTTTGGGAGTTAGAAGAACAATTTACACCAAGTAAGAAAATATTTTCAGACGAAGAACAACAGTGCGAAGATCTTTTCGCAGCCACAACCACTCGAACATCTGATGGAAGATATGTGGTTAAACTGCCATTCAAAGATAAAGAGCCGGCATGCAAAGGTGGCAACTCGCGTAATATCGCTGTAAAACGATTAAAGATTATGGAAAGAAAATTAGAGAAGGATAAGGAACTAAAAGAAAAATACACAGAAGTTTTAAATGAATATTTATATCTAAATTATATAAGACCGGTAAGCGAAGAGCAAAGGAAAGAAAATGAAACTGTGTACTTACCCCATCACGCTGTAGTAAGAGAGGACAAACTCACAACCAAAGTTCGGATAGTGTTCGATGCGTCCTGCAAAAACGAGAACGGTGTTTCTTTGAACGATACGCATATGGTAGGACCTTCTTTACAATCCGACTTTTGCCATATTATACTACGTTGGAGAGTATATCCCATTGGCCTCGTAGCTGACATTATAAAAATGTATCGTCAGGTAAAGGTGACTGAAAATGATGCAAAGTTCCAAAGGATAGTCTGGAGAGAAGGCTCGGACAAGCTGATACAGGATTATGAATTAACCACCGTTACATTCGGAACTGCATCAGCACCCTACTTGGCTGTAAAGACGCTGAATCAAGTCGCTATCGATGAAGCAGAAACTTATCCCCTAGCAACGAATAGAGTTCGGGAATCTTTCTATATGGATGACCTAATGACTGGGTGCTCTACAGCTGAAGAAGGTAAAGAATTATATAGACAGATGAAGAACCTATTAAAGAAGGGAGGGTTTGAACTACAGAAATGGAATAGTAATAGTCAAGAATTACTAAGAGCAATAAATAAGCAGGAAGCGGAAGAAACTAAGAGCAAAAGAGCAAGGAATAAGAACGTACCTGAAAAGTTTGTAGAAAACAGTCAGGAAAATAAAATCTATGAAGAAAGGAACATTCAACTAGATATAACTAAAATTCTAGGACTTACCTGGAACCGTAGTGATGACGTCTTTAAATATTCAATACAGCTCGCTCCAACACCTGGACCTGAAACTAAAAGAAACATAATATCAGAAATTGCTTGCCTATTTGACCATCTGGGTTGGCTAGCACCTACCGTTATAATAGAAAAAGTATTTATACAAAATCTATGGCTTTCAGGTGTAGGATGGGATGAAAAGGTTCCTGAAGATTTATTAAATGAATGGAGGAGTTACCGTAGTGAGTTGTCCAAACTTACCGAAGTTTGTATTCCAAGATGGCTTCAAATCAAGCAAACTGATCGAAGTGTTGAACTTCAAGAATTCAGATCAAGTACATAGTCTTTTTTTTAAAAAAAAAAACGTTTCCCCTACACTAAGATTTTCTCTTGTATCGTGAGAGCAGTTTACAAACATAAATTGCACGAGGACAAACATCCAGACCCGGAACAACTATTTGTAGGCCATACAAATAACTGTTACGTGCGGGATTCAAACCCGCGACCCCCAGCGCAGCCACTCGTTGCTAAGCCACTGCGCCACGGAGTCGTCATAGTGTTTTATTATAACCTCTATAGTACCCAAATTAGATCAACATAGTTCAATAGTGCAGTAGTTCAGCAAGATCAAACAATTAAACATCATTTGGTACATAAAGATTAAGACATACGATAAAAACCCAAGCCCAGCAGTAGACATTTACGGGTTGATGAAAAAGGACGAGGGCACTTGGGAAATTATCATACAAAAATGGGATTAACAATTTAATGGCATTGCAAAGATTGAACACGAGATCTTTAATGAGCTCCAGCCTCTAATATTCCATAACTGTCTTGCACAGTGTACAAATTGTGTAAAAGAAACTTCTTCAATATTTGACTCTCACGGTACATACTACTTATTTGGAGTGTCAAATCGCAAGGCGAGTTGATCGTGAACACGATCGCTTGCACTGAAACTTTCCAGTTTCGTTTCATAGGCTGTAATACTGACGATGATGATGATGATGATATGATGACCGCTTATGAACATTGATTCTGTGTTGGCTTTCACAAAGTTTCAATATAATCCTTCCATAAAAGGAATAACTGTACTATGCAACGGGGCAGATTTTCTTTGAATTTTTGTGTAAATGAGCTAATAAAATATGGTGGTTGGTTTTTTATCAGAAAGAATCCTGACGATCGTTTTGCAGGCTGAAAGGAAAATTACTCACTTACAACTGTCCACAGTGAAAGTTGTAAATATTTTTATGTGATCGAGTTACGCACTTTAGTTTTACGGCAATTTCATTACAACCGTCAAAAGAAACTTGGTTCCCTGGAGGACTCTCGGGCAATGATTTTTCGGTGTCGTTAAGAGCGATAAGGCTTTCGATAATGTGCTTTTCATGAAGAGCGGTTAATAATGTTCCGACAATATATCTTTGCGTGATACGCTTAAACCTGATTTCCTTTCTTATTTTATTTTTCAAAGAATGTGGGTAACAAACGACCACACAGTCCTCTTGACGTTGAGTGGATGTAGTGGTCTGTAGACATCAATATTTATCCTCCGTCAAATCTCAAAATAAATTGTAACTACTGAGAAATAACAATTTTTAGGGATTTTCATTTGTGAACATGTTATACACATTGTGACGGCTCAATATAATTATTAATAATTAAATTCAATATAAAGGGGCGTCAAAAATAGTTTTAAAACATATATATTAAGCAATAAAGTTAAATTAATAAACATAAAGTTAATATATTTCAGACATTATCCCAATAACATAGCAAATTAAAGGCAAAATTATTGTTTCTCATAATAAGTAAATTTATTATAAAAAACTTGTAAAAATATTTAAAATAAAATAAATAATAGAAATACAAGTCAAAAATATTATAAAATTAAGTTAAATAACGTTTATAAGATAATTAGAAAATTTGTTAAAAATTGTTTAAGTCATGGGAGGTGTTCGTGTATAAAAGAAAATTTTTCTAAGTTATGGAAGAAGTTCACGTATAGATGAAATTTTCTAAGTTGTTGAAGGAGTTCATGTATTAAAGAAAATTTTCCTAAGTTATGGAAGGTGTTCACGTATAGACGTCTTGTATGGATGAGGTGCCGGAGATACATACCTGCAGTTGTACATATATATGGGGTGGTCGGGAGCCCGACTGCCTGAAGTACTGTAGCACAATGACTAGTCCTATATTAGGGACTTATGATATTAAACTTAATGATACAAAACCAATACTATAGAAGGTCTCCATGATGAATATGCATTACAATAGTAGGGTCGTGGGTTCGAACCCTATATATGAATGACTTATGAAAGTAAGGTCTATGATTCAAAAGCAATACTATAGAAGGTCTCTGTGATTAATATGCATTACAATAGTAGGGTCGTGGGTTCGAATCCTATATATGAATGACTTATGAAAGTGAGGTCTATGATTCAAAAGCAATACTATAGAAGGTCTCTGTGATTAATATGCATTACAATAGTAGGGTCGTGGGTTCGAATCCTATATATGAATGACTTATGAAAGTAAGGTCTATGATTCAAAAGCAATACTATAGAAGGTCTCTGTGATTAATATGCATTACAATAGTAGGGTCATGGGTTCGAATCCTATATATACATGACTTATGAAAGTAAGGTCTATGATACAAAAGCAATATTATAGGAGGTCTCCTTGATGCATAAGCATTGTATGGGGTGGTCGGGTGACTGACTGCTCCTAGTACTGTAGCAAAATGACTAGTCCTTATTAGGGACTTGAAAAGGAATGTTATGGTGGCGTGTGTGCTGCTTCACGAGCAATTGGTCCGAGGTAAACTTGGACTCGCTAACCGATGTGTCCTAGACATATCATCTTAGTGTCGGTGGTAAGCGGGTTTGTTGTAGCAATACGGCTTTCCCGTAGACATCGCACACCCATACCGTTTGTGGGCGGCATCGTAGCGCATAGCGATGCGTCGTCTATCTTTCGGATGGGGATGATGAGTGTGTTTGGTAGCACTTTTAAGTGTAACAGGCATACTCAGCTTCATGTCATAGTGCATTAGCGCTATGATACGTGGAGTTTTGTTCATTGGCGTCTTAGTAGCGTGCTACTATGATACGTTGGTGACATTTTTTATATAACAACAATACTAACTTTGTTGCCAAAGTCGATAGGAGTCATGTGGGTGTGTTGTGAGGGTGCGCCGCCCGTATGATAGTTGCATTGATGCTTACTGCTACTTGCGGTATTGCGTCTTGTGATGGATCTGCGGGTGTGCTGCGCCTGATTCAACGCTCTCTTGTGGTTCTGGTCGATGGAGGTATACAATTAACATCTTAGTGTCGGTGGTAAGCGGGTTTGTTGTAGCAATACGGCTTTCCCGTGGACATCGCACACCCATACCGTTTGTGGGCGGCGTAGTAGCGCATAGCGATGCGTCGTCTATATTTCGGATTGGGCTGATGAGTGTGTTTGGTAGCACTTTTAAGTGTAACAGGCATACTCAGCTTCATGTCTTAGTGCATTAGCGCTATGATACGTGGAGTTTTGTTCATTGGCGTCTTAGTAGCGTGCTACTATGATACGTTGGTGATATTTTTAATATAACAACAATACCAACTTTGTTACCAAAGTCGATAGGGATCATGTTGGGTGTGTTGTGAGGGGGCGCCATCCGTATGATAGTTGCATTGATGCTTACTGCTACTGGCGGTATTGCGTCTTGTGATGGATCTACGGGTGTGCTGCGCCTGATTCGACGCTCTCTGTGGTTCTGGTCGATGGAAGTATACGGGTGGTGATGTCTGCTGGGATGTATGGGGGACCTTGGAATGGTGTAAGCCCGACGATATTCGTATTGATGCTTGTTGCGTTCTGCAGCATTGCGTCTCTGCGATGGTTGTTTGGTGGGACGCTATTCTCAATGGCGCTCTCTGCGTCTTGGTTTGACTCACACCTAAGTAGCTTTGCCCAAGTCGGGTCCCTTCATTGCGGGGCTGCAGACTGTCTGCCCTCCACGATGTTTTATATAACAAACATAATATTATATCTCTGTAACGTTCCCACCTTTGAATGATTGAAGGCAACTTGTTGGTGGGTGAGACAAACATGATCGAAAATGCATTTACTCAACGTCAGTGACACAAACCCTTTCTGATGGCGAATTATTACTCTTATCTTATAACTGCCTTTTGGCTATATCTGCCGTTGTATTGGTTGGTGGAGCATATGTGTCGACCTCATGCGGGTGGTAGCTGGCGGGAGGATCTGAGGAGACTCTCAAGGCTGCGGCCGAAAGCCGCGCAACGTGGGACCCCATTCCCTTGAGGTGAGCAGTAGTCTCATGACACGCTCTGCGGCTAGTAGCCGTGCTGATCATGCAATTGGTGGTGATGCCATACACTTACATCACGTCTGCAGGAGCGGCGGTCTGGCAGGTGGTGGCGCTCACGGAGGGTTTACGGCCAGTGTGCCTATTTGCCTAAACCGTGTGACGTACATTTACTGTGGCTGGATTCGTTCGTATTCTGTATGGCGTTTACACGCATTGACATGCGCGACTTCGGTCGATGTTTGTACTTACGCACTAACAAGGGGCCAAGCCTCTTTTACTGGTTCGCCAGTTATTTTGCTGTGGACTACTGTCCAGTTCCCGAATTAGCGTTCCCTGCGGGGGGAGTGCATCAAAATGGTTGGCGCTCACCGTGCACGGCGTGTGTGGGGCCGTGTACCTCCCCTACATTTTTTTAAATAAATGTAGGAGAGCGAAGCCCTTGCATCAGGTATTTTTGTATAAATATATTGTGAGCCTTTTCCAAGCGGGAAGGGATAAACAATAATAAATTAATAATGTAAACCTGATGCAAGTGGAATAGGGACGTTTTATGTTCTTAACCTTTCTCGAGCCCTGTCTTCGCGAACGGGGTTCACTTAGCTTATAAGGCACTACCAACAGCTTTCAATTGCTCTAGTGAATATTCATTCTTCCAAACGACACCTAAAAGAACTAAGTTACTAAACAAACACAACGTAAATAAGGGTCCTAACTAAGACGATCACGCCAAATTATTAAAAACGGCCTATTAATAAACCTTTTGATAGATCATTTAGAAAGATCAAAACATATTTTATTAATCCTGGTCTCATATATATAATGTTATTGAAAAGGGGATATTTTTAATATTATAAAATTTTTATTATATAGAGTGAGGAGGGGGGGGGGGATCGTTACAACATTATCACTAATTTAAAATCTAAGCATTTACCATTAATCTGGACATAAATAGAAATTTCTTACGCAATACCCATATCGTATAAAAAAAACTAAAATGGAATGCCTCGTTTTCAGTTAAAAAGTTGCTTGGTCCTCTACACTCACCATGCGAAACACAGTAGCTTTGAGCTGCTATATTACCCCTGTATTTTGTGAAAGCGTAGTTTTTCTCCGGTTGAATCCACTAATTCATGCTATAACCATTATAAAGTAGCAGTTGAGCTCCGCCACGTAAAAATTGTAACAGTATTTTGTGTAGTACGGAAAATTTGCGCAGGACTTACACGATTTGATATCGCCTTCTCCCTTCCTCCGTTGGGCTACCAGACGGTTGGCGGGTCTCCACCTATTTTTTTTATATTCCAAGTTTCATAGATACAGTTAGATTTTACGTATGGTACATATTTTACGAGGTACTGGGGGTAAGACCACCTGCGTACTGGCCCCGGGCTGCTACTGAGAATTTCTTGACAGAAAACCCCAATACCTGATTTAGGTCTGAACTAATATTCGATAACAGGGGCACTTACTAAAGAGTTCACCAGACTAACGAGTCAAACCCGCACTTTTCAGAAAGAAAAAGAATAATAAATCCTACACCCTTGGGTCTTCTATACCTATCAAAATTGAGTAAGCTATCCTAAGTAAGACAAATAATTTTCAACGTTCCGGGAAGTCTGCAGTTTGTGATCATATCCTAGACGGCCCCAACCATTACATCAGATTTGATAGACCACAAATCCTCGCGAAAGAACACCGATTCCCACCAAGGATGATACGTGAGGCTATTGAAATTAAAATACATCCTAATTTCAATAGAGAAGGAGGCTGGGTACTACCACCTGCTTGGGATCCTATAATCAATAAAATTAAAACTAAACCCAAGCATACCACTGCAAGATGTCAGGACATAGTTCATTTTGCATAGATCGGACCATAAACAATAATTAAAAAAAGCTGAGGGTACTCCGGGTTTAACAATGACATCGGGACGTCAGTCATCTCAGTCCCCCGTGACCATGTGTGCTGGAAAGCGCCCGAAACGTCGGGAATTAAAAATAAAAGTAATTAAAAGCAAAAATAAATGCGATAAAATCCGTAAAAGTAGTTTTAATCAATATTCTCAAGCTTATAACTTTCGTAAAAAAGGTTAATTTTTATCAAACCAAATCTTCTCACTTGATGGTAACTAACGTCACCCATTAGCAACTGCAACACGAGCGGAAATGTGGGTGCGTTGACGGCCTTTTAGAAAAGAGTGAGCTCTTTTCTTGAAGATCACTTAATCGTTTTTGCGGGATGCGATTTTAAGAGTTATTGAGTGTAATCAAATTTTTAGTAAAACTTTCAGTGATGGACCGCCAGGCAATCAAATGGTGTCATGATATCATGAGTTTTGTCGCTATATACGTTCGTGAAATTTGTCGGCTGGAATTAATCCAAACAATTCGTCAAAGCACTTCTGGTGGTATACGCGATAGAAAATGTAAAGGGGTGCAATATCTCTATGCAGCGTCAGTAAATCGAGCCAATGGGAGAAAACTCGGTCGTCGACGATTCGAGTCGTCCTGCACCGTATGCGGTTAAGAGGAAGGTGCTGGCACTGGGTGCCCCACCAGATTCAATCGTTCCCGATCCGAGTCGTTGATTAACAACGACTCCATTTTAGACACAATTTTGTTCCAGTACTCGATTACGTAATCCCGAGAAATATTAGCATGGCCATTGAAAAATTCATTAACTCTGCTTTCCTCCACACAGCAATGATTGCTACTCGTGTTCAACATATTATTGGTATGCAGCCGAAACAGCGTAGGGGTAATAGGCTTGTAATCAGATCATGAACCGTCTACTAAGACCTTGATGCTCCTATCAGTGACAAAACTGGTGATCCCATTGCGCAATTTCTCAGGAAGCCGATCGAAGACCACTATGACCTAACCAACCACCTAGGCCTCCCCCTTTGACTCGGTCGCCTGCGCCCATCGGTTTTTTAGGTAAAGAAGAAGTGCACTAGTTGAGCGAACCCGACAGAAATCGTACTAACCGTCACTAATTAGCTGGTGCTCCTCAAGACACCGCACAAAGTGGAAGTTAATGATGGACTCCATTATTTTCGAGAACAAAAGGGTGTGGCGATAGGCTTGTAATTGCGAGACAGATCAGAGCGGTTACCTTTTTTAATAATCTGGTACACGAAAGCTGTCTTTCACGAATTTGGGACTACGCCTAGGGAATAAGAGTAACAGGAAGGACGCGTTAGAAGCGGTGCCATCTGTGTAACACAACTTATGCACAATTATGGGGATTCCGTAAAACCCACACGACCTGTAAACGTTCAGGGAGAGAATTGCTTTGCCTAGTGAACACTGTTTTAAGCGCACATAGGTTGCGACATACATGCGCTTTATTAAGAGAGCGTTAGTAAGTCATCTAAAATTCTTATATTATTAAAAAGCTTGTTACATTAATTAATATATTTAAAATTAGCGACGCGCCTTGACTTCCCCTGAGTAGGATCTATTAATACGAGGGCACACTGAAATGATCGGGAGTAAGAAACACCAGATGCACGGTATAGCTAAATTTAATTTTATTGTTTTTTGAAGTATTCTCCGTTCAACTTAATGCAATTTTCCATTCGTGAAAGCAATCATTAAAACAGTAATTCCAGTCTGAAGTTGATGTAGAAAAAATAGCTGATTTGTACGCTTCCACAGCTGCTTCGGGGTCTTCAAACCGTTGACTGCGTAATAAATATTTCATTCGAGGGTACGTAAAGAAATTGTATGGGCTCAATTCAGGACTGCACGGAGGATGGCTAATCAGCTCAACGTTTTCCTGCTTCGAAAATCGTTTGTCTTCCGAGCCGTATGGGAGCTCACATTATCGTGATGTAAGATGATGTGACATTTCGGGTTATTTTTTTTGGAGTTCGGTTATCATTTCTGGAAAACAAACCGTTATAAACCACTCAGCAAAAACCGTTCTGCGTTCCTGTAAAGGAATTGTAGCAACATGCCCCTTTTTCGAGACAAACGTAGCGACCATTTTCTTTTCTTCGGGCAAATTGTGGGGAATTAGCTTTCTTACACAGAGCTTTATGTAATATCGACTAAATTGCAGTCATTCCGATACTTATAACAGCCCAAATCTGCTCGTATGTCACATGATGGTCATATAATATAATAGTTCACACAGCTGCGATGTTTTCGGGCGTGACCGCTGTTCTCGGTCGACCTGCAGAAGAAATAGTGCCGACACATGACTGCGTCGGAACTTGGCATAACAGCGGTATAACGTCGTTTGACTCAGTTCTTCAACGCCATAAATCGAAACAAGTTCGCTGATAAATTTATCTTGAGCCATGCTGCGACGAATATTGTGATAAATTATGGCACGGAAATGTTCATGCGTGAGCTCCATTTCTGTTAACGACGTGTAAGTGACGTGAGTTTTTGTTTTTAGACATGTTTTTATTTGTTTGAATGTCATTAAGATTAGCCGTAAGAGTAGCCGTGGTAGCTCAGGGGTTATCGCTTGCTGTAAATATAACAGAACGCGAGTAACCCGGGTTCGATTCCCGCCGGCACCGATGAAATTTTTAATTGCAATTTTAAGTGCTGATTTACCACGTGCTCAGCGGTGAAGGAAAACATCGCGAGGAAACCTGCATGTCTGAGGAATAAGAAAAAAAATATTTCGTAGACATGTGAAGTTCGTCAACATGCATTTGGGCAGCGCGGCCGACACTTCCTTGCCCTAAACCCTCTCAGAAATGAGGGGAGGCGTGAGCCCAGCGGTGGGACGTATATAGGCTGTAACTTTACTTTACTTTACATTAAGATTTTAAGAGGCCAGTATTCAAATTCAAAAAAGGTTTTATTGTAACTCAAACCGAAATATTCTATTACCGCTCATTTCAGTGTGC